>CM067362.1:48544997-48619997 GCA_034401795.1 Chaetoderma sp. LZ-2023a
CGGTAAAACGATTTGCTCCCAACAATGACTGATTTCGTCGTTACAATACTGCGCTTAAAGGTAACAAAAATCGCTTTTCACTCCATGGGAAATTGTGTGGATTAAATGTACTGTCCGAATGAACCACGGTAAACACTCGAAGATAGAAAAGCTTTAGGCAAAGTCCTCGAACCTTTCTTCTATACACTTATCCAGCTACTAACGGGTAAACAACTGAAAAGCATTCTCAGATTTCACTGTCTTCCATTTTTTATTTCACCCAAACATTCGTTACTCGCCGCTTCTCTCTGGGACTCGATACGACACGATGAATATAAAATGTGCGGAAAGTCCAACAATGAATGAATATGTGAAGCCGTTGCACCCTGTCGTAGTTTTCTATCCGGGTCACCACATCCACAACTGCAATACCAGTGCATCGAATTCACAGCGATATGGTAAACGGTAAATATTTTGCAAAGAATTGGATTGGAAAATGTTGCTATGGATCGCAGCAATACCTTTCAAACAAATTGTTTTCAGAATGAAACACGGGAATACTAATCCCAGCTATAGCATAACAAATTTATCGATTGCTTTTGGCATTCAAAGGGTAGAAATACTAGCGTTACAAAAGAGACCATGAATTCAGAGGTGGGGACCTTTGTCCTCTGTCACAGGACAAAGTGAAAGCCATTTTCCGCTACAGTAACCATGAAATGTTTGAGGCTTTTCAATGTCAGAATTGTTTACAATCGTTAAGGTATTATCGCGTGAGGGTTTTGTGTGAAATGAACTGGAAAATGGACTTCAGAATAAAAAGAGGAGGGTTCTGGATAGTTTGTTCTGGGTGTATTGGGTATCTTGAATAATACTATGACGATTACACAGACTTTGTCTTTCCTTGCAGCCGTGATACTTTTTGTACTTTTTCTTCAAGGATGTTCCTACTTTAAGAATTTGGTGGAAACCCAATTTGAGAGAAAATGTCATCGGGTCAATTTATGCTTGTACAGGTATTTTTCAAACATTTCTAGAGGGGATTTCAAAGCACATTAGCTGGTGCCAATGGTATATGTGTATGCAAGACGCTTGCAGTGTATCCTGTTTATGTCAACAGTATCGTCTTCTTCTTCTTTTTGATCGCTGGTATCACACTTGGAAAGCCGTTCTCAGGATGAAATCTGTGGTTTTCTGCAGTTCTTCCACAGGCCCATACAGCTTTTCAAGAAAAGAGGTTGACAAAGGCCAGATCTCTTCTCTCAGCAGCTGATACGTACTGCAACATTGAAGTATGTGCTCTGTGGTCTGTTCTGCTTCTCCACAAGGACAAGCGGGCGATGTCGTAAGGTGGAACCGCCTGTACATGTGTTGGTTTAGTCTGTTATGTTCAGTTCTGAGACGAAAAATGGTCACTTGTTCTGGCCTCGAGAGATGATGGTAGGCATCTTCTGATTGAGGTGTTCTATAGAGTGACTTGATGATAGTCTTCATCTCTGTATGGGTAACCATGTTTTTTGTCTGATTCTCTTCTGCACCCACCAGTGTCGTGTACGAAGTGTTTGTAGATATGACCATCTACAGGCCTGTTGTCGAGATATTTGGAGAAGCGAACCACATTGACAAACCAGTCTGGTTTATTCAGGAGTGGGTGGAGTTACACACCCATTTGAAGAATGGACGATGCTTAAAATCGTGTAAGGTGTGCTTCGTAAAATGGTATAATATAACCCATAATTATATCCCGTCCAATAATGTGACCTAAATGCACTAGGTCTATATCAGAGCAAACGGTCCGCAAAAGGTAGAATGGCGTATGTCCATCCCTCCCACTGCGTCTCTGTGGGCATACTCCAATAAGATAAATTGATGAAATGAATGATACTCTATGTAGACAATGGACTCGTCTGCGTTTATGACTCAAGCGTCGCCGTGGAGCAAACAGGTGTTGTATGATTACGTCTTACTCATTTTCAGCCCCGCAAATTCGCATCTCGAAGAATTGATACAACTAGATATACTTAGAACCAGTTGAATAGTTTGGCGGATAATTTGACTGAATGTTTATCATAGCAATAATTCTCAGTAAAATTGCAGCAGTTATTTGTGTACGTCGTGTAGTAAGTGTCGTATGCTGGGATGCAATAGGCATATGGAATGAAATGAGCTAATATTAAAGGCATATAATTAAATCAATGGGTTTTTTCTTCTTCAATCAATCGCACATCTAAATACATCTATGGCATCCCACTGCCTCATGGGAAAATGTGTAAGCGATACTCTTTGTTTCGTCATTGTCGGATCAGTTTATGTCGTCTGCCACACTTTGTCTCAGCAGCCGATGCTAGTATTGAACGACATCAAAAGCCAGACGTTAGTCCTATTCTCAGTTCCTGTGCAAAAATACACCTTTACACGTTGAGCAAACACGGGACGAGCTAGGTTTTTTCGACGCCAGCATGAATTATTAAAAATCGCACCAGCACACCAACCCCATCCCACGGAATCAATGGCGGATGATGAAGACGGTCTACATGACGTCCGTTCCGTCGATTCCAAGGATTTCAATAGAGTTGTAAACAATTGTTCCACAACAACAACGACTATATAACTTACACTTATCGTCTGTTAGAAGACACTATAGTTCTTCCCTTGCCATAAGTCAAGTATGCTTAAACTTCACGACAAGCAGATGGGATAGCTGGAAGATGAATATCAAATTGATTGAAGGTTGTTGATGCGCTGCCGAGCAACACAATTCAATACCATTGTTTTCTAAATAATCCACAGAAAATGTTTCGTGCATTTGCTTTCAGCATCTCGTTTCACGCGCCGTCGTCTGTTCATCTTAAAATGGTTGAATCAAGCTGTATGGCAGTCAAGAAATGGATTCGATTAGGAAATAATTCAAATAATAAATAATTCACAGGGCATTCTTGAGCTCAAACCAGCATATACCGCGAAACACACGTGTGCCAACATTTGACAATCTGCCATCGCAGACGACAGGCGTGATGTCCCGAGTCAGGTAGTTGTCTTGTAAGCTTAGTATTTGTCGTCCAATATATCCAATGTTGTATTTGTACTGTGAAGCCATGTAAACACAACACCAGTAGATCATATGGATTTCTATATTCCACCCGGTGTGAGTGTGTGTGTGTGTGCTGCGTGTCTTCACCCCTATCCCATGTTGAATTACAAACAACACGCCGTATCGAATGAGGCAAATGATAAAACTGCTGAAGGTTGTAGAAATGATTTGACTGAAAGTAGTTGATAACTTAGGCACCACTAATATTCAGTCAAATTCATTTCATAGCAATCACTATTGACATCATGTATTCTATGAAACTTACCAGATACAGATGTTAAAATGGATTGGTAATCTACAATACGTATTGAACTCAGCGGTGTTGCTCAGCGTATATAAACTAGAATGTTTTCAAATAACATCAAACACACTGGTGAATATGAATCGATTGGAAACAATTACCTCCAATCAAATTAACTCCAACATATGCAACAGAACATTTCTTACATTTTGTTCAAAATTGTCCTGTCTGTGAAAATGATAGGTTAATTCTAGGATGTTCTGTAGGCATATATACGATTTAGGCATAGACCAATAGCATTGTTTTAGACATGACGGATTCGATTTATTTCGATTCGTTACAGAGCATCAATACCTGTGTAATAAACAAGCGCGTATATAGCCAGTGATAACCAAGGATCCGATCCGTAGATAAGAACGCGACAACGCCTGCTAGTCTATGCGTCAAAGATGCAGGGCACAATTGACCCGTTCATAAATATGGCCTTTATTCTCTGGAGAGAACACAGGGCGTACACGTTAACCATTGTGATCAGTGAATTACAATGTATTGGATTCACAAATATGCTATTCTTTTAAAGGTGTTGCTATCGGCTACTATTATCCATGACAGCCTGCAATAGCAACATAATTCAACTACACAACTTTCAAACAGTTTTCCTACAGAATTGCGGCATTTGCACATACACCATATATAACCAATGGCTAACATGGATATTGAACAATGGATTATTCATTCTGTTTTACAGACAGTATAGTCTGACCTTAATAAACACACACATGTACTTCAATGACCGGACCACCCACATTGTCTGGAAGGAAATATAGGCTACATAGATGTGACTCACAACTCACCAATTCCCATAGTATTCTGATGTAGATATTTATCAGTATTACAGTACTTTGATGCAGTGTTTGTGTTATACGTACATAAAATAGTAGTAGAATATCATTGATTATATGTCGCGGCAATCATGTGTGCATGGTGACAACCAGAGCACCACTCAAAGCACTTGCAGGAGTACCGGTAACCGCACATATTCTCTGACAAGCGTTCACACATACATGTGCTTTACTTGCCGATGCTTGTCAAAGTTTAATAAAACTAACCATAAACGTTTGAATGTACGTTTGAACAGTTAACACTACGTCATGTGTCACACAGCTCTATAAATACCACGGATCGGAATCACAAAGGTCTGTCGTCCTTCCGCAAAGTAGAAAACAACCCAATCAGAATGTGTTACACTTACACCACCCGAAAGGAACCTTTGTTAAACCTGGACCCAGGTCTAAGAGGCGGCGGCTTGGTGTAGTGGTTAGCGCCCAGGAATACTTAAACCGGAGAACCCGGCTCGCGCCTGAACATTGTACTATCTGGCCGTCGTTGGAAACATGGGTAAAATTCCTTGGCTCCTTGCCTCTCTCCACCCAGGAGTGCAAATGGTTACATGTGTAAAAACTGGAAAGACTACCAATAATAGACTGAAATAAAACCAATCTAGATACGGCGTGAATGGGACCTAGAATTTAGGGACCCGATATTGGCCATCCAAGCCAATAACGTTATTGACTCGGGTCTAGTGATATCGCGGAAACCACGCAGCTATATTGTATCGTCAAGTTACATCCGAATGTCAAATCTAATGTATGTTGGTGGATTGAATATCTATTGTAGTCGTACATATATCACGTCGTAAGTAGATCGGATTAAAATAAAATTTTATTAGAAGATCCGTATGTCCATTGACCGACCAATCGGTATAGCATAAAACCAGGAAAGAATCGAAGATTCGAGGATATAACGATAGTCTTAATATGTAGAAGATTGCAGACGAATTTGCGTTTATATAGATGTGACAGCAAGTCTTTGGTATCATCTTAATGGTGAAACTATGTTTTATCATCAGCATGATCACATTTTTAAAACACAATTTGATTGAAACACGTTGGTTATAGCACACAGGTTGCATATACATTATATAGCTCTTTCACTTCTAATTTGTACTATCAATTGATTCAGCAATGATCAACATTCACACCCACCTCGCTCACCACCCCACCCACCTACACACGCCAGTTTTCCCAGTTGTTGCAGAGGTGTTGGTGTGTGGTGGGATGATGGTGTTGATGCTAATCACTGAATCACTGTGTGCAGAACGGATCGGTGATTTGCTTTAAGCTTTCTTGACAGCCAGCTCGAAACATGGAAAACCATAACCACATGTTGTGACGATTAACGGTGAATTATCGAGAGACGGCGACTAGAACATATGCAGCAGACTCACATTGCTCAAAATATGTGTACACGACAGAATCACTACCAGTCTATCCACCGCCCCTACCCCACCCATTCAACAGAGAAGCTATGCGTAGTCGCTGCTTCCTCATCACCACCTACACACGCGCCACCAGTGCAAGTGAGGATTATAAGATTTGCGGCTGCTGCTGCTGTTGTTGTTGTTGTTGTTGTTGTTGTTGTTGTTGTTGTTGTTGTTGTTGCTGCTGCTGCTGCTGCTGCTGCTGTTGCTGCTATTGTTGATGCTGCTGCTACTGTTGCGAATTCCGCAACTGCTGCTGCTGCTGCTGCTGCTGCTGCTGCTGCTGCTGCTGCTGCTGCTGCTGCTGCTGCTGCTGCTGCTCATATGAGTTTGCGTACCTGACAATGTTGCCCTAACTATACTGAAGACACGCATTAACAGATTTTCCCCATACGCATATTATTTCAATAGATATTTTCCGTAGACATATATATATATATATATATATATATATATATATATATATATATATATATATATATATATATATATATATATATATATATATATATTCTTCATGTACACATTCAACATCAGTATATATCTTTCAGAAGAAATTCTCCACAATCATTCTCTTCTAGCTCCCTAAATATTTCCGTCCAGTGGAAATTATGAAACATCTTCATCCAGTAGAAATCATGATAAATATATTCGTTCTCCATGTAGAAATTATCACCAAGTGTACGCTTCAACAAAAGATAACCCATTGTTTCTAAGACACTCTCCACAGGTATCTATCTTCCTCGCGAGCACGCAATGTTTCACTGGCCTATCTGCCCTGACCGTACCCTCGTACGTACGAGCCCCAGTAATTACTCGTGCTGATAATTTAGAACAGACTTCGGGGTTCGACAGAGCTGTCATTCTTCTGCTGTCAGCAAGGTAGTTCTTACAACCGTTAGGCATCTCTTGTTGCCAGTCTATATTTACTGCGTTATCACTTTAATTCTCAAATTTTCTCATAGGAAATATCCATTTGCTGACCAAGGGAAAACAATTTCTTTTGAAAATTCACGACTGGATTGACTGGCTCGGCTATCGAGCCAGTCATTCCAGTGGTAAAATTTTCAAGAATAGTTTTGTCTTGTTCTGAAAATTTATATTTCCCAAGACCACCTTTTAGGCAGTTTGGGTGTAAAATGGTTTATTCTGTCTGGTATGTTCCTGGGAATTGTGAATATCCGTGTTTCTGCCGTTGTTGAAGCTAGCAGTGGCAGAGATAGTGCTGGTGCTGGTGTTACTGCTGATGATGATGCCGGCTCTTATGGTACAGAGGCTGGTAACTAACAAACCCACAAGCAGCATATACGCCTACTCCTCACCACGTGGCTATAGCGGCACCTGTGTTGCTTTGCAGCTGTTTATTTAAAGCTATGTAATGGAGAATTTCAGTCTCTCAGTCAATGATATGACGTCATAATCAACTACGTGGCGTGTAGAATGGCGTCGTAATCAATTACGTCATGGATGGCGTAGCTATGTTCATCATGAACGCTTAAGTGATGTCGGACTAAGTATTGTACGAATTGTATGTCTTTACTATTTAATAAATATGCTGTTGAATATTTTGACACTAATTTGACTGGGTGCTTTGGCGGCAACAGCACCCAATCATAATCGGACTGTATACTACGACTTCCGTTCACCTGTATTGTGTATCAGTAACCCAAGAACGTAATTAATACTGTCTGCTTTAATATTCGTAAATCACGAAAGATTTCAGACGACTGCGGAATTTTACGAGACCAAAAACAACATCGAGTGTTTGAGTCACAGGGCGAAGAATGAAATTACTTCAGACAGTAGCAATAATGAGCCCGCCACTTCTCATATTCTAACCAGTCTCGTACTATTGATGGTAGAAAAATCCCATTTAGGTCTTTCGCCAAATTTCCTAACATACATCGAATTTCTGAACGGGTAACGATTCCTGGGATAGGTTATGTCTTTTATGTGGTCTCAATTCAATTTAGAGAAGTATTGCTTTATTAATTGAGAGGCGCGCACGCTGTTTATCTGTAGTTGCGTAAAATCGTTTTGGAATTAAGAGTGAGACGAGATTTCATTAATAATATTGTCTCCGATTCTTACTGGGGTGATAAGTAGGTTACAGTCGGCGTTTGAGAGACACTGGATGTAATTCTCTATTGTCTGCACCGCCTCTGCTGATGGCTACTACAGGCATTTTCAAGCTTAGTATAGGGCCTATATATACACCGAGATAATTATTAACCGTATTTAGTGGCGAAATTATAATTTTCGCCAATATAGCGATTGGCTTGGGTAATCCGCCTGTCTGTCGGCGTCCAATCTCGGTTAAGTGGTTTAGCTCCATGAATCGTCTTATATCACATACTGAAGTTATGTGGTCAATGGTTCAGGGCACTGCGACCTTGGTCACAGGTGGCAGGTTAAAGGTCAAGGTCATTATAACATCTGTATAAAATGTAGATTTCAACAGTTAGGTTTGTCTGCTTATCTTATTTTGCTTTTATATCAGAATTGGACAGCCTATTGGCGCAAAGACATTCATACCTTTGAGGTCAAGGTCATCGCGATCGTGATACAAATATAGATTTGCATTTGGAAATGCTAAATATCAGAATTTTCGCCAATATCCCCTCAGTGTAACACTGATTTCTTGTTTATTTATTAACCCTTTCCTTGCAGAATAAAAACGTCATTATTCAGTTCCCTAGCATGACCATAGCTAGAAATAAAGAAAGGCTCGACCCGCCTCTGATCACATAAAGAGATGACGTCATTAGTTTATGTATTTACTACTGAGCAAACGTGAATCTAAAGCTATTACAGCCAATTGACCTTTTCAGTTTATCCATCCATCATATGATTTCATAATCAACTACGTGAAGCGTATGGTGACGCCATAATCATCAAGTCATTAATGACTCGATTTAGGCCGTCCGTCTTAAACGCTTAATAGTCCGTCAGGTTGTATGAATTGTATGTTTTACTATTTAATAAACAGCAACAGCACCGAGTCAAATTAGTTTCAAAATATTTAACAGCTTACTTGCAGAGCTTTCTGGATATTGATAGTCAAGGAGTTCAGGAATCGATCAATCCCAACATGAGCAAGGTGTGGGTGGCATTTAGCTAGAGATGGGCGGGGCATAAATAAAACTGGAAAGGTCCATTAGAATACATCCGAATGCTTAAGAAGGCCACAGATATGATTGTCGGATCCATTTCTAGCTATGGCACGCCCATTTCTAGCTATGCCACGCCCATTTTTAGCTATGCCACGCCCATTTCTAGCTAGGATCCGTCCACTTTTTTTTACACGTATTGGAATTGATTTTTGAAAGTTGAAATTTTAATTTATAGAATCTAAATTTCAAGATAACGATACAGGCATGCTGTTGGATATTTTGAAATTAATTTGAATTGGGACTGTTACTTCGTCTGGCATAAAAACCTCCCAGTCAAATTAGTTTCAAAATATTCACCAGAATGCTTATTAAATTGTAACACGATTCACGAGATACGTACAATCTGTACACTTTAGTGACATACTTTCCGATTTTCGTGACGGAGCTACATCATTATGATTGTCACGTCAGCTAACATGTGACGTATTTGATTATGACGTCAGATACTTAAGTAACAGTGTGGGCCCCTCCATTAAGAAGCCCTATTTGTTATATAATTTATCCGATAATAAATTACACTACGTTTTTACCACTTACCGATATTTTGAGAACAGGAATCGTTTTCAAGACACGATGGACTTTTCCTTTTCCTTGGCCTCCCTTTCTGCACAGATCCGACTCCATTGTAAAACGGCACACCACCTACACCTGGTCCGCCTCCACTCGTGGGTACAGAACCAGGCACCCCTAGCGAGGAGGATAATGTCTGCATAAACTCTCCCTGGAATATCAACTCATAGTGTGCACGACAGTAAACCAAATTGTCCTTCATACCGAACTGGTCCCCGGTGGCCAGAGTTTTGTTACAGGACGCGCACGTGAAGCAGCTGAGATGATACACCAAGTCACGTGCTCTCATGACGAGTTCGTTTGCTGAGATTCCTAAATGACACCTAGCACAGCGTTTTACACCGAATCGCCTGAAAACGAAACACACATGTATATTATATATAGTGTTAGATACACGCATATGACAACGTCGCTAAAACGGTGGAGATGGCGCTTATCTTCTTTTTCAGAAAATAATTCTCGTAATTGGATTGGTCAACTACTTTCATTAACAGTAATCTGCCGATAAAATTGCGGGAATCATCTTCTGCCAAGAGAATTTAAGACCAAAATAGCCTCGTTTTATTATGTATCAACTCTCTATAACATAAATACATGCTATTGCGTAGTTCACAACTCCGTGGCCTTGTTCATGTCCAATAAAACATGGTGTTGCGGTAAACATGTTATTGCTAAAGGCTGTTGCTGAATACAGCATCGTTCAGCAACAGCCGTTCTATTAGTAGGATAAGATCTGTCACTCAAGTTTATGACGTCATAATCAACTACGTCACGTGTTAGCTGACGTCACAATCCGAATGACGTTGCTCCGTCACGGAAATCGATATGTTCGACGCGAAGGGGTCCGAATTGTATGTCTTTGATGAATTTACAAGTTAATAAACATTCTGTTGAAAATTTTGAAGCTAATTTCACTGCCATGGGCAGCAACAACTCCCAGTTAAATTGTTAGTTTCAAAATACGCAACATCTTAGCTGTATAGTTACCTCGAAATATACATTCTTGGATTTCAGGATTCAACGTTTCAAATAGATACTAAGAGCCATAAAAAGGTGGGCGGGGCATGTCTATAAATGATTCCCATCTATAGTTCATCAGTTACAGTCCTTCTCAGTCCTACAATGCGTTACTCTTCAAAGGTACAATAAAATAATTATACACACTCGGTCATACCGAGAATCCTGCAATGTGACAGTATGCGCGTAGAATAAAATGTCGACCAAGCAAGATGCCACGACGCTTGTTCCATATATATATATATATATATATATATATATATATATATATATATATATATATATATATATATATATATATATATATATATATATATATATATATATATATATATATATATATATATATATATATATATATATATATATATATATATATATATATATATATATATATATATATATATATATAAAAGATTGAACATGCTTCAAGGAACCTGGAGCGCGATCAATAAAGACACCCTTTCAAACCTTTTTGGTATGTACTGATTCAGTTTTCTCGTTTACGTTAAACTATTGAATTCGAAAACAACCGAATTTCATAATTTGTGCATTTAGCAAAACATTGTCTTATGATATCATAATCACACGTCACATGGAGGCTGGCGTCATAATCGATTACGTCATGAATGACGCGATATAGTCCGTCACAGACCCTAAATATTCTGACAACGTGTACGAATTGTCTTTACTATTTAATAAACATTCTGTTGAATATTTTGAAACTATTTGACAGGCCGTATGGCAGCAACAGCGCCCAGTCAAATTAGTTTCAGAATATTCAACAGCTTACTTGTACAGTTTTCTGGAAATTGAGATTCAGAGAGTGCAGAGATCGATTGATCCCAACACGGGAAAAGTGTGGGTTGAGCTTAGCTAGGGATCGACGAAGCCCGGCTAAAACTGTTGTCTATAATTATGCGATAGTTACAAAGCAAATAAGAAGTGTGATTATAATTATATAGGCCTATATCACACCATGTGGTATATGATGAACACTGGGGCAACTGAATTGAACAAGGTTAGTGCCATAGTACAGCTCATACATAGTTTCTCATGTTCCAGAATGTTATGTTGAATATTTTGCGCATAATGGACTTTGCCAGTGTCTCCATACATTACCTGAAGACATATAATCAGCTACACCACGTGTATGATGACGTCATAATCAATTACGTCGTGAATGACGTAAATAAGTTCATCAAGATCGGGAATAATTGGTGGCAACGGACTAAGCACGAATAACGTAGCTAAGTTCGTCACGAACGCATAATTGATGACGGACTAAGCGTTGTTGTACGAATTGTATGTCTTTACTATTTAATAAACATGCTGTTGAATATTTTGAAACTAATTTGACTGGGCGTTGTTGCTGCCATAGGCAGCAACAGCACCCAGTCAAATTAGTTTCAAAATATTCAACAGCTTACGTGCATAGTAAGCTGGAAATTGATACTCATGGATTTCAGGGATCCATCGATCCCAACACGAGCGAGATTTGGGTGGAACTTAGCTAAAGAATGACGGGGCATACCTAAAACTGGAAAGGTCCATTGGATTGGAAGACATGTTTTGTTTAGCTTTGGAAATATATATAAAGTTATTTATCAGCTGCACTGTAAATGGACATAAACCGCTTTAAACTGGCATATGAAATATAACGTGTTTACTTTTCTGACTCCCGTTTACTTGAAAGAATCCAAACAGGTGTGGAGAAAAGAACTAATCGTAACTTGTTTTCATCTCCGTTGAAAGTGGGAATTTGCGGGTAATTATGCCACTTGCCACGCTGTTGTACTCTGTAAGATTCACGTACGTCATTGTGTACGTCATGGATGTTAATTAGTTTCCATAGCAACCACGCCTAGCAACAGTACCGCATCGTTTTAATATGAACGCTAATATCAACCACAAGCTCTGTAAACCTCTCAACATTACATTCAGCAGTAAAACTGATTATTTTATTCTTTCTAAACAATAAAACTTAGAAAATCGAAAGTCAAATTGTTCAGATTTCGCCCCCAAACTGTTTAGATGTAGCCAGAGTTAGTGAGGTGTATAATTTTCTCTGGGTGTTGCCGACACAGATTATAGAGGTGCCCGGGGGTATGTGTCTACCCGCTGATTTCTCATCACGTGTAATACTGCTGCAAGTTGCAAAGGAAATTCTCTAAATGTTGTGGATTTACAATCTTTGAACGTGTGTAATCATTTTACAAGCGATTTTCTTTCAAAGCTTTTGAGATAGCGCCTATCACTATTTACTAAAACAGTTATTCTAATATCGATGAAACTTCGAATATATCATATTGAATTCTTTCTTCCAGGCTCGTACTTGGCATCGAAATTAGTATATGAACAAACTTTGGCCCGCCCATTTATTGCCGGGGTGGGTGGGGTGGGGATTGTGTTGTAGGTACGTGTTAGTCTGTATAGACGACGACGACGACGACGACGACGACGACGACGACGACGACAACAACAACAACAACAACAACAACAACAACATGACTGAAATGTAGTACCTTTCAAGAATAACATTGTTTGTTTTGATGAGCTTTCACACACGTATACGTGTGCTTCATCAAGTCCTGCTGGAGAAGCACATCTTCGAGCGAAAATTGGCAATATAATCCAAGTTAGTCTTAAAACGTACAACATTTCAATCGTGTTTTGTTGCCCGTTAAGGAGCAAGCGTATACGGGAGAAAGATGTGGTGGGGCCGCCTTAAATCCACGCCTGCATTCACAGATAGACGCTGACGTATATCTAGAATGTTGCTACAAAAATATCCTTAAAAAGTCTATCATAAGTGCTTATGCAGTTATATTCTGAATTCATATCGCCAGGAAATGTAAATACTACAGTGTTCCAACACAATTGTTTAAACCGTCACGACCAGTTCGTCACCCCCAGATCGTGCGAGGAACAATCCATCGCTCCCCAATCTAGACATGACGAACTGACCATCTGGCCCCCATGGACCTATAATGTCCAGCAATTTTCTATTCTCTCCCACGCTCCAGATATAGTTCGTGTGATCTTTAGCGACTCAAACCTGTATAATATAGGCCCTATAGGTTATATATACGCGTAGGCCCTATCTAATACACGTCATAAATAATTATACTGAAAGTCGCTCTTAATTATTGCAGAACCAGCTTTCAGTCAAATATATTTTCAAATTATTCAGCAAACCCTCCATGCATAACTCGCGTCAAACCAAGTCTATGAATTTCAGGATAAAATGGCTTTCGAACGCAACAAACAATTACCGCGCCACGTGTCCGAACGATTAAATAAAAATGGTCAGAAAATCTCGTTCATTTGGTGAGAGTTTGCGTGAGTGACCACTAAGTGACCAACACGGAAACATGTGCTAGGTGATTAGGGCTTATTGTGCGAAATGGCAGCGAACAGATTTGTCCTCTTAAACTTATCATCTGGCAATTTAAATGGAGAACAACTGCTCTCTTTAAATAGATCTGTCGCTACTGATACACGCCCATCGCCTCATGTGAAAAACGTGTCGTGGACACGCACGTGCGTGAAAGAAAGACGGACAGAAAAAACGTGATTTTATGTTCTATATTGGACAGGTGGTTACAAGAACATCATCTCTCGAAAATAATTGGATTGTTGGATATTGATGCCTACAGACAAATTTCGATCAGATATTGAAAAATTCCATGTATGCTTATATACACATTACCATCTACCATCACCGATAGCCAATCATGGTAACACTGCTTACTGTGGGGGTACTGGAACAATGCCTGGGCGTATAGGACCAAAACCGGGACATGCCGGTATTGGCCCGGTCAAAGTAGTTTCAAATTTTCAGCAGAACATCCTTGACCCTGGTAGCCTATATAAGTGTCAATATCTGTCACTCGCCTATTTAACCTCGTAATCAATCATGGTACGTGTAATGCTGATGGCATAATTATAATGACGTATCTAGCTCCGTCCCGAACATCGAAAAGTTCCTCAGTAGCGTGTGTCTTTTATGAACGTACAATTAAATAAGCTTTCTGTTGAATATTCTGAAGGCAATTTGTTGAATATTCTGAAAGTAATTTGACTGGGGGAGGGGGGGGGGGGCGCTGTTACTGCATATGGCTCGGAATGGGCGAAGCATAAATAGAAATAGGCGGGGCATAGCTAGAAAGAGAGCTAGGCATACGTTAAACATTTGTTCAGAAACATGAATTTCCATCAGAAGCCAAATTCGCGGGTAGGCTGTTGAAAATCTTGAAACTAACTTTGACAGGAACCTATCAATGAAATTAGTTTCAAAGTATTCAATGGAATATTTATTACATTGTAAATGCGTTCTTGCTTTCTGCTATTCGTGAACCAATGGTTACCATAATTAGAGGTAGTTCAGCACCATCTGACGCTAGCCGATATGCGAAAGATATAGGCAGAGGCGGTTAGCGACGCATTATCTACTACATGACACGTATAAAAAAAAGGAAAATTTAAAATTAACCCTTTAACCCTCGAATTTATTCAAGAAAATATAATTTTCTCATAGAAAATATCCATTTTCATACCAAAAGAAGACTCTTCTTGAAAATTTACCACTGGAGTGACTGGCTCGGTTATCGAGCCTGTCATTCCAATGGTAAATTTTCAAAGATCGTCTTCTTTTTGTATGCAAATGGGCATTTCTCAAGACCACTGCAGAATCCGTTTTGGGATGGTATGAGTGTTAAAGGGTTAACCACACGATTAACACGCAAGTCGGTCAATAACGGCTTCTGAGGTGGTCGTGAGAAATGTCCATTTGCAGACCAAGAATAATATTTTATCAATGGAACGACTGATTTGTTTATGAACTTTTTTTATGGGAAAATTTAAATTTACTTGAACATATTTGAGGATTAAAAGTGTTTAAAATGTGCTAATGAAAAAATTTATTATTACCGCAGTTAAATAACAATGCTAATGAAATCGCTATTAATAAACTTCTGTCAATTATCATTAAAAATAAATTATCGCCTTTTGTATTTTGCAGACATGTCGATCTGGAAATAATCTGATGGCGTAAATAATAAATTTGAAGCTGAATTTAGTCAATCTAACCATGTAACGAGAAAGCTTGTTTACATCCGAGCACTTATTGTCATCAATTTATAAACTTGATTTTTTTTTTCATGTTGTGGCGAGGCTGTGAGATTACATGATGACCCGCGCGCTGTTGATCAACTGATGCGTCCATATTCGTTAAAGCAAATGTCCCTACGTCGTTTACTAAAGGGTGCAGAGATGCCCAACAGGCCAAAGTGTATAACGTAAATAGTTTAATCTACGAAACTCAATTGAAGGATTCATTTCTAGCTATACACCGCCAATTTCTACATATGCCCGCCAATTTCTAGCTATGCCCACCCATTTCTAGCTATTCCCGCCAATTTTTAGCCATACCACGCACATTTCTAGTAATACGCTCCCATTTCTAGGTATAACCACTCATTTTTATCTATACCCACCAATTTCTAGCCATGCGCACCCGTTTCTAGCTATACCCACCCATTTCTAGCTAAGCTCCACCAACCGTGTACGCGTGTTAGAATCAATTTATATGCTTTGATCCTTGACTTGCGAGAATCCCATTTTCAAGGTAACAATACAGGTAAGATGGTGAATATCTTGAAACTAATTTGACCATTAGTGTTGTTGCTGACTTATGTCCTATTAGTTTAAAAATATTCAACAGAATGTTTATTAAATAGTAACTCCATCTATGGTAGCACCAACACCCAGTCAAATTAATTTTAAAAATATTCAACAAAATGTTTATAAATAGTAAATCCATCTACGGCAGCAACAATGTCGTGTCAAATTAATTTCAGAAATATACTACAGAATGTTTATTAAATAGTAAAGCCATCAAAGACATGTATACAAGTCGTACACTTGACGGACATTTAAATATTCATGACGGAGAAAGATACGTCATTCATTACGCACTTTGATTCTGAAGTTAACCTACATGTGACGTAATTGATTATGACGTCACATACTTGAGCGACAGCTAGGATCTCTCTATTTCAAAACATCTAAACAGACACACTGTTACATTGAATATCTTGAATTTAATCTGAGTGCAGTTTTTCACTGCCTTACTCAGCAACAGATTCCAGTCAAATTAGTTTCCAAATATTATCCTTACTAACGTCATAGGGCTACAAAAATAAATTTTTGTTCGATTGACCAAGTGATTGAATGAAATGGCACCCCACCACAACAAACACACAATTCCATCTCATCTCCTAGCAAACGCTCAACACAAACTCTCCTTACTTAAAGGTCTAAAATATATTCTAGACCGTAAATGTCTCGAGATCATGTACAAAACATTTATTAGACCATCTTTAGAATATGCAGATGTTGTGTGGGATAATATTCCACAATATCTTGTAATTCGGCTAGAGGATAT
Organism: Chaetoderma sp. LZ-2023a; assembly: GCA_034401795.1. Taxonomy (NCBI): domain Eukaryota; kingdom Metazoa; phylum Mollusca; class Caudofoveata; order Chaetodermatida; family Chaetodermatidae; genus Chaetoderma; species Chaetoderma sp. LZ-2023a. The sequence goes on from CM067362.1 coordinate 48,561,837, forward strand.
CCAAAAAGATGCTCTCAGAACGGTATGTGGAATGACACGTAGTGCGAGCACTGAAGACCTGTACTTAGAAACAAGCATCGAAACCTTGTCAAGCAGACGTGAATTTCATAGATTATCTATGCTATTTAAAATTATTAACGGGATGACCTGTGATGTTCTGGTCAACCATTTTCCCACACTATCCCAAGCACGAAATCCTTACAATATCCGTCATCCAAATTTCTTCACTCCATTCCGCTGCCGTACTGAGCTCTTCTATGGATCCTTTTCCCAGCAACCATCCGCGCCTGGAATATGCTTCCTGTGCCGGTGAGAGATTCTGTCACTCTTCTAGAATTTAAAAGCAAACTCAAGGCTATGTCACCCATACGACAACCCCCTATGTGGTATTACGTAGGCCCGAGGTTTGCCAACATAATGCTATGCAGGCTCCGAAATGGTTGTAGTTCCTTAAACCGACATCTATTTGACAACTTTCTGTCGGAATCTGCCAGTTGTTCTTGTGGGCACAATGATGAATCTACAAACCACTACCTCTTACATTGTGTCCTTTTTAACGAGCAAAGAGTCGTTTTCCAAAATCAGCTTGCCTTGAACGATATTTCTCTTGCTAATCTTACGGTCAACTAGCTTCTATACGGGACTTACACTGCCAACTTGGAAATGAACAAACTGATCTGTAATACGGTATGTCAATACATAATTAACACCAACCGCTTTCAGTAGCTTCCCGTTCGCGAACTTATAGTTTAAGGGGTAAATGGACAGCAGCCCAACACGTACAGGTCGGGGTGAAGGCAGCACCTAGAGCTCACCTCTGCTATTCTTCCATTTGATCTTATTCCTCGCTCTCTCTATCTCTCACCCTCTCCCCCCCCCCCCCTTCCCCCTCTCTCTCTCTATCTCGGTCTTTCTTCCTACTCTCCCCCACCTCACACTCAACATCCACACACTTATGCACACTAATAGACTACAATTAATTAAACTATTATGATTTGCCGCCATTTTGTTGTAAAAAAAGTTTTGTATAATCTGTATGTGTATGGGAGACACGGGCATAAGACTCTAAGTCTTATCGTGCTTCCATCTGAACAAAATAAATCACGTTTAAACCAATTCCCCCGCCCTCCCGCCCCCTCCTGCTTTTCTCTATCAATTTTCTTCTGTCACCACTTAGCAAAAAGCACACCACTTCCGCTTTCATACTTTAAACATGGCCGCGAATTCGGAGATTTTTGTTTGCAACTTCCGGTTAAACGTTTTATCCACTTCACGTCCAATCTCGCGCACACGTGACAATAGAAAAGTTTACTGCATATCGACCCCATGTGAATGGATTCATGTTTTGTTGTTTACACAATCTAGGAAGGAGAAACGCTTTTTCAGAATTTATACGCATGGCGGTATAGTCTGCAATATGAAACAAATTATTGTTGTTTGACTACGCGCACACGCTCAAATGCAGTGTTACCACGCATTAATCAGCTGTGAATGGCCCTTTCCAGTATATCCATCCATTGCATGACGTCATAATCAACTATGTGACGTGTAGCATGACGTCGTACTCATTAAGTCATGAATGGCTCAATTTAATCCGTCTTAAACGCTTAATAGTCCGTCAAGTTGTATGAATTGTATGTCTTTACTATTTAATAAACATGCTGTTGAATATTTTGAAACTAATTTAACTCTGTCAAATTAATTTTCAAAATATTCAGCAACTTACCTGTATAGTTTTCTGGAAATTGATAGTCAGGGAGTTCAGGGATTGATCAATCCCAACATGAGCGAGGTGAGGGTGGAGCTTAGCTAGAGATGGGCGTGGGATGGCTAAAACTGGAATGGTCCATTGAACACAATTACACATACATTGGTAATGAACTAATACAGGCTTAACGTTAGTTTGGAGAGCAAGTATTTTTCTTCTAAAAACATACAAATACGTATAAATATGAAAATTGTTTTACGATTTTTGCCAGGTAGGTTGATGTTTGCGAGGTAGGTTGGTTACATCTTTATATAAGTATATACTTTCATCTTAGTCAATATGGGCTGCCTATATATACACGAAAAACTCCGAGTCTTGTGTAGGCCTCAATATCAGTCTACAGCTCATAATCACGCTGATCCGCCAAGAAGCGCGGTGCCACGTATAACTCCAGATACACTTTAAGAACTAATTTGACTGAAAGTTGGTGTTGTACATTACAGCAGCAAATTTCAGTCCAATCATTTAAAAAATATTCAGCATACGTTTGAATGTTGACGTACAGTTAAGCAAGGACACTTATATGCCTATGAGATACCGAATTAAATGTGCTTAAGGAGATGTGTGTGTAAATACTTCATGGGAACGCATCATGCTGTCACAACAGAGCCCAAGCGAACCAGACTCGGCGAGAAAACACTAACAAATATGTATCGATCCGGACGAAATAAAAATAAAATATCAAAACACTACTAATATTAAATACCCCAAATTGAACATCTGTTCTCGTCTGCGCGGAGTTACAATTACAGGAGTCCGTGTGTGGTACTGCGGGAGACGGGTCTAGTCACAGAAACTATGCACACGCCACGATCAGGATTTCCCATTTGGGGATTTTTTCAGACAAAACGATCGGGTATGATGGAATCGAGGGGAAGCTTTTATCCATCTTTTTGTATCCCCGTTCATATAATCTTCATCTGTGATGTCAGGATTATCATTTGACACCATATTTTTATGCCTCTTAAACAGAGACAATTGATCGCAACCCGTATTGATATTTTGTGACCCGTCATGCGGTAAATGTTATATTGGGTACTGGACCTATATGCTACTATGTAAAGAAATAGTTTTTCAATATTCAGAAGACGCCGGTCAATTGTGTACTGCTTATTCGTCACTGCACGGGAGCACTTAGGTGGTATTACTTACATCGCCGTGTGCATGTAGATAACATGTTTGTAGATCATGAGGAAATGTATGGCAAAATGCAATGCAGCGAGAATGTGATGATGATGTATTGAGGGATGGAGGGAGGGAGAGATGCCATAGGATGGGATGAGGTGGGAGAGAGGGAGGGATGGCAGGAAACAGGAGGTGGGCGGGGGTGGGGCTATCGGTTGGGTTGAGAAAGACGAGAGGGGATAGGGAGGGAGCGAGAGAAGGGAAGGATGAGAGACTCGGGGTGGGTGGGAGACAGAAATCACGACTCTCATGAATAGGCCACACTCGTCTGAGGTCAAGCGGCTGTCGTGCACGTACATTGATGGTAAGCATAGATAGTTTGGAGAATGTAGAACCATGTCTAAATATACAAATATCTGCCAATACAATCCATAGTATAATGGCGGGAGAAATAGTAGAAGCTGTCTGACCTTTACAGTGCAATAACATACCATGAACATCTCTCCATCCCTCCTCCCGTCCTAACTCTCTCCCGCCTTCTACCCATCTCGTTATCCCTATCTCTCCACTCTCACCTCCCCCTCTCATTATTCCTCCCTCCCCTCTCTTCACCTCAGCCCCCTCCCCTCACTCCTCCCTCCCTCCCTCTCCCTCTCTCTCTCTCTCTCTCTCTCTCTCTCTCTCCCACTCTCTCTCTCCGCCAAATATTGCTAAACATGGCCAATTTTCTGACGGATATATGCGTTTTACAATTAAATGATCAGTAAACCGTACGCAATGCTCAGAGGTCGAAGGAAAAAACAAGAACATACATCCTGCATGAACTATGCCACAGCCATATTCACAATACCTAGCTGACAATTCTCTTTGGTATCGTTTGACCATATTGAAGATGCGTGCGCGCGTGCGTGCGTGCGTGCGTGCGTGTGTGCGTCCGTGCGTGCGCGCGGGTGCGTGCGTGCGTGCGTGTTTTTCTGCATATGGTTATAAATGGGTGGAGCTTAGCTAGAAATGGGCTAGACATAGCTAGAATTGAACTGGATCCCTGTATGAGTTAATGGAACTTTCCAAGTTTATCTATCCATCATATGACGTCATAATCAACGACGTGACGTGTATGATGACGTCATAATCATGACGTTATGAATGATTCGAAATAGTCCGTCTTTAGCGCTTAATAGTCCGACACGTTGTACGAATTGTATGTCTTTATCTTTTAATAAACAGTATGATGAATATTTTGAAACTAATTTAACTGGACGCTTTTGCTGCCGTAGGCAAGTACACAGAGATGTTCGCTCTAGGTCGCTCTGTCAGAGAAATTAGAAGCAGCGGCAGAGTCAACTATTTATACCAACCTCGCCCGTCAAACAAAAGCATCCTATTATCGACTAGCCCAGTAGCAATGGATGCCCAATCTGATTGGCTGAGCGATAGATGCAGAATTATTGATTGGGGCTGTGGTGATAGACGTGCATAAATTATAGCCATACATATCAATCAAAATATTGATTAACCCTGTAGCGATGGATGCACAATTTGATTGCCTAAGTGATAGATGCGCATAAATTATCGATAAACCCTTTAGCAATAGACGCACATAAATTATTGATTACCCCTGCAGTGATGGGCTCACATAAATTACAGCCAGCTCTTGGCAATATTGATTATTCCCACAAGCGATTGGTGTACTGTTGTCCATCTGCGGCATCAATCGTTGTAACAGACAAAAGTGGCATACACCTAAATTGACAGACTGAACAAGTACACAATCAATTATTGAATATTTTCACAAAGTACCAGCGCCACTTTTTGTTATCTGGCCTCTCAGTTGTTGATTACTGGAACTGGTCAAAAGTGGCAGGTATATGTTTATGTTGATCAATTAGTAATATCATTATTTATCATATAAACAAGCTTTCTAGCCCGTTCCATATTTTTCGATATGAGCACACGCGCCATATTCAACGGAGTATTTTCATTGGCTGTTGGGTGCGCAACCCATTTAAATCGACCAATTAAAACATCGATTGATGTGAGCGTGACGCGTAGGGATTACTACGCGGTACTGTTTTACTACGATTTGTTTACTACGATTTGCCATTCATGAAACGTCATCGCAAAATGTCATCATTTGACAGGTTATCAGTCGGCAGCGAAGTAACGATTGATGGCCGTGGCTCTGCGATAGGCTTAGAAGAAAAGTGTAGTTTACGGCTGACATCGCCAGATTTTGTGTTTGTCACTATATTTTGCTGCGCATTCAGTATCTGTTATCAAGTAGTGGTGCGTCACAGCGGCGGTATCGATTTCACGAAAATCAACAATGAGAAATCAGATAAAAGTCACATCAGCAACTATTGGCAAATATTTCAAAATTACAGTTTATATGATAAATAAAATCTCAAACTCGGTCACTTTTCATATCACTATCATGAACCTCGTTGAAAATGATCAATTTTGCACTCGCTAAAGCTCGTGCAAATTGATAATTTTCAACTCGGTCCATAATAGTGATATGGAGAGTGACCTTGTTCCAGATTCTCTATATATTATATTTTTCCCCACTAATTTCTTTAAAATTTGCTAAATATTTTGAAATATGCTAATAACTTTCCAATGGTTACTAACATCATCAGTTTGATAGCATAGTCGCAAGCAACACGTAGTAAGACAACATGATTGTAAACTTCTGCGTTGCTATTACAAAAGTTTGCGATTCTATAGAATATTTACAGGCACATCTTACAAAAAACTGTTGGAAAATATACAGAAATCAGCTATGTTACAAACACTGCTACTAGCGCAGCAGCTAGTGCTGGTGCCTGACCAGCCATACCACTCTAGCTACCCTGACTTACCTCACTCGAGATGCGAGAACTACACCTATCGAGTCTGGGCTTAACATAAACAAGGGGACACACGAGTGCACGAGGCATGGCTCCGGCACCAGCAAAACTCACCATATGATGGTAACCTGGCTAGTGCGGCACCCACCTCATATGCACAAGTGCAGTGTCAAGCGATAGTGGGAGAAAAACAACAACAACAACAACAACAACAACAACAACAACAACAACTATTTTAACCATTTTTTAAAGAAAATTCTGACACACATTTATCTACATGCCAAATGGTTAATATTCAATATTTTAACCCGAATTTTTTTTCAGAAACGTAACTAAACTACTGACCTAGCGAGTCTAGTGTGAAGATTTATGATTGTCACAGCTTAAATCATGGGCTGTACCACTTTGTGCAGCGCCCTCAACATCACTACTTCGTTTGTGGAGATAGCCTTAAATTTGAAACATAGCCTATTTCCGCATATTTTCTAACATTTTTTTTTGCAAGTTATACCTGTAAATTGTCTATGGAATCATGCTACTATTTCATTAAACCTTTCTAACAGCACAAAGGAAGTTTATTATTATAGTTTTTCCTACGCGGTGCATACAACTATGGTATTAGACAGGCACTGTTAGTAGTCATTGGAAAGTTGATGCAATCTGAAGCATAGCATATTTCTACATATTTAGCGAGATTTATACAAGTTTGTCGGGAAAAATAATATATAGCGATATTACTAATGAATGACATGAATATATGTCAGTGACATTGTTCCAACGATCAATAATTGAGAGGCTAGATGACAAAAAGTGACACTGCCACTTTGTGCCCATATGCAATAATTGATTGTCTATTGGTTCAGTCTGTCAATTTGTGTGTCACTTTTGACTGTTACAATAATTGACAATTTGACACCGCAGATGGACAACAGTACAACTATTGCTTGGGGCAATAATCAATATTGACAACAGGTGGCTATAATTTATGTGTTTTCATCGATACAGAGCTAATCGATTATTTATGCGCATCTATCACTCAGCCAATCAGACTGCACATCCATTACTACAGGGGGTAATCAATATTCTGATTGGCAGGTGTACCTATAATTTATGTGTGTCTATCGCTACAGCTCTAGGTGATACTTCCATGTCTATCGCTCAGCCCACAAGATTGCGTGCGCATCGGTACATGGGTAATCGATAATATAATGTCTTTGATTGACAGGTGAGGGTGATATAAATAGTGGACTCTGTTTTCTGCTGCTCATTCTGTGACAGACTGAGCTAGAATGAACATCACTGTGTACAAGTAGCGATGGATGTTTTGATTATACTTATTATAATATTGTTAGAACTAGTACTAGTAGTAATGGCTCTTATTCTCCTATTGGTTGCTAAGTCCAACAAGACATATACTTTACAGCTATAGCAAGGGATTTATAGGATTTACAGGATTCGGAAGAAGAGGGAGAGGAAACAACAAAAATAAGTATTTTTGGAGTGTGTTTTATAATATCTTTGAAAAAACATTATAAAATCACGGTGCCCATCTTTAAAATTAAAAAAATCAATAATTAGAACTGTCTTTCTTACGTCTTCATCATTGCAGCCATTAGCCATAGGGTGGGAGCGATAGACGAGCTCTTTGATTGGCTCCCGCAAGTCACGTTATTTCGAGGGGTGGGGCTTAATTGATCATTTATCGAGTATCAAAAAGGGGCGTGTTCCAGTGGGCGTGCTTGTACAAGAATGTCCACCAGAACTTGCCCATATTTGGCACTCCATATATGGGTAATTAAGCCCGTCCCCTCGAAACCGCGTGACTTGTGAGAGCCATTCAAAAAGCGTGTCTATCTATCCTCTCATCCATTACCACTAAGATCATCAGGTTTTGCGAGCTGAAAACTTCATACAGAAACACTAATACTAAAAAAACCACCCACTCTAATACTAAAAAACCACCCACTCTAATACTAAAAAAACCACCCACTCTAATACTAAAAAAACCACCCACTCTAATACTAAAAAACCACCCACTCTAATACTAAAAAAACCACCCACTCTAATACTAAAAAAATTACAAAGGAAGAACTTGTTGTAGCTCTGAATTTTGACCCTTTGACATTGCGTTCCAACACGAGGTCAAGAGGTCAGAATTCAGAGCTATACGACAGATTCTTCCTTTATAAGTCTTCATATATTGACCGACATGATCATCAGAAAAATGATAAAACAAGGCAAAGATACATTTTTCTGTCGCAATTACTCCAAAGGTTATGAGGTATAACGCGCAAGTGACGCGCAAAAAGGCAAATATATAAATCTATGTGATTGAGCACGTTCAACTTGTCAACAATAGCAAACAATAGCTGAGTTTTTAGCAGTCAAACGCGCCATTTTAGGTCTCTCTAGTCTGGAGATGATGCGTTCGTCTGTTAAATAGTAAACTATTGTTAACTAGTGTTCGCCAATAGAACCTGTCCCTTATCCAAATTCCAGCACTCGGTCTTACCTGTAATAATCGTCCTTGCAGTATATCTGACCGTCTTTCATGAAACACGTGGGCTCTGAGTCCAGGCGGAGTTTGCACTCGCAGCACGTGAGACAGTTCACGTGCCAGGGTTTGTCGACCGCTAGTAGGTAGTATCGGTCAATGATGCGACACCCGCAGCCAGCACACACGCATACCGGATGGTGTACTCCCAGATCGCCATTCACTACTGGCATGGTCTACAAGAGAAAGCAATGAAGAGTTGCAATCTCTCACCCAAGTATATGACGTCATATGCAATTAAGGCACATCTAGGCTGACGCCAAGATCATCATTGACAGAGAATACCACGTCATGAAGCTCGAAACGTGCACCAAGTGTACGATTATATGTCTTTTAATGGATGGATTTACTATTTAATAAACGTTATGTTGACTATTTTGAAACTAATTTGACTGGGCACATGTATAATTACCTTGAAAATGGAATTCTGAGAACTCAGGGTTCAAAATATATTAATCGATCACAACACGTGCAAAGCATGGGTGGAGCTTAGCTAGAAATGGGCGGGCATGGCTAGAAATGCACACCTCTAAAAGAATGGCTAACCAAATAGACTAATGGAGAAATATGATCGGTCACTCAAGAATATGAGTCATAATTAAATACGTCACATGTTAACTGATGTCACAATCAAAATGACGTAGATTCGTCACGAAAATCGAAATGTCAACCACGAAAGTTTATAAATTGTAGGCCTACGTCTTTTTGACGATTTTATAACTTAATAACCATTCTGTGAAATAGAACCTGTAAGTAATTTAAATATAAGTAATTTGATTGGGAGCTGTTGCTTCCACGGGCTGACGTTCATAATTGCTTGGAATGTCAGATTCAAGGAATTCAGGTTTCAATGTTTCAAAGAAAGCATAACATTTCAATCAAATTATTGTAACACATATAGCCGATTTCCTGAAGAGGTTACATAGTTACATATAGCTGTGGTTAGATGTAAATATTCAGAGTGGAATCGTCTGTGAGATATACACCTAGATTTAAGGGCCATGAATCAAAGACATAATGATTCACTTGGAAATAGTATGGTCAGTACAAAGCGCAGTCCAGCATATTTGCAACTATTGCATGTCTATCTGAAGTACCCAACCAGGTGATACGCTGGTCAAGATGACGGTCATCTTCATCAAAGGTCTGTCCACATTGTCCACATTAAACAGCTACGGTTGAGATGCATTCATTGACCATCGGTAGCTGATAATGAGGAGATATGATTGTGATTGTTGTTATTGTTGCTCCTGTCACACATAGAGATATCGCTAGTATTTGATGTGTGTTCCAATGCTTACAGCGTTATGGCATTGATCTTAGCACTTCATATGCCACGTCACGGCCAAGGGAAGTAAGCGAGAACTAGAGAAATTACATGTTTACAGACAACAGTAAATCTAAGTTTCATTAATTACTGCGGATCAATCAAAAAGATGCTATTTGTCATAGAAAATGACAAGTTATGATAGATATAACATTAATTCGCTGGAGACCTTTCCAGTTTATCCGTCAATCATATTATGTCATAATCAACTACGTGACGTGCATGATGACGTCACAACCAACGACGTCATGAATGACGTAGATAAGTTCTTCACGAACGCTTAATTTATAACGGACATCAGGCCATTGAATTCAATGGCCTGTGGACGGACTATAAGCGTTGTTGTACGAATTGTATGCCATTACTATTTAATAAACATGCTGTTGAATATTGTGAACGTAATAGCTAGCAACAGCATCCAGTCAAATTAGTTTCAAAATATTCAACAGCTTACCTGCATAGCTTTCTTGAAATTGATAGTCATGGAGTTCAGGGATCGATCGACCCCTACACGGGCGAAATGAGGGCGAAGCTGAACTAAAAATGGGCGGGGCATAGCTAAAACTGGATTCCTCCTTTGTCTATCGTGTTAATACTATATTTGTATGCATGTTCTCGCGGAACAGTCCTGCGATTCTCAAAATATTACTTTATAACATGAAAGTAAAGGCGCGCGATTATTCGATTATTCTACCGTTCGATTTTTCGATAGATCTCGAGTTAATTAAAATTCGATTCTGAAAATGTTAGGCAGAACAAATCGGTGAAAACGGTTAATAATATCCAGGAACGTGCCTATGGGCTGGACCCCTTACAGGGTGACGCTATTCCCACCCACCCCATCCCCAGAGAACAGGGTGTAAGTGGCGCAACCCCTTACTCCACCCGACGCCACACCACTCTACCCACCCCACGTTCCGAGTCTGTCCATGAATTAAAGATGTACAGGGTACTGTGGAATTGAGATTGATTAACTTCAGGTATGACATCTAACACCGCCGAAAATTGAATGACATGATTCAGACTGTTATAATAGATGGATCAATTTCTATCTATGCCCCGCCCATTTCTAGCCATGCCCACCCATTCTAGCTATGCCCTCCCCTTTCTAGCTATGGTCCGCCAATTTCTAGATAAGCTTTGTAACTGTTATGATCGACAGAACCCTGAATTCACAGAATTACAATATCAAAGTAACAATACAAGTAAGTTGTTGAGTTTTTGAAACTAATTTGACTGGGTACTGTTGCTGCCTATGGCCTATGGCAGCAACAGCGCCAGTCAAATTAGTTTCAGAATATTCAACAGAATTTTCGTTAAATTGCAAAGACATACAATTCGTACACTTTTCAATGTTCATGCCGGAGATAAATACGTCATTCATTATAAATTTTGATTGTGAGATGTCAGACTGCATGTGACGTAATTACTACTACTACTACTACTACTACTACTACTACTACTACTACTACTACTACTACTACTACTACTACTACTACTACTACCGCTACCGTAACCGCCGCCCCTGGCGTCGCCGCTGCTCTCTGACCCCCGTAGTTCTCTTAAAGGTATTATAATACCTCGCTTCTATACTACAATGTTATATAGTTAAAATAGGTCCGCTGCCACAAATATTGTATCTAATTCTATTAGCAGTACTACTGTTATTGCTGAAACAAACAAGAGACCCTAGGGGTCTGTGTTGCTCACCTGGAGCACCATCAATTTTTGTCAAAATTATTGTTGGGTGGTTTAGCAGTCTTTTAAATGAGTTTGTGGACATTTTTGCAAGTGCAATATGCCCGCCAAACACACTACATTTTGATTGCCCCACGGCGCCCATGTTTTTTTGATGGATCAACTTCCCTTGAACAAATTTTAATGGCCCAAATTTTGGCCTGATCCCTTCAGCGGTTCTGGAGGAGTCGTTTTCGGGAAGACTAGGTCATCCAAGATGATTGCCGAACCATTTGGTCAACCAAATCCTCTTGAACAAACTTGGCTTACCTCTTGGCCTAGATGAAGGCTCCCCAAGTGGTTTCGGAGAAGATTTTTTAAAGACATTTCCTAAAATCGGCCGAAATCCAAAATGGCCGCTGGACAAATTAGCCGATCAGCTTCGTTTCAACAAACTTGGATCCTTATGTCCTAAGGATGCTTCCTGCTAAATATAATTGAAATCGGCCTAGTAGTTCTCCAGAAGAAGACATTTTAAATTTCCCATTGCTTTAGTATGGGCGCCTTTGGCGGGAAAATAATCAAAGATTGCGGCCAAACCGTTTATCCGACAGTTTCGAAAATGGCAAATTTGAGCTCAGAATACCCAAAACCATATATAGAACCAATTTTGGCCTCAAAATCCATCAAATAAAAAAATTCAATAAGGCCGCCAAACATGCTACATTTTGATTGCCCCATGGCGGCCATGTTTTTTGACGGATTCACTTCCTTTGAACAAACTTTAATGGCCCTTGTCCCTGATCATATCTCCCAAATTTCGGCCTGATCCCTTCAGCGGTTCTAGACAAGAAGTCTTTTTTTGGGAAAACTAGGTCATCCAAGATGGCCACCGAACCATTCGGTCAATCAAGTCTTCTTGAACAAACTTGGCTTTACCTCTTTCCCTAGATGATGTTTCATGAGTTTTGAATCAATTCCTCAAGTGATTTGGGAGAAGATTTTCAAAGACGGTTCCTAAAATCTGCCAAAATCCAAGATGGCCGCCGGCCAAATTGGCCGATTAGCTCCATTTGAACAAACTTGAATCCCTATCCCCTAAGGATGGTTCCTGCCAAATATAATTGAAATCGGCCCAGTGGTTCTTGAGAAGAAGTCGTTTAAAGGAAAAGTTGACGGACGGACGGACGACGGACGGACACACGACGGGCGGTCGCCACGGCATAAGCTCAATTGGCCTTTCAGGCCAGGTGAGCTAAAAACCTGCTATAAACTTGTACACTTGTACACCACTAGTATATATCTATATGAATGTAAATATGTTCCACACATACTTTGTATAAAGTCTGGGAGTAATAAATTGAATTGAATTGAAAATAACTGTTACCCCATATGCTATTGTAATAGCCTGGGAGAAATAAAGTGAATACCTATTTCACGGCATACATACATTCATGTACATAAGGTATACGTACTCTCTCACGCGCTCGCACGGCAGTTATCGGAACTACACAGGTTAATTCATTAGTAGGGCCTATGCTGATTCCGCAATATTATTACGGTATTGTTTTATATAAGCATCATATATAACGCTTTCGCTCGTTTTCACGCAATAGACGCGAAATGGAACAAACTTCTCCGATTTTAAATACACGACATACGATATTAACTCTGCCTGACTGCTACAAGCTACCAGACATTAATTCCAATGAGCAATAACTCTGGACATGCTGAATATTTTGTAAACAATTTGACTGAAAGTTGTTGGTGGTTTAGCCACCTACAACTTTCAGTCAAATTGTTTTCAAAATATTCAACATACCCAGTGTTAAAACACCATGGAAAATGTAGTCTGCAAAAATTCAGCAGGCGGACAGTTAAAATCAAATAATGATTTAATGAAGAAACGTTGTATCTTAGGGCTATGATCGGTTATGAAATGTGAATGTATCTGATCAAGCAAGATCAACCAAAATACTATATGTATGGATTTGTATATGCAACATATATACCCATATCTCTATTTCTGACGATCACAAGTAGGTGGCGGGTGGGTTGGATGAGTAAATCTGGTATCGCTATATGGACCTAGTTGTGAGGCAGTGAATGGTGTGTCAGGTGTGGTAGCGACGTATAACACCCTCATTAAGGTGTTATTGCAGACATGACGGCTGAGACACAGCCTTACAATGTACAATCTATATAATGTGATGACTTGTATGAAATCATACCGATGCTGAACGTTTTCGTTGTGTAAAAATGCCAGGTAAATTTTACAACACAACGAAACCTTCTTACGTAATCACCTCATGGACAGCAAACGTTGCACATATGTAACCTCCTAGTACCGAATGTCTATTAATAATGGCCCCTTTTAATAACGAATGTCCCTAAATAGTGATTGTCTCTCAATACCGACTGTCTCTCAGTACCGACTGTCTCTCAATACTGACTGTCCCTCAATACCGACTGTCCCTCAATACCGACTGTCTCTCAGTACCGACTGTCTCTCAATACTGACTGTCCCTCAATACCGACTGTCCCGCAATACCAATTGTCCTCAATACCGACTATCCTCAATACTGACTGTCATCAATACTGATTGGCCCTGAATACTGACTGCCCCTCACTACCGATTGTCCCTCAATACTGACTGCCCCTCAATACTGACTGTCTCTCAATACAGAGTGTCTCTCAATACTGACTGTCTCTCAATACAGAGTGTCTCTCAATACTGACTATCTCTCAATACAGAGTGTCTCTCAATACTGACTGTCTCTCAATACAGAGTGTCTCTCAATACTGACTGTCTCAATACAGAGTGTCTCTCAATACTGACTGTCTCTCAATACCGACTGCCCCACAATACCGACTGTCCCTCAATATTGACTGTCTCTCAATACAGAATGTCTCTCAATACTGACTGTCTCTCAATACCGACTTCCCCACAATACCGACTGTCCCTCAATACTGACTGTCCCTCAATACCGACTGTCTCTCAGTACCGACTGTCTCTCAATACTGACTGTCCATCAATACCAATTGTCCTCAATACCGACTATCCTCAATACTGACTGTCATCAATACTGATTGGCCCTGAATACTGACTGCCCCTCACTACCAATGTCCCTCAATACTGACTGCCCCTCAATACTGACTGTCTCTCAATACAGAGTGTCTCTCAATACTGACTGTCTCTCAATACAGAGTGTCTCTCAATACTGACTATCTCTCAATACAGAGTGTCTCTCAATACTGACTGTCTCTCAATACAGAGTGTCTCTCAATACTGACTGTCTCAATACATAGTGTCTCTCAATACTGACTGTCTCTCAATACCGACTGCCCCACAATACCGACTGTCCCTCAATATTGACTGTCTCTCAATACAGAATGTCTCTCAATACTGACTGTCTCTCAATACCGACTTCCCCACAATACCGACTGTCCCTCAATACTGACTGTCCCTCAATACCGACTGTCTCTCAGTACCGACTGTCTCTCAATACTGACTGTCCATCAATACCGACTGTCCCTCAATACCAATTGTCCTCAATACCGACTATCCTCAATACTGACTGTCATCAATACTGATTGGCCCTGAATACTGACTGCCCCTCAATACCGATTGTCCCTCAATACTGACTGCCTCTCAATACTGACTGTCTCTCAATACAGAGTGTCTCTCAATACTGACTGTCTCTCAATACAGAGTGTCTCTCAATACTGACTGTCTCTGAATACAGAGTGTCTCTCAATACTGACTGTCTCTCAGTGCAGAGTGTCTCTCAATACTGACTGTCTCAATACAGAGTGTCTCTCAATACTGACTGTCTCTCAATACCGACTGCCCCACAATACCGACTGTCCCTCAATACTGACTGTCTCTCAATACAGAGTGTCTCTCAATACTGACTGTCTCTCAATACCGACTGCCCCACAATACTGACTGTCCCTCAATACCAACTGTTACTCAATAGTGACTGTCCCCCAATACCGACTGTCCATCAATACCGCCGGTCCCTCAATATTGACTGACCCTCAATATTGACTGTCCCTCAATACTGACTGTTTCTCAGTATCTTTTTGATACCGATGATTACTTAATACAGGTGTCCTCTTACTGCAGGTTTTATTTTAGTTCAGGTTACAAGGTGGGCCTATACCAATGCATCTAGTGGCATAAGATGGGCAATGAAACATCAGCCACATGATAACAATTCTACTACAGCAACGAACCACGTCCAGAAAATTACTACTATTAGGCGTTCTTAGAAAACATAAAAAGTAATCACATAAATTACATGTCGCTGTCACTTCCGTAATTCACGATTACCAATTGAAAATAGGGTTCTTTAAAAGACGATTTTCATGAAAAAATGGGTAAAGCAGAATAAATTCACAACCAACTGATTGTCCACATTTATGTTCAGAAATCTAGAGATGATCTCTGAGAGCGGCTATGTTAAACAAATCTCTGTCCTACCACCGTACTGGAAGGGACATTTCTCTGTCTCACCACTGTACTGGAAGGGAGATTTCTCTGTCCTACCACAGCACTGGAAGGGACATTTCCTTGTCTCACCACCGTACTGGAAGGGACATTTCTCTGTCCTACCACAGTGATGGAAGGGGCATTTCTCTGTCCTACCACAGCACTGGAAGGGACATTTCTCTGTATCACCACCGTACTGGAAGGGACATTTCTCTGTCCTATCACAGTACTGGAAGGGACATTTCTCTGTCCTACCACAGTACCGGAAGGGACATTTATCTGTCCTACCACCGTACTGGAAGGAACATTTCTTTGTCTCACCACTGTACTGGAAGGGAGATTTCTCTGTCCTACCACAGCACTGGAAGGGACATTTCTCTGTCTCACCACCGTACTGGAAGGGACATTTCTCTGTCCCACCACAGTAATGGAAGGGACATTTCTCTGTCCTACCACAGCGCTGGAAGGGAGATTTCTCTGTCTCACCACCGTACTGGAAGGGACATTTCTCTGTCCTACCACAGTACTGGAAGGGACATTTCTCTGTCCTACCACAGTACCGGAAGGGACATTTATCTGTCCTACCACAGTACTGGAAGGGATATTTATCTGTCCTATCACAGTAGTGGAAGGGACATTTCTATGTTCTACCACAGTACTGGAAGGGGCATTTCTCTGTCTTACCACAGTACTGGAAGGGGCATTTCTCTGTCCTACCACAGTACTGGAAGGGGCATTTCTCTGTCTTACCACAGTACTAGAAGGGTCATTTCTCTGTCTTACCACATCACTGGAAGGGACATTTCTCTGTTCTACTACAGTACTGGAAGGGACATTTCTCTGTCTCACCACGGTACTGGAAGGGACATTTCTCTGTCTCACCACCGTACTGGAAGGGACATTTCTCTGTCCTACCACAGTAATGGAAGGGACATTTCTCTGTCCTACCACAGTACTGGAAGGGGCATTTCTCTGTCTTACCACAGTACTGGAAGGGATATTTGGAGTCTAGCTGTTTTGTGTATTATGATCAATTGGTTTTATTTCATTCATGGAGAGACCGGCCAAAGAGACCACTACAGTGGTCATGAGGAATGTAGATTAGCAGGGCAAGAGAATATTATTTTTTAAACATTTACCACTGGAATAGCTGGTTCGGTTACCGAACCAATCAGTCCAGTGGTAAATTTTCCAAAATAGTATTCTCCTGGCCTGCAGATATATATTAACATAATTAATATTTATTATTCTTCCCCAAATATACATTAACCCTTTAACAATCATATCAGTCAAAAACTGATTCTGCCGTGTTCTTGAGAAATGTTCATTTGCAGACCAAGAGAAGACTATTTTTGAAATTTTACGACTGGAATGACTGGCTCGATGTTTTCAAAAATAGTTTTCTCTTGGTCTGCAAATGGACATTTTGTATGAGAAAATTTAAATTTCCATGAACAAATTCAAGGGTTAAAGGATTAAATCAATACTGAAATATTCCGATTTTCTTGACCGAATTTAGCCATTTTCAGTTGTAATCATATGATTTACACGTTAACACCTTATCATTAGTGTTAGAATATTAACACTAGGCATTTAATGCGCTAGCCGATGGATCGAAGGGAGAGTTGGTGCAAATTGTACGTAGGCCTAAATATGCAGAAAATTTGCTTAATTTGTGAATTGCGTTTACATAACGCCCGGTATGGAATATAAGCTATTGGCCAATGGTGGTGTTCAATATACAATGAATGAATCCAGTTTATTCATCAATCACATGACGTCAAAATCAACTATGTGACGTGTAGGTTGACATCATAATCAATTACGTCATGAATAACTCGATATAGTCCGTCTTAAACGCTTAATAATCCGGCAGGTTGTACGAATTGTATGTCTTTACTAGTTAATAAAAATGTTGTTTGAATATTTTGAAATTAATTTGTCTGGCCGATATTGCTACCATAGGCTTACCTCAACAGCTTACCTGTATATTTTTCTGGAAATTGAGATTCAGAGAGTGCACGGATCGATCGATCACAACACGGCAAAGTGTGGGTTGCGCTTGGCTAGAGATTGGGCGGGGCATAGCTAAAACTGGATTTGTTCATTGGACTGTGGTCCACGCATTGATCAACGTCACAGGGGGCCAATATGCTGTTATAGGTTATCTATAAATATACCGTGATGGATTATCTATCAATATACCGTGATGGATTATCTATAAATATACCGTGATGGATTATCTATCAATATACCGTGATGGATTATCTATCAATATACTGTGATGGATTATCTATCAATATACTGTGATGGAATATCTATCAATATACTGTGATGGAATATCTATCAATATGCTGTGGTGGATTATCTATCAATATACTGTGATGGATTATCTATCAATATACTGTGATGGATTATCTATCAATATACTCTGATGGATTATCTATCAATATACTGTGATGGATTATCTATCAATATACTGTGATGGAATATCTATCAATATGCTGTGGTGGATTATCTATCAAGATACCGTGATGGATTATCAATATACTGTGATTGATTATCTATCACTATACCGTGATGGATTATCTATCAATATACCGTGATGGATTATCTATCAATTTGCTTTGATAGATTATCTATCAATTTAACTGTGATGGATTATCTATCAATACTTACGTATTAATTATATATCCCTTCGCCTTACAATAGATTAGATAGAATTTAGACTATGTTAAAACTATTTGACATTAATTTAATCTAGTAAATAAACGACAAAGGTTTTACTATTACAAACTAACCTGCGATGTTTTAAATTTTTTCACCAATTTTCCGTAACTATACAAGCAGCTTTGTTTAGTGAGGCGACCGGGTGTGGGTAGCTTTGTGTAGTGGGGCGCCCGGATGTGGGTAGCTTTGTGTAGTGTGGCGCCCGGATGTGGGTAGCTTTGTGTAGTGTGGCGCCCGGATGTGGGTAGCTTTGTGTAGTGTGGCGCCCGGATGTGGGTAGAAGTATGTACATGGTTCATAATGTCTGTCAAACAAACAGTCACTAACTTAACCGTAACATGTCCCTTCTCAAAAGCATTGGTGAGATATCACATAAACTCGACAATCACATTTCTTCAGATACACGCTATTTTATGCATAAAATCTAACAAGTCCCAAAAATTGTTATTATAATTTTATTTTGAAGAAGATAAAAGTTGGATCATCGGGCTTTATTGATTTGATTTGATTTAAACATATCTTATTGCTCGAAAATGTCGAAAATGTACAATGGAATCGGGTACAAGTTCTCCCAACTTAGATAAACCCTCTCCCAACAGAATTATTACTATGCAGCATATGCAAATAAAGTGTATATAAGAATTGTATAACATAATGAAAGAAGAAACATATAAGGAGTAGAAGCATAAGAGAATAAAAGCATTGCGAGAGAAGGCAGGCGATGAGAGAGAAAGAGAGATGGGAGCGAGAGAGCGGGAGGGCGAGGAAGGTAGGGAGTGGATGGGTGTGGAGGAAGGGATGGAGAGAGAGAGAGAGGGAGAGAGAGAGAGAGAGAGAGAGGGAGGGAGGGAGGGAGGGAGGGAGGGAGGGAGGGAGAGAGAGAGAGAGAGAGAGAGAGTTTTGTTCTCTACTGTATCACCAGACTACCCTATCAAATGCTACACGCCAGAGACCACAAATATGTTACAATATTTAAAATACTCTTTTTATTATATAAGTAGATAGGTTAAAAAAATTATTTTGAACGGAAACCGATGCTTCCTATAAAGCAACGGCTAACAGAAAAAATAATGTTTAACCCTTTTAGACTCATATCATCCAAAACGGGCTATGCAGTGGTCTTGAGAATACTATTTTTGAAAAGTTACCACTGGAATGACTGGCTCGATAACTGAGCCAGTCATTCCAGTGGTAAATTTTCATAAATAGTCTTCTCCTGGTTTGTAAATTGATATTTTTCTATGAGAAAATTTACTTTTTTTGGGAACAAATTCGAGGATCAAAAGGTCACATATTGAACTGCCTCGTTGTTACATATCGTTGATCGCGCATGAAATCGCTGACTAGATTGCCCAAAATAAAATATATCTACGGCATAAATTACATTAAAATAAAAATAAATCTCAAATTGCACAAGAGTACCCATTGACATCGTAATTACGTATACACCGATTGTACCCTGCTATAAATAGGCTTTGAACGTAACCCGCCCGTCAAGTGCGCGACTTTGTAACCGAATGCGCGTGCTAATTGCAATACGATGATGCGGGACATCTAAGAAATACCTCGTTTCCAAAACAATATAAAAGGTACTGTTGAATATTTTTTAACATAATGGACCTGTCCATTTTAGCCATGCCCCGCCCATCTCTAGCCAAGCTCCGCCCACACCTCGCTCGCGTTGGGATCGATCGATCTCTGAACTTCCTGACTATCAATTTCTAGAAAACTATACAGGTAAGCTGGTGCATATTTTGAAACTAATTTGACTGGCTGCTGTTGCTGCCCATGGCAGCAACAGTGCCCAGCCAAATTAGTTTCAAAATATTCAACAACATGTTTATTAATAGGTAGAAACATACAATTCGTACAACGTGTCGGACTATTAAGAGTTAAAGACTCATAGAATCATTTATGTCGTAATGATTATGACGTCATCCTACACGGCGCTTATGAGATTACGACGTCATATGACGTCAGATTTATAGATGGTTACTCTGGAAAGGTGAATTGTATTGGAAGACATTGTAAGGCAGACATGCTTCCGTTTTTTCCTTTTTAGAAACATTTTAACATAGGCTTACTTGGTTTAAACAAAATTTATGTTTTTTTGTCTTAGAGGAAGCGCGATACGCCAAGTCTTATCACCGCGTCTCCCATACAGCTATAGTACAGAGTGGGTGTACTATGGTGCAACAAGAATTTAATACATAAATGTTAATATAATAATTTTAAACACTTTGTGACATTATATAGGCGTAGATATAGTTATGATTCATAGCAGTGAATTTGTTAAATCTTGTATGTCGAGATGAAAGAGTCATTCTGTCATATATTAATTACTTATGAGATGCACTGTACGAGGCGAGATAGATTACATCCAGTAATCAAGAAGAAATCAGTCCAGAGGCAATCACCAAATACAGAGTATTGCACATCACTTGTGAGTTGACTGTTATATAACAAATTCCCTCTCCCAATTATGGAGTACATTAGAGTATATCTCGCGAACTGCTGATCAGATTTGTTCGAAACTTTAACACAAGAGATGACATTCAAGTGATGGATTAGGATATTTCCGGGAGTTGGACTTACTCGATATTTCAGATATATAAATTCCTATTGTATTGCTTTTCGTATTTCGCGTTTCTCATTCGGATTTAAGTCCAAAGATAATTAAACATAGAGTCAAACAAAGCAACATTTCATGTGCTGAACCCAGTCCTAGTTGTCATTGACGGTCAATAGAGTTTGATTCACTTTTAGCCCTTTAACATTTTCGTGCCGAATCCGGACAAAACCGGCCTCTGTAGTGGTCTTGAGGAATATCCATTTGCCGGTCAATAGAAGACTACTTTTTGAAAATATACCACTAGAATGACTGGCTCGATAATCGAGCCAATCATTCCAGCGGTGAATTATCAAAACTACTTTTATCCTGACCTGAAAATGGACATTCAATAAGCAAATATTTGGACAAAATCTACCTATTATTACTTCACATCCCACTGGCACTATTTCAAGACAGTGATAAGAGAAAGCTTGCGAATATTTAGAAAAGGAGTTGACTGTATGCAAGAGCCACCAGGCAAATTACTTTCAAAATATGCAACAGAATGTTCTTGGTGCGGTGGTCCAGTGGAAAGATGCCTGCTTGCTGATGCTATGCGGAGTTGTAGAATGGCGGTTCGATCCCCCGACCGGGAGATGGTGATCAACACATTAAACTAATGGGTGCATCACTGTCGGCTAAGTTAGCACATGGAAATTGAAGCCACACGTTGCCAGTGCGTCAATAAAATAAAAAATACATATACTGCCAGAGCCGTGCTGGAGTCAGAGTACAATAGGCGTAAAAGCCTAGGATTGAATTGTGGCGGGTGCATCCACAGATAGTCCCATATGAATCGTCAGTGTGTCAGTATATCAGACATGTGAAAACTGGTCGGCCAATCCTTGACTTTTAGTCTTGGTGCGGTGGTCCAGTGGAAAGATACCTGGTTGCTGATGCTATGCGGAGTTGCAGAATGGCGGTTCGATCCCCCGACCGGGAGATGGTGATCAACAAATTAAACTAATGGATGCATGACTGTCGGCTAAGTTAGCACATGGAAATTGAAGCCGCACGTTGCCAGTGCGTCAATAAAATAAAAATACATATACTGCCAGAGCCGTGCTGGAGTCAGAGTACAATAGGCGTAAAAGCCTAGGATTGAATTGTGACAGATGCATCCACAGATAGTCCCATATGAATCGTCAGTGTGTCAGTATATCGGACATGTGAAAGCTGGTCGGCCAATCCTTGACTTTTAGTCTTGATGCGGTGGTCCAGTGGAAAGATGTCTGGTTGCTGATGCTATGCGGAGTTGCAGAATGGCGGTTCGATCCCCCAACCGGGAGATGGTGATCAACAAATTAAACTAACTAAGTTAGCACATGGAAATTGAAGCCGCACGTTGCCAGTGCGTCAATAAAAATATATATATATATATATATATATATATATATATATATATATATATATATATATATATATATATATATATATTAAGATTTCTAGGATGGGACGGTTGAACTAACGTCTAACAAGAAATATTTACTCAGATTGATTTTATGAAATAAATGTTCTGCTTGTTATTGGAGTACACTTACTGACAATTCCATATCTGTCACTGAGTCAATAAATGAAGGTTAGCCACATAAGCCTGCATCTATATATCTGTGATGTTCTCTATACATTGCATAAGCTTACAGGATTGAAGGTATCCAGCATTGTAAACCTATCCTAGCCATTACTTATTATATATGCAAAATTAAAAATTGACTAGCTTGAAAAATGTATGTGTTTTAGGGTTAATGTTGTAGTTGTTATCATCATCATCATCATCATCATCATCATCATCATCAATTAATTAATTAACTATTAAGCAAAAAACTATATGTTCCAAATTACAATATATAATAATAATAATAATAATAATAATAATAATAATAATAATAATAATAATAATAATAATGATACAATTATTATTATTATTATTATTATTATTATTATTATTATTATTATTATTAAAAATGGTGTGTCTAATACGAGTAAGATAGTAATTTAAATCGTTGTGAATCTAAGTACATATCAGTTCAGCAACTATTAAAACTTTTAAAAAAACTATTTAAAAAATTGAACTTATGAATTATTAGTATTATAATTATTTAAATTTTTAAAAGATAATCTTACCATAATCTGCTCCTGTTGCATAATAATTGATTTATTCATGTTGACATCGCAACGTCTTTGTAGAGTGGTGTCATACATAGTGAAGTACGTCTTTTCCACCATAATACTGCGCGTGACCAGTCAGTGAGAATTAGATAATATAAGGCAATTAAAACTGGCCACGGTCCATTCTGACAAGCATCACTGTTTTATTACACAGATTAACTGACGTGATTAAGATTGCTACTAACCACAAGTATCCCTTGGTTACGAATAAATTCTAACTTAAATGTATATTTCGCACAATTATTACAGTTTTATTGGCGCAACTCAAATTTTTCTAATTACTTTCGACATCGCCAGTAATTTCTCCAATATTGCTCATCACCGTTTGGTGTCTTGTAATCGCTTTCTAGCTTCTGTAGCGGACATCTCTGAATCAATCAGGGCGTTATCGGACTCCACTTACACAGATTGCGACAAGATAAACCGATTGATACAGATTTAAGATGAAGCACTGTACGATACAATTACCGCAATATTTACCACCAACAAAAGTAGCCTAACGTTGACAATAATAGTCTTTTATTTTATCAAGCTGCAGAGTTTTGAAACTGACTTCCATGTAACATTTGATTTCAACAAAATCACATTTCCGCGCATTGATGTGGCTGTCAACTGATACCAATATTTGTGATGGCACACCGATCGCTATTACTCAAGCGCTAGATGTTAACGGAAACTAATTCTTAAAAACCAGCAGCTACCAATTCCGGAAGAGGAGTGATGTGCTTCAATTGGTTACTTCCGAAATTTTCTCGCGCTAACTTCCGTGGATATGGTAGACCACGAGTAACGCTTGTCGTCATCGTAGTAGTAGTAGTAGTAGTAGTAGTAGTAGTAGTAGTAGTAGTAGTAGTAGTAGTAGTAGTAGTAGTAGTAGTAGTAGTAGTAGTAATACTAAAATGTGCAACAGTAATTCTGCAATATTCAATCTGTCATACACGCGGTATTTGTGACGTCGCTGTTTACCATTGAAACATGAACACACACATTTGTAGATGGTATAAACTGTCACTACAAGCCGAACATGTAAGTACAAGATCTGCTAGCTATAACTGTGTCCTCGTCACTTGCACTAGATAGTTGCAATTATTGTGTCCGTGTGTCTCGCGCCGCGTGTCAAGTGAGTTTGTTTACGACACCTCCGCTGACGCTACCAAGACCGTATCTTCAGTACAGAGACCAATATATGCTCAACAGAACTTGACGTAAACATATAAAAAGTTCAGGCTAAATTATCTGTACTGTTTTATATATTTGGTCATACGTAATAATTGCAGTAAAGTGACCCCGGAGACTAACTATGTATCCTCTAATGGACCTTCACACACGGTCTGATTCGCTAACCAGTAGAACTCACTGATAATGCGCAGCAGGGACGCAATTGACCAATTTGCTTTTTTTAATCCTATTCCTCTGACTGACTGCACTGTAGCCGGTGATACTTGTCTGTATAAACTGGCCAGTAGCTGGCTTGTCATGCGTTTGTAGCGCGCTGTAGGGACCTGCCGCGAGAACCTGCTGGCTTTTCCAGCAGGGAGTAGTGCTGGCGGCGTGTGGATGTGAACCAACACAAAACTATAGGGGCGGAGCGTGTTATGAAAGGATGTTTGCTCACAACTAGGACGGTGTTTGCTAAAGACGGGGCTTGAACAACTTAGCCAAATGATGAATGAGAAAGAGGTTTGGATTGGCTGAACGTAACCTGTCAATCAAGCTGATTTTCATTTCTACATGTCAGAAGGAGTTGGCTGTTCTTCCCCCGTCAGCCTCCATTGCGGTGTCTGCTGATAGCGCAGCATCTTGGGCGAGTTACTGTCAATTCACATCGGCACAAACCCAGAACTAATGCACATTCAACTAATAATATGCAGTCAGATTGACACATAAAAGGCAAAATTGAACCAGAATGGCTCTTGAAAGTGATAATTAATGTTCAAATTCGATATTTGTACGGACACATAAAATGTTCACCCCGAAACATAGTCACGCCTCGAAAACACCCGTTATGAAATGAAAACAATAATTTATATAATTTTAAAAAGTCCAGATGAAATGTATCATGGTAAACACTACACACCAGGCGAATAACCCAATTCAGTCAATATTTTAGAAAAATTATGGACTAAATATTTTTGTAATCAAGCAGCAAATTTACATCTAAAAACCCAACAACAACAAGAAGCAATCTGTAGTAGTCTAGACATGTGACCCAATAATGACGTAGATGTATACCCTGTTCTAGAGCCGCCATTTCAATATTATAATACGACACAAAAGACGAGTATCCCAATAATAAACATAAATATACGCTTAATTTCTGCTTCTGGCTGAAACTCGGAAAGTAAGTAAAGTATATTTTGTAATTTTACCACTAATTACAATGAATTGAGCACGGTATTGTTTAAGCTGGTGTTTCAGTTCGCGTGTCGGAAGCAGATTCAGCTTTATTTACATACAAAATTCGTTATCATATTCAGATTGTGTGCGAAGTATCAATGTAAGTATTAGTTTTATTTAATTTTTATTTAACACTCGAACATTTTAGTACATTTTATTATGATTACCATTATTGTTTACACTACGGCCCGCATCGCAACTTGAAATGAAACACAAGATAGCATATAGACAAATTTAAGTAAACTTTGATACAATTTTAAAAATATCTGTTACGTCAGATGTCTGAAGTAAAAGATTTGAGTTCGGATCTGACGATTTGTACGAGTTTGGCAAGTTAGTCAGCTTCGTCATATTCGATAAAGTCTGATCGTGTAAACAAAGATCCGAAGCTGAAAATGTTAAGTCGGATCTCGGATGTAAAATCTGACCAGAGGGATAACTTCTCTGTCTGAAGGCGGAGATCATCAGAATGTGTGCTTTAAATATACTTTTAAAATTATGTCTGACAAAAAACACCAGATAAATAATAGTATAACTTCACAAATTTAAATTTTTCATCTCACAGACTTGTGAATGACAGTTATTATAGGCCCTACATTTCATGTCGTATTTCTGAGGATATTTCTAAATATCTTTAAGTGTAAATTCATAAATTTTTCCCCATCATAATTTTGCATTGCATGCACTGTCGGCTGTTTAAAATATAATATCTTCCATTATTTTACATCAGTAATCAACAACAACAACAACAACAACAACAACAACAACAACAACAACAACAACAACAACAACAACAACAACAACAAGTTTATTTCATTATTAGGCATTCAGTCACTGACATCCCAATTAATGAGAAAAAATTTCAATCCCAAACTCAATCCAGAGATTTCTTTTATTTTCACAAATTCGCAAATATATTTGAGCAAATACCCAATTTTCGTCATTTCCCAATTAGCCAGTGAAATTCTAGTGTCCCAATTTCAAGACAACTATGCCCAAAAAGCTGTTAAATATTTTGAAAATAATTCGACTGTAACCTGGTGCTGACAGAGTCAGCAACAGTTCCCAGTTAAATTAGTTTTAAAATCTTCAACATAATATTGCTTCCTTTCCTCATACACAATTCCTTTCCTCGTGCACAATTTGGTATTTCTGGTATGTGGTGCAATGCTACTGGATTTAAGCTCTAGCGGTGTTAACTACCCTGGTGTTAACGGCACCTCAAAGCGCTCAAAATACTGCTTGATATATCAATCAAACAGTTTGATGGTCAATATTATTCAAGATATTTTAATTTTTGAAGACTATTTTTGTAAATTTACCACTGAATTTTTCTTTCGCCGGCTTGACCATGAAAGGGGTAGTGATAAATAAAATTTAAGTCTTTTACTTAGCCAGTGTCTATCTGTAGGCCGAGAGAAGAGTATTTTTGAAAATTTACCACTAGACTGACTGGCTCGGTTACCGAGCCAGTCATTCTAGTGGTAAATATTCAAAAATACTCATCTCTAGGCCTTTCAAATAGCCATGTCTGAAGACCACTGCAAAGTAGTTTTTGGTCAGTTTGATCATTAAAGGGTTATGGTGACACAATGTGGGTTAATAAAAGCAGCTCGGAATTTGTCCAAGTGTGTCCAGCAAATACACCGCTTAGCCTCGGTCAGATGGGCCTAATGCATTGAGGAGTTGGATACAGCGTATTATACCGACTAAACGTTAAATCAAATTGCTACTCTACTAATTTCAAGTCGAACAGTAAATTGGTACCTTAGACGCTGTTACTTCAGATTTGTCAGATTAAATTGGCCGCTTTCTGGATTTAGGGCAGAGATCATATTTAAATAAGTATTGCTGAAAACGACAGCAACAACATTTAGCAACACTGATTTAAGAATTAACACTAGCCCTCCGGCTCCTCCTGCCCAAATATATTTTTAATCTTAAATGGTCGTTAATAATTAGTTTATCTTGAAGAATGAAGAATAACAAGTTTCGCAATCTAAGTAAATAGTTTTTCAGCGCTTTCAGGATTAATTCCGAGTTTACGTAAACTTGAGCAATGAGGAATTTACGGATTCTGCGAGCCTGGGACATGAATTTAATTCCAGAGTTTACGAACTTGTTGGATCGTGCCCAACTAATCTGCGAAAATCTTTGAGAAATGCCTAACGACATCAAGGTATGTAGTCGCTTTTCTAGCAGACGACATTCCGAGAGAAATTCCTACTGGTACTTTCATTTCCGACACGAACATGTCGATAGAAATGGAGAATATACGAAAACAAATTAGTCTGTCAAAGTTGATCATCGTCATGGAAACTCGGGAATCGGAGACTCGACACAAACAATGAAAACAAGCCTGTCAACATTTAGTAAAAATATTGAAATATTTCCTTCCCAGTGTATTTTAGAAAGCACTTTTTGTGCGTGTAAAAACGAGAAGTTGTTTTTTTAAATCGTCTTATTAGCTTCTCTACCTCCCTTGACGAATTTTGCTAGCTGAGATGAAGCGCAAACACAGCTAAAAGCTCCCCCATTTTGGCAGGTGAAAAGAATTATGCCTCCACGAATTGCTACAGAACATCGTGCCATGTTTTGGGCAGACGATCCGGCAAAGCAAACACGCTCTCGTGACCCCGTGTCGTCTGCTTGAATTTGCGCGCGAGATGCGAAATCTGTCTCAAACCGTAAAAGATGGCAGTCAGCACGCGTGACTACACAAACTACAAGACTTTCTGGGCAACAGGGGAATTAGGGATAAGTTTAAGAGTTCGAACTCTTGCTGAAGTTTACCATTCTGGCACAACCACTAACATGCCGTCGTGAATTTGCTTGGTGTTCCTAACCAGTTTCATTTTGCATATCCCAGATGATCTGACGTCATGCACGCGTAATCAGAAATAGTATACAGTGGCTAGTTAAAGGCAATATGTACTGAACAGTATTGCTTTCAGTTGGATTGTCTTAGAATATCCAACATTATAATGCAGTTTTATATATTCATTTTGGGGGTGGTGTGGTGGCGGGTGATTATTTTACAGATTTACAGATGGTGGTGGATAAATCTAGAAAAAAGATAATTGATTACGTAGATTTGTCCATAAGTCGGTGGCTAATTAATAGTGGTGGTGGATAAATCTAAAAAAAAGAGAAAAAAGATAATTGATTACGTAGATTTGTCCATAAGTCGGTGGCTAATTAATAGTTGTTCATATGCCCCCCACCCCCACCCCCTCCCCTCCCCGACACACACACATATTGTGGTCAATAAAATATCAATCTTCGGTTAGAAAACGGCCATTTGCAAATAGGAACAAGGAGCAGATTATTTTATAACTAGTAGCCATACCTTTAAAAATATACCTGATCGTCATTTTATATATCCGTCTCTTTGCAACTGATCACCAACCACGGGTTAGTAAAATCAAGCACGTTTACAATCCACGTATAGTCTTCGACAAAGAAATACACATTACGTTAGAAACAACTGTCCATCCAAGTATTGTCAAAATCTCTGTATTTGCTAGAAATAAGAGTTATGAATTTAATTGGCTGCGCGAATATAAACAAAATACAATTTCACAGGAAAAGACGGCAATCAAATTGTAAGATGTAA
This sequence comes from Chaetoderma sp. LZ-2023a, assembly GCA_034401795.1. Lineage (NCBI taxonomy): Eukaryota > Metazoa > Mollusca > Caudofoveata > Chaetodermatida > Chaetodermatidae > Chaetoderma > Chaetoderma sp. LZ-2023a. The sequence goes on from CM067362.1 coordinate 48,591,155, forward strand.
TAGTGAAATCTGTCTTATATAATATCTAGGCTAGTGGAAAACATAAACAGTAGAATAAGCTGAGCACATATTAGAGGACCACACATGCTCGAGGACGACAGGGGGGGCTATACGCGTTTATGATAGCAGCCGACATGGGGGCATAGACGCGAAATTACCTATAGATTATAGCTAGTTATCATTAGGAGGGATGTGGAGAATAATCGTGACTACATCAGGTAACTGCAGGTATAGATGCAGTTTCTATGCAAGCTGTCAAATACACCTGTCTGTTTCTCTAACAAAATACTCTTACGGATATATTGAGGCGATGAATTGACGCTTAAATGGACAATTCAAGGGTTTTATTCCATAAGACAGCTAGAAGAATGGATTACATTTACGATTAGGAGAACTATGCTCTCTCACTGCGTGATGTCTGTTGGTGATGGGCCTGGGATCGTAAGGTGTGGTCGTCTGTAGCCAAGCATGACAGCGTGTATTAATCATAGTCTCAATTAATTCACAGAGGTCTGTATCCAATTTGAAACCGGCTCAATATTCGACAAGAAGTCGTTGCTGCCTATTCATTCTGCTACTACGCTGCAACATCAAAACGAACACGTGCGTGCGTGCGTGCGTGCGTGCGTGCGTGCGTGCGTGCGTGCGTGCGTGCGTGCGTGCGTGCGTGCGTGCGTGCGTGCGTGCGTGCGTGCGTGCGTGCGTGCGTGCGTGCGTGCGTGCGTGCGTGCGTGCGTGCGTGCGTGCGTGCGTGCGTGCGTGCGTGCGTGCGTGCGTGCGTGCGTGCGTGCGTGCGTGCGTGCGTGCGTGCGTGCGTGCGTGCGTGCGTGCGTGCGTGCGTGCGTGCGTGCGTGCGTGCGTGCGTGCGTGCGTGCGTGCGTGCGTGCGTGCGTGCGTGCGTGCGTGCGTGCGTGCGTGCGCGCGCGCGCGCGCGTTCGTTGTTATTGCGACGGCGACAATACGATGGCGGCGACGGTGGTGGTGATAGTGTCGACGGCGGCGGTGGTTGCGGTGGCGGGTGGCGGCGGCGGTGGTGGTGGTGGTGGTGGTGGTGGTGGCGGCGGCGGCGGTGGCGATAGTGGTGGCGGGGGCGGCTGCGGTGGCGGTGGTGGTGGTGGTTGTGGTATGCGAACATAGTCCTTATCAAGTTGTATGTAAGCTATAGTGCCACTATAGATAATAAAACAGGCAGACTTTGAAAAATCCGTTCTGAGGCCAGTGGACAGTATTATTTGAGACTACATTACAAAAGCAGTAGGGGAATCCTATATACCAGGCGAGTGAACAATCCCTCAACTGGGTTTGTATTCAAAACTATATCCGAAGAGTAAGAATGAAAAGGCGAAGAGAAAGCCCCTTGACAGAATACAACAAAATTGTGTATTCTCAAGTAGTTATATAAGAACACACAGCAATAGACTAGGTGTTCAATGATTGGTGTGGAGATTTTCGGGTTTTATCCAGAGCGAGAAAGGGAAATAGAGCCTCGTGGATTGGACTGTTGTTCGTATTGTAAAGATTACCATAGCAGATAAGGGTAGTTATTATTCTGAAATTTCACACACGACTTGCCTGTATAGTAAATTTTGTTTTATTAGTAACGTGCCCGTACAGGGTAGGGTAGATCTAGCTTGGTCCCGCACCCATCTGTGCTCTCCACACTGTGACTGTTAGGCCCGTATATCAGCGGGGTATATGTCACATTACGTTTTCTTTAACCGTTAGTTCTTATAGTCTATCAGGACATGGCATCAAACACGGTGGATATTTACTTTGAAAATGATTTCTCCGAAAGCTGTTGCTGTCTATGACATTAGCAGCTTACAGCAGTTCTTGTTGGTTGAATTCAATCGCTGATATTCAAGTGACGTCACGAGTGTCCATATGGACAAACTTGGGTAATGTCATGTCACATGGATACTTAATTGTATATGAGCAACATAAGTCCAATGACAGATATTCCCCAAAACCGCCTCATGGCACATTAGTCCCTAGCCCTATTCACTTCTATTATGTATCTCTGTAGCGAACCAATATCCAATATTCATTTGGATGTCGCTGTGCCCCGTTGTCAACGACTTGGGTCTGATATCCAATCTCATATTTACGCCAATATTTAAATGATATCGGTACAAGGACGAATATTCAAATGATATCGGCGCAAAGGTCAATATTCAAATGATATCGCCGCAAGGAGGACGAACATTCAAATGATATCGGTGCAAGGACAATATTCAAATGATACCGGCGCAAAGACCAATATTCAAATGATAACGGGAATTGGTATTATAAATGATAGGGACGCACACCCCCATACATATGGTCCTCTGTTACGAGGCTGGTCAACGGGCATCCATGACGACATTATTGAGTGACACGTATGACGTAACACGCGAACCTCATGACGTAACAACTGGCACAAATTCACAGCCTACCTATGAATGGACCTTTTAATTTTTAGCCATGCCCCGCCCATCACTAGCTAAGCTCCACCCACACCTCGCCGTGTTGGGATTGATCGATCCCCCAAATGCCCTAGCTATCAATTTCCTGAAAACTATACAGGGAAGCTGTTGAATATGTGTAACTAATTTGACTGGGTGCTGTTGCTGCCTATGGCAGCAACAGCGCCCAGGCAAATTAGTTTCAAATTATTCAACAGAATATTTATTAAACAGTAAAAGCAAACAATTTGTACAACAACGCATAGACCGTCTTCAAATATGCGTTCGTGACGTACTTATCGACGTCATTCATGACGTCATTCGTTATGATGTCATTGTACACATTACGCAGTTCATTATGATGTCATATGATGGGTGGGTACTCTGAAAAGGCGAATTACGAATGTAATAATATATTAACAGATCATTAATCAAGTTTGATCAAAATGTCTGAAACAGTGAAAAGTAAAAAGCAATATGCTTTCTCCCCCACACCCAGCCACACACTCACGCGCGAAGCAAACAAATCATCTCCCGCACGTGACACGCATCACCCATGAAATCTTTTATGGCAAATTATCCTTAATGACTAGGCGCGCGAGGCGATCAGAAATGTGTATTTATGAAATATGCCATCAATTTCACCGGGGTGGGGTAGTGAGGGGTGGGGTGATTGGAAGCGGGTGGGGTTTGATCCTGGAGCATATGCTAACACATCCCGCCATGATAGCTGCGGCTGATATCAAACACATTGTCTTAGCGCTCTAGCCCTTGTTATCTAAATATCTCAATTTCAAGACAAATACACAGGAAATTGTTGAATATTTTGAGACTAATTTGACTGGGGGATTATCCCTTAAATACAGACTTTCTCGTTTCTGATCTGTAAGGGTTAAAGAATTAACCATTGACGTTCTGGTCAGTGACACAATTTCAAGACATCTATAGGGGCCTATATACGATAACTGTTAGAATTATGGGATCCATTCCTAACTACGCCCCGCCTATTTCTAGCTGTTCACCGCCCATTTCTAGCTAAACGACGCCAATTTCTAGCTATGCCCCGCCCATTTCTAGCTGTTCCCCGCCCATTTCTAGCTAGGCGCCGCCCATTTCAAAGCTACGCCCCGCCCATTTCTAGATAAGTGCCGCCCATTTCTAGCCATGCTCCGCCCATTTCTAGCCACGCTCCGCCCATTTCTAGCTACGCGCCGCCCATTTCTAGCTCCGCTCCGCCCAAGCTTTGGGTGCGGTGTGATTTCTTACTTTGACCCCTGAATGCTCAGAATTCCATATTAAAGGTAATTATGCAGGTAAGCCTTTGAATATTTTGAAACTAATTTGACTGCGTGCTGTTGCTGCCTAGGGAAGTAACAGCTCACAGTCCAATTAGTTTCAAAATATTCGACCGAATATATACTAAATAGTAAATCCATCAAACACATACGATTCGTACACTTGGCGGACTTTTCAATGCTCATGAAAGAATATTCTCGTTATGACTGTGACGTCAACCTATATGTGACGTAATTGATTATGACGTCAATACTTGTGTTACAGATCGGATTCATCCATTATGGTAACCTTTAACCCTTGTATTTCCGGTGCCTCAATTTCAATGCTTCTATATAGACAGGCTGCTGGATTTTTTTAACTGATTTCACTGGAACTGCTGTGGTGATAGGAAGCAACAACTCCCGGTCAAATTGGTTTCAAAATATTCAACAGGATATCTCTTACATCAAAAAGAATTTCTTATTTCTGGTTTGTGTGTGTGAAGTGGTTAAACAGCCCTGAGGCCTGGTATTTTGTTAAACAGCCCTGAGGCCTGGTATTTTAGTAAAGTTAGAAACAGTTGTCAGTCAAATTGTTTACAAAATATTAAAGATAGCTATGTCATATGAGATATATTTTGTGAGTAATTCGGGATTCACAGTTGTACATAGTTTTCATATGTTAGTTATTATTGGAAAGGGAGGTCCAAGATCTGAGATGAAGCATGGATGTCGTTTACTTTGCGGTTGGGGTGGAAGTGGGGATGGGGTGCGGGTGGTGGTACGCTGTATACAATACAGGTTGGGGCGAAAGTTATGTTTAATTTCTAATACAAAGTTTTGTTTCAGGTGTTATTGGAACAATGAAAGGATCCTATCTGTCACTCAAATATATGATGTCATAATCAATTACGTTATTAGTTAGTTGACGTCACAATTAAGACGTGGTATATCTCCGTTATGAAAGTCCGTCACGCGTATACGAATGATCTCTTTGGTGAATTTCCAGTTAATAGACAAACTGATGAGTATTTTGAGACTAATTTGACTGGGCGCTGTTGTTGCCATATGAGCTGTTGGAGCTGTTGCTGCTATATGTAGCCATAGGCAGTAACAGCCCTCAGTCAAATTAGTTTCAAAATTTGGAACATCTTTAATTACCTTGAAATTGGGACTCTGCAAATTAAGGATTTAAAGTATATAAATCGACTCCTACACGCGTAAAAAGTAGGCGGGCTATAAATGGATTCCTCATTTCCGGTCTTAATGAGGCAGGTTATAATTGAATTAGAATATCAAAGATAAGACGGGATTTAAATTTTAAATATCAAGATGTAACTAAGGGCTAAAAAGAATGAACCAATCCGATCTCTCATTCAAGAATCCTACGTCAAAATGAAAATACGTCCCTTGTTTGCTGACGTCACAACCAGATGACGTAAGCCCGACACGAAAGCGACAAATATCCGACAGTGACCATCTGAATGACATGTCTTTGGTAAATGTACAACTTAGCAAACATTATGTTGAATATTGTGGAACTACTTTCAGTGGGAATTGTTGCTGCCAGTCAAATTAGTTTTAAAATATCTAACAGCTTTACTGTATAGCAAACATTAAAACAGAGGTTCTGGGAATTCAGCGTTGAAAGTGTTAGACTTGTTTCAAACGGCGGGGCATAGCTAGACAAGGGCGGGGCATAGCTAGACAAGGGCGGGGCATAGCTAGATAAGGACGGGCATAGCGAGACAAGGGCGGGGCATAGCTAGACAAGGGCGGGGGATATCTAGACAGGGCTAGGGATAGCTAGATAATGGCGGGGCATAGCTAGATGAGGACGGGGCATAGCTAGATAATGGTGGGGCATAGCTAGACCAGGGTGGGGCATAGCGAGACAAGGGTGGGGCATAGCGAGACAAGGGTGGGGCATAGCTAGACAATGGCGGGGCATAGCTAGACAAGGGAGGGGCATAGCTAGTCAAGGGCGGGGCATAGCTAGACCAGGGTGGGGCATAGCTAGACCAGGGTGGGGCATAGCTCGACCAGGGCGGGGTATAGCGAGACAAGGGTGGGGTACAGCTAGACTAGGGTGGTGCATAGCTAGACAAGGGCGGGGAATAGCTAGACAAGGGTGGGGCATAGCTAGACCAGGGCGGTGCATAGCTAGACAAGGGTGGGGCATAGCTAGACCAGGGTGGGGCATAGCTAGACAAGGGCAGTGCATAGCTAGACAAGGGCGGGGCATAGCTAGATAAGGGCCGGGCATAGCTAGACAGGGTGGGGGATAGCTAGATAAGGGCGGGGCAGAGCTAGACAAGGGCGTTGTATAGCTAGAGCTACATGGATCCCCCTCTATTTGTAAAAATGTTCACGTGGCTTTCGTCATAGATCCTAAAATTCGCCATTGCACTAGCTGGTTGTCGCCCTCTTCATCGTCATATCTTTGTGGCGGGCCAGCGACTACGACCACTACTAATAATCGTCGTCGGCATCCGCCATAGTTATTGCTGGTCCATTCTTCCACCCTATAAATATATATATGGTTCGTACCCGGAGCCAGTTAACAAGATTCTGTAGTCGTCATATGTAGCGGTTGTTGGTTTGCGTAGTAAAACGTCTCCAGCCACGTTACTAGTTCCATATGTCTAAGCTCCTACAGGGGGCCTGAATACTCACCCTAACCAGTGATCTATATTTCACCGCGCAGGTTTTCGCAATTACCCGCATCCAGCAAAAACAAACACACAGGCTATGGCAAATATTTATGCGCAACTTTAAACGAGAAATGTCCGTGGGGCGTTTTTTGGCAACCAATGGAAGGTTGGAACTGCGTTCGGAAAATAATCCCGCCTTGGAGGTCGATTGTTCTTTTGTTAGGAATCTTATCGCGTTTGATTGCATTGTGGGTGCAGGTTCCCGGCGCGGAAGGTGCGAGAAGACTGAGAAGAACAGAGTGTTAGAGATGCTTAGATCTGTCTGCTGGAGCATGAGTTTATTATTTCTGACAAACTCAGAAATACGATTCAATAAACGCGGTACTGATTGAACTCTTAAGGCCTTGGATACGCGGGTCAACAAGTTGCTTCTAACAAGTTGGTTTCGGGACATACGTCTACTGAACGGACATTTTCAGTTTTAGCTATTCCCCGCCCACCTAAAGCTCCACCCACACCTCGCTCGTGTTGGGATAGATCGATCCGTAAACTCCCTGACGATAAGCTATTGAATATTTTGAAATTAATTTGACTGGCTGCTGTTGCTGCCTATGCAAGCAACAGCGCCCAGTCAAGCTAGTTTCAAAATATTCGACAAAATGTTTATTAAATAGTAAAGACATACAATTCGTACAGCGTGTCGAGCGTTTAAGACGGACTACATCCAGTCATCCATGCTGTAATTCATTATGACATCATCCTACACGTCATATGGTGGATGAATAAACTGGAAATGTCCATTCTTCAGGTCATTTACTGGCCGTGTTTCACTCCCGCGACAATGAGCTAACATCATTACTGTGATGTGACAGAACGCAAGGCTGTAGACAAGTTTTCAAGTTTGGAGGGTTACTGAAAACCAAACCAGACGTGGGGTCCAGGGGTCCTCCGCCGGAAGATTAGAAACTCTAGATACAGATAGCATGTCTTGCATTTCTAGGGATAAATATAGTACCTTAATTGGCGGTTTAAATTATTAAATTTTTACTTATTTTCTCCAGAAACAGAGTAGCTGACATTCCTGTTACGGAAAGTTGAAATTTATATGCCATAAATACATCTGTAGCATTCAGAGTAGTTAACGCTTTAACCCTCATATCAGCCAAAAACTAGAGACCAAGAGAAGACTATTTTTGAAAATTTACCACTGGATTGACTGGATCGATAACGGAGCCAGTCATTCCAGTTCTAAACTTTCAAAAATAGTCTTCTCTTGGTCCTTAAATTTACATTTTCTTTGAAAGAATTGAAATTTTCTTGAACAAATTCAGGGCTTAAAGGATTAAAGAACCTCTAAATTTCTAGCCAACACTCACAAAATATTATTATAAGAAATTGCGTTATTAATTACATGGTCACGTTCTCTTCTACGATTGATACCGTCTCCAACAAAGCGAAAAGCTATTTTTATGAGAATCTAGTTCCAATGATTTTTCCCCTCAAAATTCAGTGGTAGCTCTCCCCCCACCCCCCCCTCCCCCACACCCCTTGTCTACCTCCCAGGAACAGTATAACGTAATAGAACAATGTACGAACTATAAGTCGATTATCCAGCCAGTCTTCTTCTTCTTCTTCTTTTCGATCGCTGGTATCACACTTGGAGAGCCGTTCTCAAGATGAAATCTGTGGTTTTCTGCAGTTCTTCCACAGGCCCATACAGCTTTTCAAGAAAAGAGGTTGACACAGGCCAGATCTCTTCTCTCAGCAGCTGATACGTACTGCAACATTGAAGTATGTGCTCTGTGGTCTGTTCTGCTTCTCCACAAGGACAAGCTGGCGATGTCGTAAGGTGGAACCGCCTGTACATGTGTTGGTTTAGTCTGTTGTGTCCAGTTCTGAGACGAAAAATGGTCTCTTGCTCTGGCCTCGAGAGATGAGCCAGTCAGTCCAGTGGTAAATTTTCAAAAATAGTCTCTTGTCCTCTAAATGGACATTTCTGAACACCACCGCGGAGGCCTTTTTTGGATGGCCTGACCTTTACATGGAAGGTTAAATGACGGGGGCAAAAATATGAAATTTCTCAATGATTAAACTTGACAAGATGACTGTACACACTTGTTTCATCTAACCTTTCTATCCGATGAATCAAATAACTAAAATTATGAAATATGAGAAACTGTGTACATAGTGTAGAGCTTGTATTGATGATAATGAGGGTGGTGGCGGCGGCGGTAGCGGTGGTGCTGCCGCTACCGGTTGTGGTACTGGTGGTTGTGGCGGTTGCAGCGGTGGTGGCGGTTATAGCGGTGGTGGTGCTGCTGCTGTCGGTTGCGATGCTGGTGGTTGTGGTGGTTGTGGCAGTTGCGGCTGCGACTGCAATGATGATGATGATGATGATGAGTTGCGTGACATGCATTGTTCTGTTACATGTAATTGACTTTTAAATATCTCAATATTATCTCACCGTTAAATATCTTAATAGTGTTTGATTGAAAGTTATTGGTGGAAATTGTTTTCAAAATAATAAAATCGGCAAGTATACTTAACCACCATCCTTTAATTCTGGAAATAGCTCTGCTTAGAGGCTTAGAAATAACTTAACATATTCCCAAAATCAAATAAAACATAATACTGAATATTTTTGACTTAATTTGATTGGAAGCCATTGCTGCTTATGGGGTTGCAACAAGCTTCTTTGAAGAGTTGTGTGAAAATGGAACACTGTTTTATTTCCAGCAAACGTTTTTTGTTGCAACAAAGTTGTGGTTTCCTGGCACACGCGAGCCGCCTTAATGGATGCAACTTCTAGCTAGCTATTTGTTGGCGTGTGCGTCACACAGCCTATAAATAAATCCAATCTATCAATCAATCATATGACGTCATAATTAACTACGTCACGTGTAGGCTTACATCATAATCAATTACGTCATGAATGGCGTAATTAAATCAGCCATACACGCTTAATAGTCAGTCAAGTTGTCTAATTGTATGCCTTTACTATTTAAGAAACATTCTGTTGAATATTTTGAAACTAACTTGACTGGGCGCTGTTGCTGCCATATGCATCAACAACACCCAGTCAAATTAGTTTCAAGATATTCAACAGTTTACATATATAGTTTTCTGGAATGCAGGAATCGATTGATCCTAACACGGGAAAAGTGTAGGTGGAGCTTAGCTAGGAATGGGTGTGGCATAGCTAACAGTAGATTCGTCCATTCAAGCTAGACCCTAGAGGTAATCTTGAGTATGCCGATGCGGCTAGCAAGGGATAGGAGAATACATTTCTCGCCAAGCTCCGCCCACCTCTTGCAACGCGTTGGAATCGATCTGAAACTTTGAAACTTCAAGTCCCAGATTCTAAATTTCAAGGTAACTCTACAGGTAAGCTGTTGAATATTTTGGAACTAATTTGACGGGGCGCAATAGCTCCCAGTCAAATTAGTTTCAAAAATCTTTAACAAGATACTTTTTAAATTGTAAATTCTCCAAAGACATACAAGTGTGGCACTTTGCTGACTGAGTTTCGTGACAGAACTATGCCACTTTGATTGTAACGTCAGCTAAAATGTGACGTATTTGATTATGACGTCAGATACGTGAGTGACAGATTGGATCCCTCCAAATTACAATCATTCTCTAAAATAGCGGGATCCGTTCAGTCCCTCAAGTAGCTGACGTCATAATGAAATTGGTCGCGTGTTAGCTGACGTCACAATGAAAATGGCATAGCTCGATCACGAATCTCGAAAAGGCCGTTAAGAACAAGAACGAATCGTCTGATGAATTTACAATTTAGTCAACAGTCTGTTGAACAATTTGACAATAATTTGACTGGAAGCTGTTGCTAGTGTTGCACATGCAGCAAAATCAGCACATTAGTTTTGAAATATTCAACAGCTCACCTGTGTTTCTGGGAATTCAGGTTTCAAAGAGCCATTCTTCCAACACGTGTAAAAGTGGGCAGAGGTTTGCGAGACATGGCCGGGGTCGTAGATAGAAATGGATTCATCTACAATGACCTCGACCAGCACAGTCATAACAAGAGCAATCAGAGATCGCACACCCTCAACATCCCGGCATTGTCACGCAGGAAAAAATGTTCGGATTTTCCTGATTTTCCCGGATTTTCCGGATATTTTCGGATTTCCCGGATTACACCCAACGCTGGGGAATGGCCACATAATGGGCGGGGCATAGCTATACATGGATCCTCTATTCCAACGAAACGAAGCTCGGTGTATCCCAATTGCCTTTTAATATGGTGCAATGCCTCGTTACCACAACTCGTCTTGCCCTGATAACGCAAGATACTGTGCCGATACTGGGCCAATGTTGTCCTGTATTGACGCAGTACCGGCCCAGTAACGTTACTTACAGTGCAGCAATATATTGTCTCCAAAAGCTAATAGCCATTCTAGACAGGGTTGATTGTTATATTTTCTCAAATAAGTCAATAGATTGAATTAAATAAGATAAGATGGAAATCTCACCTGTAGTCGCTCCATCTTCACAAATTCATGCACCGAATGATCCAACTCACGGTAAATCATCTTTAAAATACGCTAAATACTCGAGTCAAATACCCGGATGTACGGAAAATAGCTAGTTGTTAATTTCTCAATCACAGCCGTTCGTAGAATGTCACGATACTACCCACAATTCATTTAGATGGGAAATATTTTAATTAACTGTTTTACACATAATATTACGTCTATATAGATATATATATATATATATAGAATATATTCCGTTGAATTTAAACACAACCACTTCAGTAATCCTGGAGAATTTGAGATCAACTTATCAGAAAATTTATTGAAACATTCTTTTGAGTCTTTGGTAGTCTTATATCGAGTCATATATTCATTCTCTCGGCTATGACTTTATATAAATATATATATATATATACGGGCCAACTCAGAAAGATATCCACAGACACACTGGCTTTAGATTATTCTCAAAACTTCGCTATTCAAACACAGCACAGGTCAATGGTACTTTGACCGGAGTGAGTCAAGCTGACAGAGGTTGTTGTTACGTCGCTGGAGTATCGGGTGGGTAGTTTATTTTAACTTGGTCTAGTACCCTGTAGGCTGGTCACAGGGTGTCCAAACTTCCCCACAGGGAATCCGGGTCATCGCTTCCGTAGCTGACAGGAACCGTGTTTATATAGGTAGCACACTTTAACAACATTTAACAGATTCAGAAATGGCGTGTTTCAGGAACATCTCAAACAAAGAGAGAAGGAGAGAGAGAGAGAGAGAGAGAGAGAGAGAGAGAGAGAGAGAGAGAGAGAGAGAGAGGGGAGGGAGGGAGGGGGGACCTATATTCCTTTTAAAAGTATTACTAGCATTGTAGAAACGGACAATATTGTCGCTGGCGTCAGATTAACCCTCGTTTCCGTTTAACGGTTGTTTTTACTGACATGTTTTTGCAGGATTTATTTTTCTTCTAAGTTATTTGAACGCGTCCATAATCGGCATACCTGCCGGGCCTATTGTTCTATTTGTTAAATTGATGATCAAATTGCCTGGATCATCTTACTGGCGAGTCAGATTGAAGTCGTTGTCTTCAGGAATAGTGAAATTTATTCCTAGGTTTGCCCCCATCCATGTCTTGCTAAGCTCTGCCCACTTTTCTAGCGTATTGGAATCGGTTTATATACTTTGAAACATGAAATCTCAGAAACCCCTATTTAGGGTAGCCTACAGGTAAGCTGTTGAATGTTGAATGTTTTTACTAGCAGGGGGTGTAGGAACGTACTTTGACCCGAGGGCTAAACTATGTGACGTCAGGCTGCATATAACGTAATTGATTATACCGTCATATATACCGAGTGACAGATTGAATCCATCCATTATCATAAAAAATGTCCTGTGTCCATTTGCAGACCAAGAGATGATTGGCTATTAAATAATACCACATGAATGATAGGCTCGGTTATCGAGTCGGTCATTCCAGTTGTTAATTTTTTTAAAGTCTTCCTGTTAGATGCAAATGGACATTTCTCAAGGTAATAACTATACAGATAACCTGTTGAATATTTGAAACTAATTTGACTGGGTGATGTTGCTGCCTATGGCCGCAACAGCGCCCAGTCAAATTAGTTTGAAAATATTTAACATAATATCTATTCAATGATAAATCTATCAAATACATACAATTCACAGGCTGCACTTGGACATGGATATTCAATGCTTATGACGGCGTATTCCGTCAGTGGACATTTCCAAGTTTATCCATCGACCATCTGATGTCATATGCCGTTATAATTAACCATAGGCAGGAACAGCACCCAGTCAAATTAGTTTCAAAATATTTAACAGCTTACCGGTATGGTTTTCTGGAAATTGAGAGTCATGGTGTTGAAGGATTGCTCTATCCCAGCACGTGCGAGGTGTGGGTGGAGCGTAACTGTATATATGGGCGGGGTATAGCTAAAACTGGAAAGGTCTATTATGATAGCTTCGCATCACTCCATCGAGACTCCTCGGGTACACGATGTGTGGCTCTACATAATATCGCGGCGATAAATCGATTTATCGCATATCGCAAGATTAGAAGTCCCCCACCCATCCACCCCACCCACCCGACCTCTGGGTGGGTGGTGTGAGTCGGTGCACATGCACATATTGGTACTAGCGTCAAGCTGTTGAATATTTTGAAACTACAACGGCTGGAAGCTGTTGTTGCCTCAAAGTAACTTCAAAATATTCAACATGTCGCCATAAATTGTTTGTGATTTCCTGATTGTTTTTTTAGATTGATATAGTAAAAATCGCGATTTCTTATTGAATCGCTATATCATTGAAACATCGATAAAACGTACACATCTCTTATACTCGCGTGAATCACGTTTTGTAATAAGTAGAATTATATATAATATGCCTCTATGCTAAATAAAGACATTTGATGTGAATTGCACAATAAACAGTGATCAATCCGTGTTATAACTGTACAGAAACAATATTCTGCAAATTATTTTGAAAGTAAATTGATTGAGAGCTGTATCTCCAAAGCAAAAGCTTCCAATCAAGCTGCATTCGAAATATTCAGCCCTTAGACTATATTGTTGTTTTGACATTCTGTGCATATGGTTAAATTCACGCATGTACCGCTGAAATCTATCGACTGCCCACTTATCAGAGACTAGTCTACCGTCTAGGGGGCCAGGAATGGCGTGTTCGGGCGGACGGGTAAAGGATCAGTATACCCAATACAGTCTTTGTGCCGTCACACGCCTTCGTGCGGGGGTGCGTGTGTGCGTTCTTTCGTTCGTTCGTTCGTTCGTTCGTTCGTTCGTTCGTTCGTTCGTTCGTTCGTTCGTTCGTTCGTTCGTTCGTTCGTTCGTTCGTTCGTTCGTTCGTGCGTGCGTGCGTGCGTGCGTGCGTGCGTGCGTGCGTGCGTGCGTGCGTGCGTGCGTGCGTGCGTGCGTGCGTGCGTGCGATCCTGCGTGCGTGCGTACGTGCGTACGTGCGTGAGTGAGTGCGTGCGTGCGTGCGTGCGTTCGTTCGTTCGTTCGTACTTTCGTGCTGCGTGCGTGCGCGCGCACTCGCGCGTTAAGCCTACTCATTTTCCTGGCAAACCATTTCATTCAGTACTATTCAAACCGCTGATCAGTGAAACTTTGTATTATTTAGGAGATCAAAGTGGTCTCTAAAATCATCTGAGTGAAGACGTATGTTGTCGGCCTGGATCTATGGATACCTATTGTCATCATTAGCATTTAACGCGGAGATTTCTAGAAAAAATAGAAATCTGCCCTTAGTGAAAGTGGGGACAAGGGAAGACTATTTTTGAAAACTTCCCACTGGAATGACTGCCTCAGTAACCCACCCAGCGATTCCACCCAACGATTCCAGTTGCAAATTTTTTCTTGTCCTGCAAATGTGTACCAATTTTTCAAGATCATTACAGAGGAGAATGTGACCAACATGAACCCTTCACCCTTAGCACACTGATGTCAATATTCTATCTTTGACGGTGTCAATAGCAAAGATACAAATGTACATTTTTCAACAATTTCGGTGGAAGATGTTTCTGTCTAAAATTTTAAAATTTTGACATGAGAGTGGTAAGGGTTAAAAGTTAAAAAACCACGATCGATAGGCTTGGTTATCGAATTGTTGCCGCGGTTATTGATCATTTCAGTGGTAAATTTTCAAAATAATCATCTTTAGCATTGTAACTGGACATTTCTCGAGAGCAATGGAAAGGCCGGGTTTATGAGCCTTGTCTATTAGCCACACTTGTATCAACTTAACCTTCTAATGGTCAAACTGACCGAAGCAACTTTGCAGTGTTCTTCAGACATGGCTTTTTGAAAGGCCCAGAGAAGAGTATTTTTGAATATTTACCGCTAGAATGACTGGCTCGGTATTCTAGTGGTAAATCTTCAAAAATACTATTCTCGAGACCTGCAGATAGACACTGGCTAAGTAAAAACTTTATTTTCTCTACCATTACCCCTTTAAAGGTCAAACGGGCAAACACAAATTCAGTGGTAAGTTTACAAAATTAGTATTCTAAAATTAAAATACCTTGAAAAATATTGCTGTAGACAGCAGAGGGGTTAAGGCGCTGAAGGCACTGAGATGGTGTTTTAAGGCACGTTGTATAACCTTTAAATGAAGAAAACATTTGTGGTTAGATAAATATCTGAGAGATGAGTCGCTGATTTAACAGCTCCGAAATGATAGTTTAAGGATCCAGTTTTAGCTATGGCCCGCCCATCTTTAACTACGCTCCTCCCACACTTCGACCGTGTTGGGATCGATCGATCCCTGAACGCCCAGACAATCAATTTCCAGAAAACTACACAGGTGAATACGTATAACTAATTTGACTGGGTGCTGTTGTTGCCTATGTTTATTAAATAGTAAATACATATAATTCGTACATCAACGCTTAGTCCGTCATCAATTAAGCGTTCGTGATGAACTTATCTATACGCCATTCATAACGTAATTGATTATGACGTCATCATACACGTCACATGACGTCATATGATTGACTGAGAAATGGGACTCCTCCATTTCAGACCAAGCATACAAGTACAGTATAGGTCAGAAATTATTTCAAAGAAAAATAAAACTTCCTCTTAAGTATTTTCGACGTACTTTGAATGGAAGCCATTGCTGCCTAAGACAAATTAAGTTTAAAATATTCTTGAGAAAATGTATTACATCGTGTTCAAAATTGTATTAACTAACACTGATTTTGTTTTGAAAGCTTGTTAACTTACTTATTAGCTATACTGTAAGCTGTTAAACATCGAGACCAATTTATTCAGTTAGCAGTTAAATTATTGTGAAAATATTCAAGATTCAACAGCGTGTTTCTTGGAAAAGTTGGGATTGATCGATCCCCGAATGCCCTAACTATCAGTTTCCTGAAAACTCTACAGGTAAGCTGTTGAATATTTTGTAGCTAATTTAACTGGGTGCTGTTGCTGCCTATTGCAGCAACAGCGCCCAGTCAAATTAGTTTCAAAATATTCAACAATATTTATTAAATAGTAAAAACATACAATTCGTACAACAACACATAGTCAGTCTTCAAATATGCGTTCGTGACGTACTTATCTACGTCATTATGACGTCATTCATTATGATGTCATTCCACACGTCACGTAGTTAATTATGACGTCATATGATGGGTGGATACAGTGGAAAGTTCTATTGTCAATATAAGTCAGTGCCATCGATATCTTACGCGTGTGAATTGGAAATGGAATATATTTCACAGCACAATTATGATGTTGGAGATTAATGCAGTGTACTATACAATGTGCTGTTCGGGAGATGAGTGATTACTTTAGTGTGCAACTGGCCGTCAACGTGTCCAGGTATCTCCTGTTTAAAAAAGAGAGTCGCAATGACGTCATGAAACCCTCCTATATGCTATATCTCAATAACCAATTCTCGCCATTGGTCAACAGGACAGACATTTGGTCAATGACGTGGAATAATTGACCAATTGGCAATCGGTGAGATCCCGTGAGATCTCGCTGAGTCGAACAAGACCCACCAAAGAATTTGATCTGGCTTAGTTATGGTGATACATATGCATTCGCCGAGTTGCTAAGCTAGGCATGCTTGTATCCTCGGATTAATGGAGCTTCCAGTTTTTAACTATGCCCCGCCCATCACTAGCTAAGCTCCACACACACCTCGCTCGTGTTGGAATAGAACGATCTCTGAACTCCCTGACTATAAATTTCCAGAAGACTATGCAGGTAAGCTGTTGAATATTTTGAAACTAATTTGACTGGGCGCTGGTGCTCCCTATGGCAGCAACGGCGTTCAGTCAAATTAGTTTCAAAATATTAACAGCATGTTTAGTAAATAGTAGAGACATGCACTTTGTACAACGTGTCGGACTATTAAGAGTTAAAGATTGGCCATATAAATAATTTATAACGTAATGATTATGACGTCATCATAGACGCAGCTTAGCTGACTATGACGTCATATGACGTCATTACTCTAGAAAAGTCCATTCTGTAAATGTACTAATAGTACTAGCCCCTAGTAAGATTTGTTGAGTTTTCTGAACTGCTTGGAAGATCTAAGTACTCGAATTTGCTTTTTGTTTTAGACCTTATTGCGTGGCCGCTCACGGCTACGCTTATATTCCGGTTGTGTCTAGAATATGCGTATAGGCGCGGCCATTTTGCGCAAGGGATTGTGGTCTCCAACAGCTAATTAGAAAGATAGATAGTGCGCGCCTCTATTTTTAGATTGTAACCATAGATTTAGGATATATATATAATTGGCTAGATCGCTCATACGCATACGCTCACTAATCACTATGCGGGAATGGGTTAGATTTCTCGACCGCTGAATCATCACTGACTGACTAACATCTGACGCAGACGATCAGCTATGTATATTTCCTCCAAAAGTCAGTAAATTCTTTTTTTGTTAATTGGAATAGAAATTCTGCAGATAGCATGCAAAATACGGAACTACAAAAATACGTAGGTGGGTATGACGTCATATGACATCATATAATCGAAGGATAAAATTGGAAAGGTACATTGAAGACGGACTATGAGTTGTTGTAAGAATTGCATGTCTACTATTTAATATATATTCTGTTGAATATTTTAAAACTAATTTGACAGGGCGCTGTTGCTGCCATAGGCAGCAACAACACACAGTCAAATTAGTTACAAAATATGCAACGGCTTACCTGTATAGATTTCAGGAAATTGATAGCCAGGACATTTGTGGGGATCGATCGATCCTAACACTGTGAAGTGTGGGCGGCGCTTAGCTAGAGGTGAGTGGGGCATAGCTAAAACTGGAAAGGTCCATTGCCCATAGGCGCTGCCATTTTGCGCAAGGGATTGTGGTCATTGACGTTCTCGCCAGATCTCATACCGCTAACGAGAGCGATATATATATATATATATATATATATATATATATATATATATATATATATATATATATATATATATATATATATATATATATATATATATATATATATATATATATATATATATACTTAACGAGAGGCGAGGTAGCTCGCCTCTATTTAGATTGGAATCGTAAATTTAGGATATATTGCCTAGATCTCTCGTGCGCATTAGACGCATACCCTCACTATTGGGGCTAGTTGTACCTACCGCTGGTGGCCTGGGCTGACTGTACATTTGCATCAGAAATAAAATGGTATTGTGATCTGTCCCACTGTACCCACGGATATCTCCTAATCTCCACTTCAACACACTCGTCCCGATAAAACTGGCCAACATGGCGTATGTAGTAATCTTGAGAAACTACCATTTGCATCTAACAGGGAGACATTTTTGAAATTTTACCACCGGAATGACTGTCTCGATGGCTGAGCCTATCATTCCAATGGTAAACTGCCAAAAAAACAACGGTCTCTTGGTCTGCAAATAGGCATAGGATATCTATATGATAATGGATGGATCTGATTTGTCACCCAAGCATATGATGTCATAATTATTTACGTCATACGTAGGATGAAGTCCCAATCAAAATACGTAATGAATGATGTAAATAGCTTGATCAGGAGCATTGAATAGTACATCAAGTGTACGAATTTTATGTCTTTAAGATTTAATCAATCAATCAATCAATCAATCAATCAATCAATCAATCAATCAATCAACTACTGCCAGTGTCGCGATGGAGACCGGGTGAGGGCATATCATACACCATATGGTGTGCATCCAAATGATAGTCTCATATGAATTCGTCAGTGTATCAGTATATCCGACATGTGAAAGCTAGTTCGCTAAACCAAGCTTCTTGTCTTGCTACGGTGGTCCAGCGGAATTGCAGGATGACAGTTCTATCCCCGACCAGGGATATGATGATCAACAAAGTAAACTAACGGGTGAACTCCGTAGGCGGGGTTAGTGCAGAAACTGAAGTCATCGCGTTGCCAGTGCGTTAAAAAACTAAGCATACCTACTTACCTATACCTACCTACCAAGCAAGCAAGCAAGCAAGCAAGCAATCAAGCAAGCAAACAATCTTTATTGACAAACCCAACATGTTGACATACAGAGACAATATTCAACATTCTCTTGAATATTTTGATACTAATTTGACGGGGAATTGTACGAATTGTATGACCTTGCTATTTAATCAATATTCTGTTGAAAATTTGAAACTTATTTTTAAGGGCGTTGTATGTCTTTACCATTATCACTTGCATCCTATATAAGCTTCACAGGTGTCATAGTCAAAATGCTTAGTGAATGACGTCTCTAGCTCCATCGTGAATATTGAATAGTCCGTCAAGTGTACCAATTTTATGTTTTTACTTTTTAATCAACATTTTGTTGAATATTTTGAAATTAATTTGACTGGGCACTGCTACGGCCATAGGCAGCAAAACACCGAGTCAAATTAGTTTCAGGATATTCAACACCTTACCCGTATAGTTACCTTGAAATTGGGATTATGGGAAGTCGTGAATCAAAGTATATGAATTGATTCCAACATGCCAAAAGAACGGACAGAGCTTAGATAGAAATGGATCCCACCTTTGAAATAGTCATGAACAAGTTTGATCATTAAACGGCCAATACCACTTGGTAATGTGAGGTCCATAACACGCACCACTTGTAATAAGTGACCACATATTTTAGCAAGAGCATTCAGATAGTTAGCTTTGCCCTGCCGGACGCATGGAGACCCAATCACAATGCACAGATTCTCTTATGGAAAGAGGGTATACGTTATCCAACCTGTCACTCAAGTATTGGGGTCATAATCAATTATGTCACATGTAGGCTGACGTCACAGTCAAAATATGCAATGAATGACGTAGCTATGGTTATCAGGAATGTTGAAACGTCTGTAAGCTTTGCGAATTGTATGTCTTTACTATTTAATAAACATTATGTTGAATATTTTGAAACTAATTTAACTGTGCTGCTGCTATAAGCACAGACAGCATTTAGTCAAATTAGTTTTAAAATATTCAACGGCTCACTTCTATAGTTACCTTGGAAATTGGATTCTGGGAAGTCACGGTTGAAAGTACATAAATCACAATGACGACGGCTATGAATATAAGCCTCTCATCATCTAGTACTGTATTTTAGCTGCCGCATGGCATAGCTGATCAAACCGACAGTTTTTGATAATTTAACACCGGAATGCCGCACGAGACAGTCATTCCAGATTCCGGTGGCAAATCTGCAAAAGCAGTCTTGTCTGGGCCTGCAAATGGACATTCAATATCTAAATATTTTAACAATCTTCACTAAATTTAGACAGTAAAGGTTTAATTTGTTTTGATGACAATACCAGGTACTGTGTCTGTTTAATTTTTCCCTTATGTATTATAGCATAAAGCACTAGGATGGACATTCGAGATAGTGTATAAATTTCCATTGTAATGTCTCGTAGTGCGTCGGGGCAAAGATTTTAATGTCGTGGACACATTTTACTAGTCAATATATGTGTGGCAAATTTTAACAGTGAAACATGTATAATAATATTGTAGAGCGTGAAAAATTAGCCAAAATTCGCAAAAAAAATAATGTACATGTGATTTTCATTAGTAATTTATTGTCCTTGATCCTTCACTGGGTTAAAGATCAATGCATGCAATTATTTAGCACTATGTATAGACAACTGATGTTTCGAATTTCAAATCAAAATGGCTGTCAATAACATTGTAGCAGGTGGTTAGATACATAAACCAACAGGCATGGTGTGTATGTGCCAAGTTAGTAATGCCTGCAAGTGTTCGGCCCAAGAATTCCACCCATATGGTTAGATAGGTATCTGAATATGCTAATAAAGTATTGAATTAAACAAATGTTTACCATGAAGTAAATTAATTCGTTGTACACGATTTCATACCGAAAATTGGCTGAAATTTTAGCCAATTCACAGTCTTCACTGCCCTATTGTCTGTAAGTTATGCTCGGGCCCAGATTTTCACCCACATAAATTTGAGTTTAAAAAGTATAATTTAGCCTAAATTACTTTCAGCTGTAAACAATATGATATCATATCATTTCTAGCTATATTCATAATTAAAACAAATTCTACAATGAAATAATTCCGTAGTCCACAATTCCATATTGAAAATTGGCTTAAATTTTGGCAGATCAGTGATTTTCAGTACCATACTGTCTGCAATAAGTTCGAGCCATATTCGGTTCGAAATTCATACATATGGTCAGATCGGTATACGAATACGCTAATGAAGTATCAAGCTTTAAAATGTCTACCATGAAGTAATTACGTAGTACACAATTCTATAGCAAAAATTTGCACAAGTTTTGGCAGATCCATGGTTTTCGGTAGCCCACTGTCTGTAATAGCTTTGGTTCCAAAATGTCAGATAGATATATAAATAGCTAATAAAATATCGATTTAAAAAAATTCCACCGTTAAGTAAATTTATAATACTCAACTTAGTAGTGACCAAAAGTTGTCAGATGCCAATAATTTGTGTACCGATATCTATGTACTCTGTTTGTAACCAGTTTTCAAACATCTAGCCATGCAGAACTCAATATGTATTATTATGCACTAGTGATGTACGAAATATTGCACGATTCTACCATCAAATAATATCATAATTACCAAGTATGTCCATGTAGTTACTTATTCGCAATATGTCCCCATTGAAAGATAGTTGGTTCACATTACCCACAATTGGATAGATGTCGATATGTCCTGGCATATCATTTGTAATAGGTTCGGCTCCAGAATTCCACCCATATGTTTACATAGATATATATGAATGCACTAATAAAGTATCGCATGATTCTATCATCAAATATTTCTTGCAATAATGTGAACATCTTTCTATATATCCTATAAACCTTTAATAGAATCTAAATTATCAAACAAAACCCTCAGAATGTACACATATGGTTCACAAGATGGATGGAAAGATGGATGGACTGCCCCAAAATATGATCTGCTTCTTCCTATAGCCCACAGCTAATCCTATCCAAGGCCGATGCCATTACAACCATCTTAAAGAAATGAATGACACTACCAAGAAACTATCATTATTACAATCGCAACCACCATCAGCACTACATGGGAAGGTAAGAAACTGTAAATGATAGTAAGAACCTATGTAATATTGAATGTTAATATAACAAGATAAACACATTTCTCTCTGGCCTGCAAATATGTTATCAATTTATCACATGCCTAATGGCTATATCTTTATAACATATTGACTTTAACTTGAAGCCCATGTCTTCCTATGTTATATAGTGCCTGTGCCAGTTCTAGATGTATAATTTATTTTTTGTTCTATGTATGGGTCCAAGGTCTATATATATAGTCACTGTCTTTGATGGAAAACCAGTTGTGCTACTGCAAATTGTATATTATATATAAAAATGAATTTGAAGCTCAACTTGAATTATAATAATCTCCGGCCACGCTATTTGCCGTTGATGCCTTGCATCAATATGTGTACTTGTCTATTATATTTGTCATACTGCCTGGCTCGTTACTATAGTTTGAAGTGGCAAATCTAGCTGCACGTTTCTGACAATTTTCTGACTAGTTTGCATGGCTTATTTGATGAGCATCCAAAACTCTACTCTGAACTTCAGAATTTAGTGGCATTTGTTGGGACATTCAGTGTGGCCCATAAATATGCAGGTCCACAAAATGCTTGCGAACCATGGGAACTGCATCAAGCTCTGTTGGCGTCTCTGTCCGATCTATCATTTTGCAAACAAACACGATGGACATGGATGTTTATGTACAGTCATGTACCAGTATGTCTAGGAGCAGGAGCACAGGCAGTAGATGGCCAGGTTTGTACAGTCTGATGAAGGACAGTTTTTTTGTTAGCCAGCCGGAAGGATTCTGCTATGGTTCGAAATTGGACCACTTTGTAACATTCTGTTCTAATCTATTCTCTTGCTGACCTTCTGAAGAAATCCATCGACTGCAAAGAGTAGTGTTGTAGACTCTGTAGAGGCGCTCTGATAACGTTAACCGATCACTTGTATTTAGTAGCCATGGTTTGGTTCACTTCATGGTGGTTGCTTTGGACAGGTTTGGGTTATATCATGCTCATATAAGAAATGATGTGTTACACAGACTCCATTTCGGAGACCAGTCGGGATTTATGCAGTCGGCCGCCCTGGTGGATCTGTAAACGGGACCAAATTTAGTAAAATAATTAACAGGTTTATATACACATTTTTGGAGTGTGGCGTTATACTATTAGAATGCCAGACATCTCATTGTATATTAACGTGTGCTGTCCACAAATCTGAATACAATAGATCGAGCATCCACGTAACTTCACTATGGAATGCGTTATCAAGACCGCCGTTGACGTCAATTCAGTAAAACACAAATGTACATGGCCATTTTAGTGCGCATGCGTGGAATCTAACAACTAAACATTTGAATACAATTTCTTAATCTTACATGTATATGTATACCTTCTCACCAGAGCAGTATAACCGAATGCATACTTAACAGTTGAATATTTTAATTCCGGGATTCTGTTAGACTGGCGAAACAGTGGTACTGAAGTCACTTAACCTACACACGTTCATTGCCATTTGTTCATAACTAACATGGGTTTCATCTGTTTTGCGTTCCATCATTTGTGCCCAAGAGTGGCCCCTTGGAACGAAAAAAAATAAACCAAAATTGTTCTTTGCTATATCGTCATTATTATCATTATACTAAATCAGTCATACTGCATTGTTTTCACTACCCTGCTCGTGTACGACTTCATGTATAAAGTAAGCTGTAGGTGCAAGGTATCAAAATGTAATTCTTATGTATGTACTGCTGGTTCCTTTCAACTGGCTCAATGTAGTTACCAACCCACACAATATCCACCCTCAACACGATCCTTCATGATTGACAGGTAGCAGAAATTTGCTTTCCCTACAACAAGCCAAAGCTTTTGACACTAAAGACCAAATTCACTACTGGATCCAACATGTAGGCACAACTTACAATTCCAGTAGACAGACATGGATGGTGGCTTCCATGCTTCGTGTCCATAACATCGAACTAAATCCTGGTCCGGGTACAAGGTTTACCTGTGGTGTATGTAATAAACTAGTTACCTGGCAAGGTAGACAATAAGGTAATCATGGCTCTATCTCTTGACACTTGCAAGGCACATCTGACCAGGCTAAATATGGTCCGAGTATCGGTTTCTAACAGGGTATAGCCCATTTTCAAAATCAAAATTCTGTATCCTTGCTTTGTAAAGTAGTAAATCTGGTGTTTAAAATGAGAATAAGAATTGTAATGCATACAATAGAACGTTAAAATTATTTTAGTTTTTATCATATATAGAAAACTATGGCCATGTTTGGATTGGGCATGTGCGTGAAAAAATCAATCTAGATTTGAAAACAACATAAGCACTCCGTGCCCCTTCGGCGCCTCCGTAGAAAAGAACTATTGTTATGTTGGTGAAATCAACATAGTGTGTTTGACAGCAACTGGCATATGTCGTCTGATGCGAAAACTGGACCGGTTTGTTTCATTTCTTTACCAGTTATGAAATTTTTTATGGACCCTCAAAATGTAATAGTGAAAGCACATGTTTTTCACACGTCAAATAAAAAGATAGGTAAAAGAAGTATTTATTTCTGCTACATTTCGATCAAATCTTCCAATTGTGTGTAAAAATGCTGTACCTATTGAAATAAACATGTTTTGATGATGTCGCCAAAACAACGAGTGTGGGAGAACACAAAAAGGAGCAATTGTTAGAAATTGAACCATATTAGAAATAGGTACCCTGACCATATAAGTTAATTTGAGTTTCGTGTTTATAAGTTACCTTGGTCTTACTCATACCTCTGCTATTTACCTTGATAATTTAATAGGTACGTATTGATTATATTAACTATGTCACGCGCCGTCACAACCTACATGTACGCCTTCAGAATGTTGTGTTCTGTGTAGTATTAGGAAGGAAAGAAGAGAGGGGATTTAGATATATCGAACCGGTAACCAGTCTGCACTTGACGACAGAACGTCAAACTATCAAAAGAATGTACCTTTCCAGTTTTAGCTATGCCCCGCCCATCTCGAGCTAAGCTCCACCCATACCCACGCTCGTGTTGGGATAGATCGATCTCTGAACTCCCGGACTATCAATTTCCAGAAAACTATGCATCAGGTAATCTGTTGAATATTTTGAAACTAATTCGACTGGGTTCTGTTGCTGCCTATGGCACTCCGACAATGGTCGCTTTTAACAGTCCAAACATCCAAGCGGTTGTAAATCGCGAATTTCAATGAAGAGGTGGGGTGGGTGGGGTGGGTGGGGTGGTGGGGGCTGGGTGGGTGGGGGCCCAAACTTGTTAATGTATTTGGATAGACACGTTCCTTATTACGATAAAAACAAGGGAAATTAATTTTTTCTCAGATGTTTTTTTGCCTTCAACCTTGATACTGCCTTTAAGACAACGCATAACACGTTAACCCGTCCAACGACAAAGCTATGAAAACGTAAATTCTTTACTATGTATACCATATTCTGTTGAATGTTTTTACATTACTACGACTGGAAGCCATTACTAGGCAGCAATGGCGTCCAGTCATATTAATTTCAAAATATTCAACAGCTTTCTTGTTTGTTTGCCCTGCGATTGAGACACACGGAATTTATAGTTGAAAGCATTATTGTTACTAATTCTTACCAGAAGTATACTTTCTCGGCAAATGAGTTGTCTTATGAAGATTTTCGAACTTCGTGTAGGCGTTTCATTCTAAAGAAATCGCGAACGACCTTTGATTAGAAATGTTACTTATTTTGTCAGGTGCGGCGGCGACTATCTGTTTGTTTGTTTTACTTTATGGCCAACCGACAACTATTCTACGACGCGTGCACGCGTTCGTGTGTATCCATGTCTGCGGACGCACGTTTCACACGCAGGATCAGGTGCGTAATTAAATACGCACACGACGCTATAACTATAGGGTATCCTCTCGGCACGTGTGCGCGCGCCTACACTACAACAGACGATCTTGTCAAAACAAGAATCATTTCTCTATGTTACGGCCTTAGCGACCAATGTCGAAAAGGGGTGTTCTTTCCTTTTTAGTATCACTGAAAATTCCTATCGGTGATGGCAGATGTAGATTTTGCACAATTTCAAATATCGTGTCAACTATATTTAATCCAGACGATCGCTTTGTGAGAAGGGCGTTCTAGTTACAGGGTGGTGATTTTATGCTATTGAGAAAGGAGGCTGATTATAGTTATGGAACAGCGCTTGCGACTAGATTTTCACGATTTTAAATTGTAACAATGTCGTAAAAATCTACAACTACTGATGTTAAACTGACATCAAGTGGCGAAAACGTTCTCTCTTTAATCACCGGCGGACTATACTGTTACATAAACCAATGGATTTAACCATTTTGCTGCTGAGTGCTAGATAACTGGTGCTCTAGTTCATGCTGTTGTGAGTGCAACAGCTCAGTGGAACAGCTTTCTCAAGACGGATAGGCCTTCTCACAGGTAGACTTCCTCATTGGCATCCGCGTATCTTAATTTCACAATGACAGTACGCGTTAGATCGCCATATGCCTATAGCAGTCTGTCTGGCCATGTTTCACTTATTCGTTTCTCGCGAGATCTCATTTACACTTCGAGATTCTATGAAATAGCGAGATCGTCATCGTGTAGATGGGTAGATATGCTTCTATTTCACGATGGGTGGTTTAAATGATAGATTCATTTCTAGCATTTCTAGCTCAGCTCAGTCCACGTTTTAATAAATATTTTGGGATCGATTTCAACCTTTGAAACCTAGAATCCCAGATTCTAGATTTCAAGGTAACTGTACAGGTAAGATGATGAATATTTTGAAAATAATTTGACCGGCGGCTGTTGCTGACTATGGTTTAGTTTCAATTATTTGTATAATATTCAACATATGTCAATTTATCAAAAGACATACAATTCGTAAACTAGGGACAGACTTTTCGATTTTCCCTCAGATAGATAGTACCTACCAGATCTAATCGTAGTTGAAAGAATTGATAAAATGGAAGATATTCCTAATGGCTGGTTCCGGTCTGTCACCCAAGTATCTGACGTCGTGATCATTGGAGGATTCCAAAGGGTACTTTATAAATCAAAGCTTCGAATAATTTAAATTTACACTAAGAACAGTAGAGTTGGCTGATAGCGAATCCGGAAATAAAACGTTGAATATATGTACATTTAGCTCACTTTCTAAGCAAGGAGCAAATTAATATTTTCATTCAGAAATGTGTGTCGGTGGAAGTGTAGGGGTGGATGGATATACGCATACACTTACGCGAGCGCGCACCGGACTTATTGACTATAGGCCCACCTGGGCTGTGCAGCGTTCTTAGAATTAAAACTCAATGAAAAAGTTGAACATTGACTGTTGTAGTGTCGCTAGTGCATGCTGGGAACATTCACGCCTTTTTCAACAAAGTTTCAATGACGAGATTATCAAAGGGGAGTCATAGAAACATATTCAATTCCAGCGCCTTCTCTTGTTTCCGACATCGGCGGCCAGAAAATTCTTGTCTTCCTCCAGGGCCGCTAATTTTTTCTTTTTCTTTTTCTTTTAAGTCGAAAATAAAAACCCGGTAGAAGTCAGGAACTGATGTAACAAGGACCGGAACCTGGCGACCACCACAGAACAAATCGTCTGCTCGTAAATAACCTGAAGCTGTTTTCACGCGAAAGCCACCAGCGTTCTATGCGGTCCGCTTTTTTTATGTCGGCTGCAGTTGTGAAAATGCAGAATCGCACGGAAGTTCTGTGTACGCGGCTTTCTTAAGATACACTCCATAGTCGCCTGGAGCAGGTTAGAGAGTGAGAATGGAACAGAAAAATTGGAAAATTGAAAATAAAAGATGAAAATTCTGACCGAAACTAGGCTATATGACAAGAAATAGCGACGTGTTGAATGGCGAATATGCCGCCACGCCTTGAAACACTCGTTTCTATAATAGGCTTGGAAACAATCTTAATTCCGAATGCCAACAATCTGGACTCAGCTAGCTAGTAAAACCTGCGGACTATTTAAATTGATTGAAAATCGTTTTTACCTTGATCAGCAACGACTTTTAATCACCTTGCATCACAATTAGTGGCAATCATTAGTCTGACATAAGGTGTGTGTGGGTGGTGGTGGGGGGGGGGGGGGGTGTTTGTTGTTGGTGTCTATAAATCGTCACCAGTATACAAGCCACCAAACAATAATCTAAGTTGTTCAATAACTATGGACCTTCTGAATATTTTGAAAACAATTGCTGAACTTTCAGTCAAGTTCTTTTCAAAATATTCAGCATATCCAGAGTTAAACTCCATGGAAAATGTTGTCTGCACAAATTCAGACGGCAGACAGTTAAGCGCATGTTTCTCGCTTTAAGATGTCCCTAAAGGCGAATTAGCTGGAGCCGACAAAGACAGCGCGGGTGATTATGATAAGGACATTGAAGGCTACAAGAGATTTAATTGAAAAATCTGCGCAGTTATCGATCTTAGTATTGAAAAGCGTAGCTTTAAAATTATGATGGCCATGTTTAAAATTAGGCTTACTATTCTACAGACAACTTGACTGAAAGTTGTAACTACTTAGGCCAGGAACAGATTTTAGTCAAATTGTTTTAAATTACAATCTATCACGATCTATTTTCGTCTGAAGATTAAAGCTCGCAGTAAAAATGTAGTTAATTAGCCGTATTGGTGTTAATTGATGACAGCTCGCATTATAGCCGAATATAAGATGTCCTCCAATTAAAAAAACAAAAAATCATTGGCCCTCCATTTCCAGAAGTCTGACAAACAGTGCATCCCCTCAGAGCTCGTCTCTCAAATTGCAAATTGAAGAGGACGGGCTTTTAATAAGGCTGAATTACTGACATAAATCCTGGTAATCGAGATTTAACTGTTCATTAAGAGGGGCATTACATTTATTATTATTATTATTATTATTATTATTATTATT
>CM067362.1:48622497-48725413 GCA_034401795.1 Chaetoderma sp. LZ-2023a
GACTATGAAGTGTGAAGTCGTCACATCTTTTTGAAACACCTGATTAAAGATCTATAGGCCTATCAGCGGAGAACTAGATTTTTTTGTAATTACTCACGGCGTCGAAGGCCACCCACCGGCTCGCTCACCCGCCCACCCACCCGTCCGTTCGTCCGTCCACCAGCCCGAGGCATAGCTCCGGAATCCTATGATGTAGAATCACCAAATGTGGCACATACATTCATATTATGAATGGCTAGAGAATTTTTAGTTTGGTCAAACAGCGAGATCACGGGGTCACTTAGTGCATATCGGAATACTCAGTTTCGTCGATAACTCTGCAATGTAAGAAGATGGAATCACCAAATCGGTAATATACATTCATATTTTGTTTAGCTAGAACAAAAATGTAATTTCTGATCAAAAGCTTAAAAGGCTAGGTCACGGGGTCACACAGTGCATCCCAAAATACATATTTTTACGCCATAGATCGGGACCGGAAGTAGATAGATAGAATCTCCAAACTTTGCGACACCTATTTATGTGCTAGGTGGGTAGAGGTTCTATAAGGTGTACCATAACGCATCAAGTATCCAGGTAACGGGGTCACGAAGTGCATATCGGAATACACATTTGTGACCATAACTCAGGAATGTAAGAATGTAGAATCTCCTGGTTTAGCACAGGTCTTCATATTAGGAGACTTAATTGCTTAGAGTTTGGGGAAACCATATCAATTTAGGTCACATGGTACCATGCCTTGCCAAGACAGAGCACAAATGCGTGAGTCAGCATCTCCCCCAAGCACATTTTAGTTACTCACGCCGCCGAAGGCCGATGTGAGTATTGTGGTTGGTGCCTCCTGTATGTACGTACATGCGTGCGCGCGAGCGTGCGTGCGTGTGTGTCTGTTTATCCGAGGCATATCTCAGTAATCCTATGAGGTAAAACCACCAAATCTGGTACATACATTTATATTATGAGTGGCTATAGAAAAATTGTTAGTTTTGAGCCAATACGTAAAAAATCGAGGTCACGGTGTCACTTAGTTCATCCCGAAATACACATTTGAGCCATAAATCAGTAACGCATTTAGGTAGAATCAACAAATTGGGCACATATATTGAAAATATTTTAGTTTGGGGTCAAAAGG
The DNA here is from genome assembly GCA_034401795.1 of Chaetoderma sp. LZ-2023a. Lineage (NCBI taxonomy): Eukaryota > Metazoa > Mollusca > Caudofoveata > Chaetodermatida > Chaetodermatidae > Chaetoderma > Chaetoderma sp. LZ-2023a. The sequence continues at coordinate 48,623,630 of CM067362.1, forward strand.
TAAAAAAAATCTTGGTCTCTTGGTCACTTAGTGCATACCGAAATACATATTTTTAACCATGAATCAGGAACGCAGGTAGGTATAATCACTAAATTTTGCACATACGTATTATGAGTGGCTAGAAAATGTTTTAGTATTGGGTCAAAAGATCGGAAATCGAGGTCACTTGGTTACTTAGTGCATCCCGAAATACACATTTTAGCCATAAATCTGGAGCGCAATTCGGCACAGACATTGATCTTATGAGTGGCTAGAAAATATTTTAGTTTGGAGTCAAAAGGTAAAGAATCGAGGTCATGGGGTCACTAAGTGCATTGTCAAGACAGAGCGCAAAGGCGTGAGTCAGCATCTCCCTTGAGTACATTCTAGTTTGATATTGTTTCGTATTTGCTCAAACCTAACACTTAATAGTGGTCTACTAGTTCCCTGTGCTGGTGATCAACGGACGCTATGATACAGATATTCAATAGGAATCCCTGTGAATTTGACCAATATGTACACCGATATCGACTTCGATATTTGTCCCGCGCCATTGGTCAATGCTGCAAATTCGATATTGGAGAGTTACGTCACCACTAACACAACCCGTAAACAGAAGCATAAATAACACTATGTCGACGCCGCGGCCGTCGCCGAGAACGACGACGACGACGAGAGCCACAACCACCACGGTGGCTCCCGCCGCTGCTGTCGCCACCGCCACAAACCATACACAACTAATGAAGGGAACTGATCTGTCACCCATGTATCTGTCGTCATAATCAATGGACATTTCCGGTTTTAGCTATTCCCCGCCCATCTCTAACTAGGCTCCACCCACACCTCGCTCGTGTTGGGATCGATCGATCTCTGAACACCCTGACTATCAATTTCCAAAAAACTACACAGGTAAGCTTGTACGGCAGAAATAGCGCCCAGTCAAATTACTTTCAAAATATTCAACAACATGTTTATTAAATAGCAAGGAATTACAAAGACATACAATTCATACAACGTGTCGGACTATTTGAGATTTGATGACGGTCTATATGGAATCATTTGTGACGTAATGATTGTGGCGTCATCATACACGCGCTGAGCTGATTATGACGTCATACGAGGTCAGAAGATGGATGGATACTATGGAACGGTGGATTAAGTCATCTGTTAGCTGACTAAACAATCCAACTGACCAATAAGCTGTTTTTACCTGACACACGGTACACGGTATGCGGAACACGGTATGCGGAACACAGTATGGGGAACACGGCATGCCGAACACGGTGTGCGGAACACCGTATGCCGAGCCCCGGTATGCTGAACACGGTATGCAGAACACGGTATGCGGAACACAGTATGCTGAACACGGTATGCGAAACACGGTATGCGAAATACGGTATGCGGTATAGATGTGTTATCGCTCTAACCATAGACATCGCATATACTGCCTAGATCGCTAATGCGTATACCCTCGCTATGGGCTAGTTGTCGCGACCGCGTATGACGCGAGTTCAGTAAATCTCAATTGCGCATGACTGGCTGACTCAGATGATCAGCTCTATATAGAATAGCCTTCAAAAATTACTAAATTATCTTCTGGTAATTTGAAGAGAAATTGAACAGACGCAAATTTGCATATTTTTATCAGAAATAAAATTGTATTGACTCTATGATTCTGACACTTTATTGGACTACGTAATAGGTTTAGGAACAGAAACAAATTATTTTGGAGAACAAATACTGAACTCTGAAATGCCGCTTTTGAGAGGGTCATGATCAATCTAGCCAGTATATACGATATCTCTGGCTCTAACCTATTTGTCTTTGTATGTACACGGTATGCGGTATGCGGTATGCGGACCACGGAATGCGGAATAGCCAATTACTCCATGTAGCGATCCATACCGGAGGGAAATGATACAGTTGCGTCGCGGTATATAGCACGTGCGACGTAATAACGAAAGGGGATTCCTAGAAGACGCTGCTGAAATTATTACTTTATTTTATTTTAATATAGTTTTTAATTAACTTAAATTTATTATTATCGTCGTTGTTGTTGTTATTTCAATATGACCACAATTCCAATGCCATCGAGTTTTAGAATTGTGTTTGTTTTAAAGGTATCTTGGTCCGTTGCTGCTTGTGAGAATAGTTTAATAGATTGCATTTGTAGTGATTTTAGTTATTTTAATTTGGTTTGATGTGTATTGCTCCAGATAGCGTTGAAGTATCAATGTGCTATATAGAGTGTGTAGAATATCAGGTATAGGAGATGTGATTTGAGTCTGCGCATGATACCCATATTCCCTGCTACCTTGAATGTGATTATGTGCTTCTCCCAGCTCAAAATTTTTATTTCCTGAGATAGCTCCATTAAACTGCACACAATGTGTCCTATCCGTCAGGCAATTTTAAATCCAATCCAAAGCAACGCTTCTTATGCCATAATGTGATAGTTTAAAAAAATAATATTGCATAGTCAATGGTGTCAAATGCTTTGGAAAGATCTAAGAATATACCTAGCGTATGCTCTTTTTTGTCTAGCGACTGCCAGATTCTTTCTATCATATCCACAATGGCAAGCATGATGGAGTGTTTTGCTCTGAAACCATACTGAGATTGATAGATAATTGAATTTTCGTTTAAGTAGGTAAAACCTTTCCAGAAGGTTTGAAAAACGTGGAAGTACTGAGACGGGTCTATAGTTAGTAAAGTCAGATGGATCTTTAGCTTTATAAATAGGTGATGCACGTGCTATTTTTATACCCCGCCAAAAAATTTGTGGGGTATTATGTAATGGTGCCGTCTGTCCGGGCGGGCGGGTGGGCAGGCGGGCGGGCAGGCGGGCGGGTGGGCGGGCGGGCGGCAGAGTGGTTGCCGGATGATAACTCTGTTACCGTTTGTCGGATCGCATTGAAACTTGATAGAGTGGTTCGACTACGTCTTGGGAAGAAACCTATCGAATTCGACGATGGTCCAAAATCCAAGATGGCCGCCAGCCACCGGCGGCCATCTTGAAAATTGGTTTCCGGACGATACCTCCTTGAGCGTTTAGCGGATTCCTTTGACACTTCATAAGGATTACTGGTCTGATGGGTCTGAGGAAGATAAAAATATTTTCTGATAGCTGTCATTCATTAGTTTGTCATCATGGCGGGGTGTTATGCGCAATTTGCTTGTTAAACGAGATGGGAATACACCCTGGGAGAGTGAGAGATTGCAGATGTGATTTAGTGGTATTAGTATTTCTGTGATACACTCTTTAAAGATTTTCCATCAAACGTTACCAATACCTGCACTTTCAGTTGGAGGTCTATTGTTGTCGTCGTTGTCGTTGTCGTTGTCGTTGTCGTTGTCGTTGCTGTCGTTGTGTAGTTGGTTTTATTGTTCGGCTTCATAGTTGTAGGAATATCAAATATGGAGTCTACACAACTTCATATAACACCTGAGAATATACCTATACGCCAATTTATTAGTGAAGAATCAGACATTTGTGTAGCGTGATAACCGGGTAACGCAGCTTATTGGCCTGATACCCGGCCGATACTTTCAGTATCGACCCGGTATCGGGCCCGTAAGCTGCGTTATCTGGGTATTGTTTCATATTGATCAGCGCAAATATAGCACTTAATATTGGTCTCCTGCGCCGTTGACCAATGGTCGCACCGATATAGAATTCGATATTGGCGCGCTACCGCGCTAAACCAAAGAGAAATTGTTTTTAACTAAATAAAATGAAAATTTGCTACGCTAAAGAAAATTGTTTTAAAAATTTGCTGGGCGTATTTTTCCGCCGTTGTGAAGTTTGAACATAGCTATCCAAGCGTTTTAAAAGGGAAGCACAATTTTTTAATATTCTGTCTCTTTTGCCACCACATGAAAGAACCCTGCAGATCTGTATTGTACATGCATATATGGATATTAGATAGAATGATTCGTGCACGTATGCTTTTCACTGCTCATCTCAGTTCACAACATCGCCACAGATATGGTTTTAGGTAAACTGAAACTTATTATTTTGCAAACAATTTGACTGAAAGTTGTTGCTGTCAAAGATGTCAGCAAGTTTCAGTGAGATTACTTTCAAAATAATCAACGATCTTAACATTTCTCTCCTTGAAAAGCAGATGTATGATAATTCAGAATAAATGTGGTTATGAAATCGTTTCAGGATTGTGAAATGTTAGACTTGGAACAATTCTGATGATCTCTATCCGGAAACGTGCGGACCGTGTCATTAGTACCCTGCAGGGGGTAAAGGTTGTCCCTCTGGGGAACCCGTTTTATCTCACGTGCCGAGCACGAGTTTCGGGTCCTGACGCTGTAGCGGACGACCCTCGTCGTTACCGCCTTGTACTGCGCGTGTTTAGTGTCGCAGACGCAGACGGCCGCGGTACAGCGTTGACAGGACGGACGCTAGCGCGTTGTTAAAGAAATCCGCCTCCTTCTTCGATGTACGACTCCCCACAAGACAAGACAGTCGCTTAGCCATTGTGAAGTCAAAATTACAGACTCATCTCGCCTGCTTGCACAAATTGAATACGGGACGAGGACCAGTCGTTGAAGATGTTCTAAGAATAGGCATCGTGTGTTGGTGGATACACCGTGTCTGCCGCAGAACGTGCTCAATTGAAGAACAGGACGACGGAGAATGGCAAGTTAAAGCAGACGACTGCTGAGTCAAAACTTTGAAAACATAATTACTCGGCGTGACAATTCTAAGTAATAGCTGAACCAGAGACCATACATCGCCTCAATTGTTCTACTATATAAATACTATACAGTCACGCCTGCTAGCCATATCAGCTGCTTTTAGGAGCCAGCGTGTGGACGAAAGAAGCACAATTCTTTATCCCCAAATGACATATTCTATACAGTACATCTCAGAAATATATTAGTATGTTTCCAAAACAAAAACAGAATCATGTTATTAGCACAATTTTTAACACGATGTAAGAAATGTTCTGTTGAATATTTTGAACATAATTGGGTTGGAAGACATTGTTGCCTTAGGCAGCAATGTCTTCCAATCCAATTATGTTCAAGATGATTCAACAGTACCAAGTCAACGCAGCTTACTGGGCCGATACCGTGTCAATACTTTTAGTATCGACCGGGTATCGGCCCATTAAGCGGGTATGTTTTATTTTGGAAACACGTTCTTTTCTGAGCTGTAGCAACTCCTATGTATTAAAGGTGCACATTCACAGCAGAATGCTTGAAAATTAAATTGTTAAAATCGTATACTTTTAGAGGCTTAAATTGTGTGGCTCGTAATATGATTGTAATATTGGTCCCAGCGCCGTTGGCCAGCGGGCGCGCTGATATCGAATTCGATATTGGTCCCTGCGCCATTGGCCAACGGGCGCGCCGATATCAAATTCGATATTGGCGGTTTACATAATCACCTTCAGACTCGAAGCAAGGTATACCAGTCTCAGACTATAGATACCTATGAAACTGAAAGTTGGTGATTCGGACATCGGCCCACGCGGTCTTTGATCGAAAAATGTTGGCCAGTTCTGTCTACTATCGATCTATCCATTGGTTTAACTATCTCTAAAACACCGGGGTGAGATGCTGGGCTATATGTGCAAACACGTCACGTCGACATAATATGAGTCAAACGTCGATCAATGACGGCATATTATTAGCAGATCGATCCCGGTGTGAACGATAAAACTAATGCTAATATAAACGATAAAGTGAACGACAAAAGGAAGGATAAAAGGAACGAACTAATGATATAATCTATATATTTTATATTAATTTACATTTTACCATCCATGACAAACCAACCGAGCGACTGGCCTAGCGATCGACCGAGCGATCGACTGAGCGACCGACCAACATACCGACCGACCGACCGACCGACCGACCGACCGACCGACCGACCGACCGACCGATCGACAGACAGACAGACAGACAGACAGACAGATATACATACATACAGACAGACAGACAGACAGACAGACAATTTATACTAGTTGCGAGTCATAACTAAAAACTATTGAAGTAGTGATATATTGTTCAAGCTCGGAATAATTTGTTCTTAGAGTAACTCTATGAAGGGAGTATCTTCAAAGACTGGATGAAATTTGCACCTGCGTTTCATATCGCATATGTTAAGTGATTGAAAATGCCTTTCAAAATCGACGACGAATATGTCATCTTGCTTCGTTTGAGATGTAGCAAAACGACCGTTTTGATATTAAGGACTACAGGCATCAGATCTGTTTGACAAGAATGGCACGTTTCCGTTCACCGATTCTAAGAAGACGGTAGAATTGTCATGACAAGACGCCTGTCCCCCGCCCCCTCTCTCCGCACCCCGGTACACGAGTCGCGCATCCTCTTCAACCCGTCCCTCCAACTTCCCAGTCACGAGTCCTTAAGTGGCTTCATTATCGTCCTATTAAACCGCGCTGTTCTCAGAACGAGGCACATCCTGTCCACCGACTCGTGATGACGCGCACTGGTAACAAGTTAACACATTTCGCTATCAATCGCAAGGAATCTGGATTCAAAATATAACTCGGTTTTGTAGAATCTGGTTACTTTGAAACCGATTTGACTGAAAGTTCTTCCCGTATATGACAATGCAACGACTTTCATTCAAAGCTTTCTCAAAATAACCATCATACACTCATGGATGTATGAAATCTTGTTTGTAGAATACGTAATGTAATGGGTTTCTATGACTGCTTCCGCCAAACTGATTTCACAATAGACAAATATGTCTTGTGTCATCTCTGTGAACATAAGGATGGATGGTGGGGCGGGGTGTAAGTGGGCGGAAGGGTAGCATTGACAGACGCCTGCTCACTGAAGCATCTTCATTAGACGCTAGCACAAAGCCTTAATATTGTCAGCCTCAAGATGCTATAGACAATATATCACACACCCTTTAATAATAATAATAATAATAATAATAATAATAATAATAATAATAATAATAATAATAATAATAATAATAAGCTACTGCTGCAGCTACTGCTACTACTGCTACTACTACAACAACAACAACAACAACAACAACAACAACAACAACAACAACAACAACAACAATAACAACAACTACTACTACTACTACTACTACTACTACTACTACTACTACTACTACTACTACCACTACCACTACTACTACTACTACTACTACTACTACTACTGCTGCTGCTGCTGCTGCTGCTGCTGCTGCTGCTGCTGCTACCACTACTACTACTACTACTACTACTACTACTACTACTACTACTACTACTACTACTACTACTACTACTACTACTACTACTACTACTACCGACGCCGAAAACAACTTCATCATCATCATCATCATCATCATCATAAAAGTTGTACACATTAGGTATCACTCTCGAATATGATTTCGCTTCCTCGCGACATAGTGATAGCTGTTAGGACAGTACAATGCGACACTTCACCTAGGAAACCTCGATGTTGTAGGGATCGAGTGGCTGGTACTATTGGGCTTTTGTATCAAGCAATAAATATTATTTCCATTTAGAAATTAGACAATTGCTTGTTTAATCAAACAATCCAGTCTTATAAATTCATTGCAGCAGAGCTGGTTTGGACTGGGTGTTATTTATTTCTTCTGTTCAAAGCTCCATGTTTCTTCCTCGGAGTCGTGGCCCGATGTGTCGTAAATCTGAATGACAAGCAAATGCAATCGTTACACCGTATAGTAATTAAACTTGACAAATTCTCTATTGCCTATAATTAGTAAAAGAAATCTGTATGTTCTGGTAGCGAAAGAGTAAAAATTATGAAAATTTATCAAAATCTTTACGCCCATTACAAGAGCGCGGGGAGCAATCAGTGGTGTTCATTTTTGAAAAAGAAATGTGTATTGCTGCGGTAGCTTACAGCACCACTGTTTCCAAAACCGATCACGCAATAACAGCATACATTTAGTGAACTTAGTACTGGTATTTAAAGTTTTCGGATCGGCTTTAAAAGGGTGGCATCGTGTGGATTAACTCTCCTCTCTTCTCTGTCTCTATTCTTGTTTTCATGGTGTACGGGGAACACGAACTTAAACACCGGTTACAAACTCACTCCATAATAAACCGTCGTAAATATGTCAGAAAATCAGGAAAGCGCGTCAAATGAGGGATCAGCGAGATTTTTTATCCCACCGGGTGGCCATATTGTATCTCTACGCTGTTAGCCATTTATCACAATCACCGCGAATTTGTCACTCCGCGCCGCGGAATAGATCCAATGTCTGACCCCGCAATTGGGCGAATTTATCACGCGCTGATTGCGCGGTTTGCGACGTTTGGCTAACAATCAGATCTGACGGAAATGCAATTTGTTCATCGAGTTAGGTGGTGCTCCGTCCAAGACAATCTTCCGATTAAGGGAATTAAGGTTGGGAGCTTATCAAATGTGACGGACACCATGACAGCGGTATATTTTACAATGAAAAATCGGCCATGTATTATCCTATAGAAGATTGCAATATATAAAAGGTTACGAAGCACTCGTGGTATTAATTGAGTTATAAACCAACCCAGAACAGAACCTTGAAGTTCTTCAACTCCTTTCAATCCAAGAAATCAAATTAACAAAGTCTTTATAATGTAGGAAATAGTATAGGCCTATATGAATATTCTGAAACTGACGTAATTGCAATCTGCTTTAGCCTAGTCTAAGTCAGCTTTAACCTGGCCTAAGTCAGCTTTAGCTTAGCCTAAGTCAGCTTTAGTCTAGCCTAAGTCAGCTTTAGCCCAGCCCAGGTCAGCTTTAGCCTAGCCTAAGTCATCTTTAGCTAAGCCTAAGTCATCGAAATATTCAACAACTGATGTAGGGCCTTCACAATTACCTTGGAATTGGGGGTGGGGGTGGGGGGGGGGGGGTTGGGGTGGGGGGTGGGTGGGGTATGTGTGCTCTAATAATCCAGGGTTTGAATGCTAATACATAGGGGCCTAGACCTAGGTCCAATGATCTAGTTTAAACACTCTTAACTTTATTGTGTTCAGCATAACACTTGAGAGACAAGTTGTGTACGCATACACCCAATGTCGCTGTTAATGCCAGTCTATTTAGCTACTGCTGGTAGTTCAGCCTGTGAGTGTTAATCACAAAATGGACGAGTCCTGCTTTAGCTATGCTCATCCATCTCTAGCTAATCTCCGCCCACATTTTGCCCGTGTTGGGATCGATCTAACCCTGAACCTCTATTTCTAGAAAACTATACAAGTAAGCCGCTGAATATTTTGAAACTAATTTGGCTGGGGTAGCTTATGGCAGAAACAGCGCCCAGTCAAATTAGTTTCAAAACATTCAACAGAATAAAGAAATGTTAGTTATCTCTCTGGGATGTAGAAATTGTTTGAGTGTAGCTTTCTTAACCATCTCTAAAATTTCTTTATTATGAATCATCCTGGGATCGGGACGAACATTTTCAGAAATATTCAACAGAATGTTTATTAAATAGCAAAGCCGTACAATACTTACAACTTGACATTAAGCGTTTATAACGGACTTAGATACGTCTAAAATGTGGGTTGGTGGACCCAAGACAACCGTCGCGCATGATAGGATATCGATCAATTCAACTTTAGAAACGCCAGATTATCGGATAATGCGTAACATATCACAAACCTATTTATCGTTCATAATCTCAAATGTAGATATAGTAATTTAGGAAATCAGTCTGGAAGTAAATCTTCACATGTATGTCTTAATGTGGAGTGTGGTGAAGCCCAGCGACATACCAACAATTATCCGCAATGAACTTACATAAAAGCCATGACCAAATCAAGAAACTAGCTCAAGTTCAGGTTCGCTTTCTTCTGCCAGGCTATTACAATATCATATGGGGTGGGGGTGGGGTGGGTAACAGTGTATAACACTATTATCATGGCAATGGAACTGGTGCATTTGTGACATATTTATATAAAGTAAAGTGGCCTATGTACAGCTAGTATTATACAATAATGGGAGTCGGTGCTCTAATTAATTTTTCAGGCAGCCAGTACTGTACTTATGGAATTCCTTTGTGATCAGTACCTGCTCACTCTGACCAGTATTGATCTGACTCGTAATAGTAGTAGTAGTAGTAGTAGTAGTAGTAGTAGTAGTAGTAGTAGTAGTAGTAGTAGTAGTAGTAGTAGTAGTAGTAGTAGAAGAGGTAGTTGTAATATCGGGTGTAGATGGCGTGTTCGTGTTTGTGTCGTTAGCAATAGCTATGATAGGTGTCTTGTGTTTTTTATTTGAGAATATGAGGAATTTACTGAGTTTGATGTGAAGTGGCTTGTTACATGTTGACATTAGTCCTTGTGTTTTCTCTGTGTTTTTTTCCTGGCATAATATTCAGTTATATATTTGCGTCTTTGGTTGTTAAATTGGTTGCAGTCAAAAAGAAACCGTTAGTTTCTGTCTATGCCGATCCATCTTTTCGTTTCTATGGCCAGCTGATGGTTGATTGTGCGAAAGTGTCAGCGTCTTATTGCGTTTTGGTGTGGAAGTATTTTACGGTATTTTTTCAAAGTGGAATGCTGTTTTGATGTCGGTGTAAAAAACTAGTTTTCATCAGCTTACATGTATAGTTTTCTGGAAATTGAGATTCAGAGAGTGCATGGATCGATTGATCCCAACACGGGCATAGCTCCAAACAAACTTGATGCGAGCCATTAAGAATCACCGCTTACCACAGAGCCAAATCACACATGCTGATAGCTTATTCAAATACGGGTCAATGAATACTCATCCGCATATATGACGCTGTAGTCGTCGCAGTGTGGAAGGACGAAATATCTGAAATACCGTTAGGGTGGCGTCTATATGAGATGACAAACATGCGTGTATTGCGATATATCTGATACGTTGTCAAAAACAATGAGAATAGCTAACCATCACATGGACAGTAGTCTCGTGTCCCAGGTTTTATCATCAAGATTAGAAGAAAATTCCATTTTCAAACTTTGACTGGATTGATTAGAAACATTCATTGATGTAGGACATCTGGATAAAGTATGTTCGGTATTGTAGTGAATCTCCAGTCGTTGAGAACATACCCGAACTGTGGTGATCTCTTATCAGGGTATTTTTCAAACGCTTTACGGACATCTTCTTCTTCTTCTTCTTCTTCTTCTTCTTCTTCTTCTTCTTCTTCTTCTTTTCGATCGCTGGTATCACACTTGGAGAGCCGTTCTCAAGATGAAATCTGTGGTTTTCTGCAGTTCTTCCAGAGGCCCATACAGCTTTTCAAGAAAAGAGGTTGACAAAGGCCAGATCTCTTCTCTCAGCAGCTGATACGTACTGCAACATTGAAGTATGTGCTCTGTGGTCTGTTCTGCTTCTCCACAAGGACAAGCGGGCGATGTCGTAAGGTGGAACCGCCTGTACATGTGTTGGTTTAGTCTGTTATGTCCAGTTCTGAGACGAAAAATGGTCACTTGCTCTGGCCTCGAGAGATGATGGTAGGCATTTTCTGATTGAGGTGTTCTATAGAGTGACTTGATGATAGTCTTCATCTCTGTATGCGTAACCATGTTTTCTGTCTGATTCTCTTCTGCACCCACCTTTGCCATCTTATCTGCTTCCTCATTTCCTTGGACTCCACAGTGTGAAGGGATCCACTGCAATGCTATCCGAAAGCATTTGATGGTTTGTAGTGCTTCTTCAAGTTGTGGCAGCTTACCTTTGGTAATAGCCTCAAGGACGGAGCGGGAATCAGATAAAAAGACAATCTGTGCAATAGGGTCTGCTGTTCTGCTGATGGTATTAGCTGCATGGACCAGTGCTTCGACTTCAGCTCTGTAGTTTGTGCAGTGTTTGCCTGTCGGTATTGCAGCTGACTCATGTTGTCCGTTTGGATACTGTATGTGCAGTCCGGCACCTCCGCTCCTAATTGCATCTTTGGCTGATCCATCTGTGTATATCCGTATCCATGTCTCCTGAGGGTACATTTCTTCCAGCATGGCTAGGGTCAGGGCCTTCTTGCTCACATCACTGTGTTCATCTTTGGTTGTGAGATGAGCTACTGTGGTGCGAAAAGCTATGCTCTCTAGTTTGTTTTCCCAAGGTGGAGGATCAAGGGTGTGGTTTGGGTCTTCTATTTGTGCTGGCAACATTTCTTGGTGTTTCCTTTGAAGTACTTTTGCCTCTTTCACAAAACTTGATCTTTTACGTCTTCCTGATGACAGCTGTGCTTGCCTGATCTTCATCGGGTGGTTGTTGAACGATTTGAACTTTGCAGCTTGGATCAGTGCTTTGCATTCCCCTCCTTTACTAAGTGGGGGGATGCCTGCTGTCTGCTTCATTTTTTCTATTGGTGTTGATCTCATTCCACCAGTGATGATGCGCAGTGCCTGGTTTTGTACTCTGTCGAGGCTCTGTTGATGAGATTTAGCTGCTGTCATCCATGAGCTGGATCCATACTCAAGGTGTGGTCGTACGACACCTAGGTAGATGGTCTTGAGGATCCTTTCATTGGCACCCCACTTTGTTCCTGCCAGCTTCCTCATGATGTTTAGCTTTCTTCTGGCCTTTGCCTCTGCGTTCTAGATGTGCTCCTTCCATGTTAACCTTCTGTCATAGGTGACTCCCAGGTATGTCTGCTTGTCCTCGTACTCGAGTGGAGTACCGCCCAGTGTCAGATTGCCAACCTTGGTGTTGGTGGCCAGTGAGAATAGCATGGCTGATGATGTTTCTTTGTTGATGGTAATACACCAGCGATTGGCCCAAGCTGTAATTCTGTCCAAGGCGAGCTGCATTCTGTACGTGGCAGTCGTTGTGTACTCCTCGGTGCACCAGAGTACGAGGTCATCTGCATAGAGGGCTGCTTGGATCCCTTTGGGCAGCTCTGCTACAATATCATTAATGAAGCGTATGAACAGAGTTGGTGATAATACTCCGCCTTGTGGTACCCCTTGTCTCAGCAATACATTCTGTCCAGATTGTCCATCCACCAGCACCCTAGCTCTGCGATTGTGTAGGTATGACTTGGTCCATCGGAGCATGTTGCCACCGATGCCTGTGCGCCGGAGCTTCACGGGGAGGCCATCCTTCCACACCTTGTCAAACGCCTTCTGTAGATCAATAAAGGCAGCTAGCATCACCTTCTTGGCTTGAAAAGTGTCCTCTATGACCTGTGCAAGATGTGTTGTTTGATCTTCTGTGCTCCTGTATCTTCTGAAGCCAGCCTGCTCTGAAACTTTAGTGTTCTCCGACTCCAGGTACCACTGCAACCGCTGGTTGATGATGCGCTCCATGGTCTTGCATATGCAGCTTGTAAGACTGATAGGACGGTAGCTCAGCACTTTCGTCTTGTTCTTCCCTTTTTCAGAATAGGAGTCATTCTGGCTTCCTTCCAGCACTGAGGAACCTCTCCATTGGTCCAACTGAGATTAAAGATATCTAGCAACTTGCGGAGAGATGCATTACCAAGGTGTTGGATCATTTCATTCATAATGCCATCTGGCCCAGGAGATATCTTTTTCTTCAATTGGCGGATAGCCTTCTTCAGTTCTGCTAAACTAATGTCAACTTTCATTGCATCGTGAGTGTTGGTGTCTGTTCTTTCCTTTTGCTCTTTTCTAACCTCTTTTTGACGCATTCGTGGTATAGAAATGTTGCTTTCTTTTGCATATGCCTTCGCAAAGGCATCTGCAGCCATCTTTCCTGTCAGTGTTCTCTCCCCCGACACCCTCATCGTTCAGTGCTTTAGTCAGTCTCCATAACTTTGTGGTGTCTCTCTCTAAATTAAACCCTGCCGTCTTTTCCCTCCAGCTTCTTCTTTTGGCCTCCAGCTTGGTCTTTAGATACCTGGCTTTAGTTTGTTGTCGTGTGAAGTGGTTTTCATGACATGGATTACCCTCTGCATCTTCTCTGGCCTTGTCTAGTTTATCATGTGCTGCTTGCAGTTCTGTTGTCCAGTAGGGGCGGTAGTTTTTCCTGAACCCTCGAGGAATCCCTTCGTTGGCAGCCTTGAGGATACTTGAATTAAATTCCTTGACCGCATTGTTGATGTTTCTCCCTTCTACTGCTATATTTTGAGTAAGCTCATTGGAACGAATGCCGAACAGACTCCAATTTGCCTTTTTGTAGTTCCACCTTGGATGTTGAGGTGAACTTGTTGAAATACTTCCAGAAAGATAGAGGAGGACTGGGCGGTGGTCGCTTCCTCCTAACTGCGATCCGACCACTCTACTGAGGTTTCTGTGAATGTCTTCTGTACAAAATGCCAAGTCTGGCGTTGTTGTCGAGTGCCACCGGCGTGAGTAGAAGGTAGGCTGATCTGTGGGATCGTTGGCAAGTAAAAGGTGCTTTTCATCTTGCCATGCTTCAATGTCTTCTCCTCGTTTATCAAGTGTTCTGTATCCCCAGCTCTGAGACTGGCTATTAAAGTCTCCCGCAATGAGGAAGTGGCAGTCCGGGACCTGGATTGTGTCAAGTGAGAGATTCTTGTCACTAGGGCAGTAATAATTGACAATGTCAATCACAGAGTTGCTGGTTGTTACCTTGATCTTGATATATTCTGCCTCTTCCATAAAGGTTTTGATCTGGCTGGCGTTCACGCTGTTTCGGACCAAGGTGATCACCCCGCCTTTCTTTCTTCCTCTTCGATCACACCGGAAAATCTGGTAACCTCTGACCTTAAATGGTTTTCCTTCTTGCAGGTGTGTCTTTGGATGCAGCAGATATCAATGTTTTTTTCGTACAGGAACTGTTCGAGCTATGATTTCTTGTTGGTAACCCCTTCTGCGTTCCAGTGCATGATGTTGATACTGGGGTTCTCTTTGGGTTTGGTCTTCTCTTTCGGTTGGCCAGTAGCTCTCCATCCTCGTCTCCTGGCTCCACAAGACGAGTTGATGGGACCTCCAGTAGCTGCGGGTGGGCTCCTTCGAGGCGTGGAGCCCGGCGCTGTACCTGCCTGGCGGATCCTCACAGGGCGAGCACCATTTCGTTTGATTCGATCTCCAAGTGTCACTCATTTGCGTTGTGCATAATGCTCTGGTTAGCCCCTCCAAATGTCTGGATTGACACCCAGTGGGTTACACCCCTGCGCCACGTTGAGGCCGAGAATATAGTCTTAAACAGGGGTAGCTTTACGGACATAATTCAAACCCTTTTCGATGTCAATGTTTGTGTACATTGCATCGATGTCGAGAGTAATCAAAAATGAATTTGGAGGTATCGAGATCTCAGAGACCTGCGACAGAAAGTCTTCAGTATTTTTCAAGAGGCTAAAATGTCTATTTGCAATTGGTTGTAGGTGATAATCAATGATTTCACAGATCCTATAGGATTCAGAACCACAATCCGATATTATATGTCGTCCTGATGGTATCATAGGATCTGACCAAGAATCAATAGGCTTGTGAATTTGAATTGGGTTTGAATTCTGTCTGTAAAGCGTTTGAAAAATACCCTGATAACAATATACCCACTGGCGAAATATTAGCTCTCTTAGACCTAAGCTTAAAGGGCAATGATTTTCAATTCGCGGGTGAAACATACCAACAAATTTGCGGCTGCGCAATGGGTAAACGTTTCAGTCCAAGTTTTGCCAACATCTATGTAGCAGAGTGGGAGGAGGATGCGCTTAGCAAATGTCCGAAACAGCCTCTCTTTTATCGTGGGTACCTCGATGATATTTTCATTATTTGGCATCATACAAAGGAAGAATTTAATGAATTTTTCACCATTTTGAACAATCATGACCCGAATATCAAGCTAAAAGCCAACATTGACCAAATGTCCATAGACTTTTTAGATGCAACGCTATACAAAGGTGTAATGTATGACACAACGGGACACCTTGATTATAAAGTATATTTTAAGCACACAGATTTTCATCAACTACTTCACAAGAAATCTTTCCATCTACCTCATACCTTTAAAGGAATTGTAAAATCACAAATCAACCGTTTTCATAGAAATTCGAGTGATAGAAAAACTTTGAATCTGCATGCTCTCTCTTATTCAAGGCCCTCAAGCCGAGAGGCTATTCGTCTAGATTTTTACGCAAAATTAAGTCTGAAACTTTACAGGATTTGGAAACTATCCCTGATAATGCTGCGGATCACAGGCCTACCAAGATTCGTCACAATCGACTAATCACAGGCGCAGGAGAATCTCGGAAATGTGGAAAGAAAAGGTGTAAATTAGACCTACTTCTTCCAAATCAAAAAACTTTTATGAGCTTTCAGAACAAAAACAAATTTCAAATTCAGTCTAATTTAGATTGCGATTCCGAAAACGTGATTTATGTAATATCTTGTAAATTGTGCTAAAAGCAATATGTCGGTGAAACCAAATGCCCTTTAAGATGGCAAGCTACTAGACACCTTTGCGATATTAGACATGAAAAAGACACGCATGTCTCTGAACACTTTAACCTTCCTGGCCATTCAGTCGCTCGGGACTTCGAAATTATACCCATTGAACAACCACCTCTCTCTAATACCACTGACAAAACTGATAAACAAAGGAAACTTAGAGAATCATTTTGGATTAAGCAATTAGAAACAGAATGGCCGAGGGGCATAAATGTGGACCCCGGTCTTGCTGATCAGCGTGAAATAATTCCATTCACTCTGACATATAATCGAAAAAATGTAGAAATTTCTGAAATTTTGAAAGATGAATATCATAAATTACAGGATAATTTAAGACAGCCTCTCAATTTGCGCCCAGTAATAGCATTTAGGAAAAATCCGAATCTACGTGACATATTGGCAAAATCCAAATTAACTGGACAAACATCATTATCTTAAAGTTGTCCAATATTTGTAAGGCCATATCGCCTCTATAAAACAAAAATAACAAATCTCAGGCAATAAAATAAATAAAAAATATTTCCATTTTCTTGAAAATTCTGAGCCAGCGCCCTAACCATATTACTAACTACCAGCCAGTGCCAGTTCTATTATTTTATTGACATACTAACCCATTAATTATGTGCACCTGTCTATATCATCGGGCAAATCTGTCATTCCACTCATCAATCAATATGGTCTGTCTTCTCAAATTGTGGTTTTGTAATTGGGAGCTGGATGGTATGGATGGATGGATGGATGGATGGATGGCTGGATGGATGGATGGGTGGGTGGATGGATGGGTGGTATGGATGGGTGGGTGGATGGATGGGTGGTATGGATGTATTAATGGATGGATGGATGGTCTGACTGATGGATGGATGGTCTGGATGGATGGACGGTTCTGGGTGGGTAGGTGAATGGGTGGATGGGTGGAATGGATGGATGGATGGGTGGAAGGACAGGTGGTCTGGATGGATGGATGGATGAAGGGATGGATGGAGGATCTTGATGGATGGATGGTCTGACTGCTGGATGGATGGATGGTCTGGATGGATGGATTGTTCTGGATGGATGGGTGTGTGGGTGGATTGATGGATGGATGGATGGGTGGGTGGTATGGATGGATGAATGAATGGGTGGAAGGACAGATGGTCTGGATGGATGATGGATAGAGGGATGGAGGGATGGATGGAGGATCTGGATGAATGGAATGTCTGACTGATGGATTGATGGATGGATGGATTGCTCTGGATGGATGGGTGGATGGGTGAATGGATTGATGGATCAGACTCTTCCTTCCTTCCTTCACTTCACCCCTCCTTCTTTCAGCCCTTCATTCCCTCTCCTCTTTTCCATCCCTCCCTCCAATTTTCCCCAGTTTGAAGAAAGATTTTGAAATTAGGTGGGTTGTTTTTTTTAATTTTCAGTATTAAAATTAAAAAAGAAATTCTTATTAAAATTGACAAAATCATTCTCAGTTTAAAGTTTATTTCTAGCTGAATAAATCAAACATTGAAAACAATACCAATCTGGTGCCTTTGAAGAATAGAAAACAATTCACTGAATTAATGGCCGAGGTTTGATCCTTTGATCAATGACTTCTCAATCAAACGATTGACATCCAAACCTCGCTCGGAAACACTAGCGCTCAATCAATAGCAAAGGGCATAACACAATTATATCTAACACCTATGGCGGCCTGAATCTTTAATGAAAATAAGTTTTTTTAAGCTAATTTCAAAGCAATTGAGTGATTTTCGAAGACAATCCCCTAAAGACAGCCACACTAATAAATAGACAGGAATTATGATGGAAGGACAGATTTGTTCTCAAGGCACTGAAGAAGGTTATTCTTAACTGAAACCGGTCAGCCAAGCACGACGGTATCATAAAATTGTGAGTTATATATTAATTGCTATTATTGTATTGATTGTATGTTTTAATATTAAAATGCTACTAATCCTTCATCTTCCATTTCAGGTATAGTTAAATTGTGACGGCTTGTAAACTTAGTAGGCTTGTAGATTTATGTAGGCGTGTAGATTTAATTATTCATCACTCAAGATTCAGGTTTTAATTTTTTTAGATCAGCCCTTTAATTTAGAGTAGACAACTGTTGGTTAGAGCTTGATTATCTCCCTTGCGTAGATTTGTTGACTGGCCCAGTTGCTGCTAAATGTGTTGGTTTTTGATCATTTATTAGAGCGTAATATCACCATGGCTAGAACGAGCAAGGGCAAGAGACGGAATGTCAACCATGAGGACAGCAATCCGTCTCCTCCCCAGGCTCTACTAGTCAAGTGCTATTATATGATAATACAATGTTTTCACCACATAGGTGTCCTAACCAACAATTTGGGCTCCAACACCCTGCCAACCGGTCTGAGCAGGAAGGTGAGCGAACTCTGCCGTTTCGTTAAGCCAGCTATGTCCAATATAGAGGTAGTAAGTGACATCAAGAAAGTTAACTTTGTTTGGGCAAATTCCATCATTCGAGCTATGATAGACCATTACAATTTCAGTTTAGGCACCATCATGTCCGAAATTATCATAGCTCAGACCGCGCCAAACCTTAATTTAGGTAAGGCAAAATCAACAGCCATTAGATTGGCAAAAGCCAACTATGGCAAAAAACTTCACGTCAAATCAATCGAGGCATTCTATCAATTCATTAGGCCTTAGACCCACAACAGAAAGCGCAAAATTGCCAAGTTAACACCCCTACTGCAAGGTCATCCACCACCTTCAGAACTTAGAAAACGGCTCAGGTCACCGACTGATAGCCCCCACCAGTGAAGAGAACGGATACTCGGTCATCACCGATATTGCTGTTAGACCCGCCTGTGGATCCTCTTCAGATCCCTCTACCAGAGGCACCACCACTCTTGTCTCCAGAGAAATCCCCCCCCCCTCCACTGAGAGTGGATGCTAATCAGAAACCTGGTCCATGGACCAAATCAACTCCTGTGGATCCTAGTAAGATACCTCTACCACACACCCCACCCGTCTTAAGAGGAATTACCTCCCCTTCCACAGGAGCAAAGGATGACAGAAAATCGGGTCTAAGAACCAGATCAACACCTTTGACTCAAAAGGGTCTCAGTACCCCAGTGCCAGTGGCCAAACTACCTCAACCAAAGTTCACCCATACACCGTGTGGAAACAGCATCAATCCTCAAAGTAAACCCAAGAAAACTACACCCTTAGAAGCTAATTCTTTCTGGAAATTTCGGAAATGAGGTAGATCACAAAAATGAATGGCGACTCCCTGTCTTGACGAAAGAAATCTTGACCCTTGGCTCCTCCAATCTAAGCTGTATAAATGTGAAACACCATTCAGACACCCAGCTAGCTTGATATCCAGGGGCAAAATTGTGCCATGCTAGGCCTATTGTCAAAAAATACATGGACTCCTATCAGCCAGAGAAAATCATCGTAAATATTGGCATAAATGACGAGGATGAACCTATGTCTGTAACTGTTCAACAAGTCCAACTTCTATTCAGTACAATTCGTTCAAAATTTCCAGATGTAACGGTTTATTTCACTAAACTGAACTACTCTCAACATCTAACTGCACAGCAGAAAGGACCTTAGCATTTATCAATTCATCTGTAGAATCCCTGCGTATAAAAGTCTCAGTCATCCCCAGTCTACCAATTGCGGAGTTTGAAGTAGTCCAGGATAATATCCATTGGAGTGAAAAAACTGCTAATGCATTGTATTATAGCTGGGTAATCTTTCTTAATTTAAACTAACTGAGGGGCAGGGTACTAACCACCCTGGTATCGGGCTGGGTAGTGATATTGTTAATCTCACTGGCACTACATTAACTGAAGCAGAAAAATCAATACTCAATCATGGCCTAACATTTGTACCACCTCCTAGCGCGCCAGGACGCTGTTTATATGTAGCACGTAGTTACGACCTAGATAGGATGGCGATTTTAGTGTACCAAGATGGTACGCTGTAATCCTTATTGATTGCCTGTTCCCGTTACATCTGGCAGTAATCAAGACCAACATTCAACGGGCTTTTCAAATCTGTAAACCATTTCAAAATCGGTTGAGAAATGGCTGAGTTATCCAGGGAAAACTCTTCATGATTATCTTCAAAATATTGCTGTGACATCATAAGCACGTGGACGCAAAGCTTCTAGAATGTTCTAGAACGCTCGACTGCGCTATTATAACTGCGCGCTGATTGGCTCTTGCCCGAACTATGATTGGATGAAGCCTGCGCCTGTGACGTCACGAGGAGTATAAAAGGAGAAGCGATCCAGAGATTGAGAGCATCCTCGGCCAGGGGCCGAACAGGTTGGATCTGTACTAGCTACGATCGACAGATATTACGCATATGACTTCAGATTCCGTTGCGTTCCCTTAGCTACCAGTAGCCAACCCACTGCAGCTAAAACAATTTTGTAACTCCCCATCTGCGGGATTAATTTGGAACTTCTGATAATTGCTCACGAATACTAACAGCTACATTCGGAACACAAATTTGCGGTGAGGCCTTTACGGCCTGAATATGTAAGTCTACAGATAGAGAGACAGGATGTTCTTTGATGGATGACTCGCCGGATCTGCCGGCCATGCCTAAAAGTGGTATTTCAATCGCTGCCGCACTAATATCGTGTCGGTTCTTTCGACTTTCGACCGCAGCAAGTAAAAGCTGCCCGGTGCATCTTCAGAGCTGGCTGACGTACCCAGCACCGTGAAGCTTTGTTTTGTATCCTCGTTTGCCTCTGACAACCCCCACTAGTAACGGGTTGTCTACACCTTCCATCCATGCCATCGATGTACGGGAACCTCACCACGTAGTACTATCGTATCTTGTACTGACTGCTCGTTAGACATTCCATTAGGCCTACAACACTAAGCGATGCACTCCCACCATGAGTGTTCTTGCAGAAGTCTTGTTTGCGGAAAACAGCTTGCGGGAACCAACCTGCAGGAACTTTCCAGCTTCCGGAGAGTGCATCATCTCACGTCGACTACAAATCGACGTATCAATTTCAGTAACACGGTAGCCTAACTTAGGAATGACTATCAAGTACTCAAGTAACTATACATCACAGTTTAATTATTTCTCTATATAGCTTTTGTTAATTATATTGTATCTGCAATAATGGTCTCGATGACTAAAAGGAACCGTAACGGTCTTAGGACCGCTAGTTATAATTTCTGTATTTTTTGAAAAGTATTCTCATTTTCCTCAAGGTGTTGCTAACCGCACTATAGTAGGTTCGTTAACCTGTACTGATATATATATATATATCTTGATCATTCGACACCATATTGTTTGTTCTGGTTAGATTTTGTATATATGTGGCCATCCGTTCATATGTTTTGTTTGTTCGCAGAAAATATAGGACTGCAGTGCATGTATGAAACACTATACAGCAACACTTATATATGCAGCACTTTCTCCCGCCACCAACAATTTTTCACTGAGGTCGCTGTTCATGCTATAACTCTGTTTATCCCAGCATGCTAACGACTAAACCTTTTCTATTCAGCTCAATAGGATAGGTTCAAAATGATCAGAGACACTTTCTTCATTACATACTGTGTAATATACGCTTCTCTTCCGGTAGTGCGACAATCTAGCCCAGCACTCCAGTAAGACTCATAAGTAAGATTTTGTCTCTCTTCGTGTTCCACTTGGCCTTGTGGCTTCTTAATTGTTTGGATGTCTCCATCCGCACCATGGGCTGATCCGACTCCGAGTGGTGATGGCCAGGGTGTGGTGTCACATACATTTCACGTGTATCTTTGGATACTTAGTAGTTAGCACTTTAAGCCAATGTAGGGAAGCACTGTGAAAACACATGTATTAATTATTATCTTATTTACTGACAATCCTCCCGCACTGCAGTACACAACTGGCAACTTGTATATAAACCTAATGACAGGTAAAACGGTTAGTTCCATAGGACCTGGTGATGGGCGAGATGCGCATTCCCACCAAATTCTGTTAAAATGTCTGGGCATGATATTTAAATCTGCCACGCCCTTGCGGGAAAGACATTTACGGTGGGTATTCGTCTCTCTTACCCCCACAATAACGATAAGAGAAATGGTCTAATAATGCTTTTGTGAAATGTAACCCATGTCTTGTAATGTTATTTTTGGTTGCGGGGTGGGATGTGCGGATTCTTATCCAGTTCGGAGATCCTGCTACGAAACATGTATGAGCGCTGTCACTAGCATAGGTGTCTTTGGGGCATCTGTTCTCCGCGACAGCCGTGTCTAATAGCTAGGTAGATATCATCCATTTGCAGCCTAAATTAATTCTTGTTTTGAAAACAACTAAAAGGAATTAAGCAAAACAGAAGGCCTGCGGAAATAAAGCGGAAACTACTAATACAGCAAACGAAGAACTACATAAGATGGTGACAAGGGAATCCATTGGGGAATCCCCCATCCCGTCTTCACGTAAAACAGTACGCACCCCTATTGTCATAATCCCACTAGGTATGGTCTCTCAAGCACTTTGATTGAAATATTAGAGTAGGCCCATTTTTGCCTACTATTCTTCTTCCGCTTTAAGCAGTGGCGACACCTTCCCGAGACAGAGGCCCGTGCGAGGCACTTGCCTCTCGCAAGGATTCAGCAGCGACGGTCCACGCCAGGATAATACTCCTCACCCAAAAATTGCAGTAGGAGTAGTGCCCGCATGAGGCACATCACATTCCGTCTGAGATAATCTTCTTCCTTTCAGCTTAGAGGTATAGTAACTTATGTTAAGTTAACTAGTTAAGTCTCATGTATGGGAGCCTCCCTTGCGGGGATACCTCTGCGGACCTACGAGTCTGTGTGGTACCTCCGGGAGTCCCATGTTTAAAAGTTCATCTACCTGTCTCTATGTCTCGTATTTTCGTATGCTCTTATTGTAGTTTTATCTAGCATATTTTTAATTGTTTAGGTAAACTCATTGTATAGACTTATATTTTTAGGTCACCAAATCAAATCTTGTAACTTCATAGATCACGAAATTGCTATGGACAGGCATACTGGTGACACAAACTCGTGGGATGAGACTGTTGTGTTTAACGTTCGCGACGATGGTCGCACAGCCCCACCGGAACGATTGAGTTCCACCGGCCTGAGGAGCCAGTTTTTGTTTCCCGCAGGGCAGTCTCGTACAAGGTCCGTCACCCCGAGACCGGATGCTAACCAGTGCCATCACTCGTCATGCACTTGCGGCGCGGTGAGTCGACATGATACACCGGAACGTCCCGACACTACCCGACGAGCTACAAGTGGCACCCGATGTGGGGCCCGAAGAAAATCAGTAACGTGCAGCGAACTCACGCCCACACCATATAGTGAGCTTACTTCAATACCATCTCCGTTTAGCGAGGACTCCCTCGATCAAGAGGTAGCCTCATATGACGGATTCTCAGCACACATGCTCACCGACTATGGCAGAGATGCAGCGGAATCAACAACTCTGCACTATAACCTGTTTTCGCCTGTTAGCGATGGCACCTTTCGAGATGCCTCACAGGCGGGAACAGAATTCAGAACCATATCGGACATCCGCGGCAGGCCAACACCAACAGGGCCGAATCATGGACGACTCCGACAAAGACCCGAGTACGGGCATATCTACAGCCCTTCAGACTACTATCGTTCACCTGTGTCATCTACGGAAACTGTATGGCTGGGTGATGATCCACAACATAGACAACCTCCCGCACCGCCCCCTTCTAGCGAAACACTGTACTCAAGGGGATTACAGTGGCAATATCGGGAGGAATCGGCACCACCGTTTCGTTGGTATATTGGTCATGCGACACATCACGATCATCAGGCGACTGCACCACCGACATATGAGGAACGTTGGTCCTCATCTCGGGAGGAACGACTGCACAATCTTCACAATAATCCGCCTCCCATCCATAGGCCCATGCCGGTCTATGGCTCTACAAACGGGGCAGACTCATTAAATTGGAGCATGCATGTCCTGGCTCCTCGGCATCGGCATCGACGAGAAACACCGACACAACCACCATCTGCACTACGACCAACCTCAGTACAGTCATCAACTTCCCAGATACCCGCACCACCCAGATTTCAACCACTGCAATCTTCCCGCGGTCTTGGCCGAGTCATTCTCCCTCCCGATTTTAGTGGGGAGAATGACTGGACCAATTATAAGATACAGTTCGAGATCATAAGTCGAACTAGCCACTGGGATGATTGACAAATGGGTGAATATCTCGACGCAAAACTTTCCAGAAAAGCCCTTCAAGTTCTTGCAGATCTGGGAACGGATTATACATCCACCTAGATACAGTTGGAACGAGCACTCACAGAGCAATTTGGCGACACAGCCCACGGAGAAACCAGTCATCTTCAACTTTAAAATCTTCGACGATGCATGGGAGAAACTCTTCCTGAGTTAGCTAGCCGAATTAGGAGGCTAGTAACCCGCGCCTATCCGAGCACCAATATGGAGGGCATGATGCATTTGCATTTAGACACCTTCATCGATGCATTAAGTGGTGAACTCGCCCTGAAAGAAAAACTGTTTCTCGGTGACCACGGAAGTTTGGCCCAATTAACGGCAACTGCGGTACGCATTGAGAACTTTCTGGAGCGGGAAAAGAATAACTGATGCCACCTCCATCCTATCAACGAGATAGAGGGTGCATCTATCGCCCCGCCTGCTAGTGTTCCCCCCAGATCATCAACACAACCACACAGACACCACCACCGGATATGCAGAATCCCAGTCAGAATCAAGCGCCTGGAGGAAGTGGCCGTGCCCATAGGAGAGGGTACAACGGAGCCCCCGGGCACAAGAAACCAGCAAAATAAAAACAACGGCAACATGAGAGAGTGAATAGAAGAGATTAACAAACAAATCCCCGCACTCACTAATTTAGTTACAACACTCAGCCGCAACCTCGCCACCACCCAGTTTAGGACAGCAAACACCACCAGCACCGCACCGCCACCAAACACCTGATTTGGATGCGGCCACCAAGGACATTGGAGGGAGCGGTGTCCTAACCAACCTCCCTCTACAATGCCTGCTCCAGACCATAGCATGCCGCAACCAGAGAAACAGTCAAACTTCTGAGGGTACTGAATCACAATGAGCCACTTCGGTTCCCGTATCCATTTCCTGGCTCAACTGCGGCTTTCATGCAACAACGTTCAGTGGCTAACCATCAACCACAGAAATCGGCTTTCACACCGACACCAAAGCACACAGCTTCACATATGTCAGTGCCTCCATTGCCTCCCCCATCCGCAGCAAGGACATCCCCCTCTTTTTCCGCACACGACAAGCCTTCTTTCCTATGTAAAACGGTACTGGTAGGTTGTAGCACCTCCGCTGAGACAACGTTTTTGAAAGCACCCCGTCCCGCCACCAAGACACTAGATTCTGGGTGTCCTCTGGTGGTATGCAGAACACCACCCCCGCCAGCATCTTCTTCAGCATCCACAGACAGTAGCGATTCAGGAGAGACGATTCACTCCGCCTCATGGATCCGCAAGCGCTGACATAAATGGAGGAATGTACGTCCTTGGCGTCATCATTGTTTCTTCTGCGCTTCACAAAAGCATCCTATGAAGTATTGTAGGAAATGGCTTGCACAGGTAGAGCTTATCCATCATCCCGTACGCACCGCCGTTTACACTAATACCACCTACACCAAAACAGCAACATCACCACCACCATTGCTACCCCCAGCTTCATCTTCACCACAGTCTTCACACCAGCGGCGACGCCGAACTGGCCCTTTCCTCACTCAGCCATCCACAATATATACAGAGTGATGCTGTTCCAATACCATTATCACGGACCGCATTGTTGGAAACTCTTCCGCTTGTACATCGCAAAGTAATCTACAAATGTGCCTGTCTGTTTCGTGGCGTTTCCACTAGTGCCACCGTCGACACCGGTGCTTCTATCACAGTATTTGACCAGCGCTTATATGAGAGCATCCCACCTCATAAGAAGCCTCCCCTTAAGCCTACAAATATTTACCTACAGATGGCTATGGGAGCCGATGTACCCACAACTGGTGTAGTTAATTTAGTTATCCAAATAGAGGAAATGCAATTCATTCAGAGAGTTGTGATCGCCTCTATTCATATCGATGCCCTACTTGGCTCTGATTTTCTCAGCGAAGCCATTATACACTGCAGACAGCATGAACTCGACATACACGGCCGACGAATACCTCTCAGACCAGCATCGTCATTATATGATACGTGTGCAGTGACCTAGAGGGACAGGCTCCTCGAAGGTTGCCGCAAACAGGTGGCAGTGGACCCGCGAGGGCCCAGAGACACGTAAAAACAACAAAGTATCATATATAGTGCAGAGGAGATACTGAAGGCCTCCGTGTCTAAGGAAGGATGAATTGACATCCTACTGTGGTACCATCTAGTCGGCGTATTGTTCGGGCTGCCGAGATTTTTGGTTCATCCGGTCTCAGTAAGTGGACATACGTGGTACGTGGATGAAAGTCCACACCCAGGGCACTCAAGTCTCTGCAAAAACATTATGTGGCGGTGTTTTGTCGGAGATGCCCTGCAGGCAAGGCTGGGGAAAAAGTTCGTATTTTGTTGGCAGATAGGTACGGATCAGACTGTCGGTAGCCCCTGAGCATGAGCTCAGATGGTGATCACTATCGACTGGATCGCCGGCCGGTCGTCTTGATCATGTCAGTTCATCAGTGTGATCAAAATGGCTCAATGTACAGTCAGGCCATGGCAAGCGTTCGTATTGCGAGTCATGCCTCCTGTGATCAGAGGTCATGAAAAGTGATTCTTTGGGAATCAGGAAGGTATGTGCGTGAGACGGTGTAAACTGTCACTTGCCGGCCGAGTGGAGCAGTCTGGCGCCCAGGTACCCGTGGGGTGGATGAGCTGTCTAAGTACGATCTGCACAGGGCCTCTCAGCTAAAATGATGTCAAAGTACGATCTATGCGAGGGCCTTAGCTGCGATGCGTCTAGCGGACATCACCTCCATGGTACGGTGCTATGACCCCTTGCCAAGATGACCCTATTGGGGCCCAGTACTGTGTTCAGCTCAGCTCGGGAGTCGTCAGTGTGCATCTTGACTCTGTCCCGGAATATGGCCCCATAACTTGGACAGGTCTTTATCTCCGGCATATACGGAAAGGTACCTAGCCTAGGCTGCATCCTGTGTGGGGAACTGGGCATCTGTCTGGCGTGGCGGGGACAGTGAACCACACCGGGAAGGCCAAAAGGTACACGTGAATATTATTGAGTACCGCCATAGATGAGCCAGGACAGGAACAGATCTTATGGGCCACCGCGCCACAGTTAGGAAGTAACACACATATCGCCATGCTGGAACCCGACCCTGATTATATGATCGCCTCACAAGGCGCAAGTCCCCGCATAATAGTGGACACTACTAATAAAGGAAAAATACCTTTTAGAGTGTTCAATGGTACCGCAGATCCCATCACTCTGGAACCCGGAGTACCCTGCGGCCATTTAGTGGACATAATCTCATTGGAATCACCTGCACTTTCTGACACAACACCACAAATGACTGATGATTAACCCGAACATTTACACGATTTATATCTATGTGCCACCATTGGATTACTGCAATCACAAAAACGAGAAATTTGGTAACTACTACATAAATATCGCGATAGTTTTTCCTCCAGAGACATGGATCTCGGAGAAACTCATCTCGTACGACACTCCATCGATACAGGCAATAATCGCCCCATACGACAACTGGTATGACGTCTTCCCATGCACAAGGAAGTTGGAGCACACCAACAAGTGAACGACATGTTGCGGACTGGTATTATTGAACCCTCAGCATCTCCATGGGCTAGCCCTATAGTGCTAGCAGGCAAAAAGGACGGAACCTCGCAGTTTTGTATAGACTACCGCCACCTTAATGATCTTAGCATTAAGGATGCTTATCCATTACCACGGATAGATCAGGCCTTGGATTCCTTGTCTGGAGCCAAGTGGTTTTGTACCCTTGATTTAGCTAGCGGTTACTGGCAAGTAGCAATGGATGAAGCTGATATGAAAAAGACAGCATTCGTTTGAAGGGATGGCCTTTTCCAATTCCGCAAGATGCCCTACGGGGTGTGCAATGCTCCAGGAACTTTTGAACAACTCACTGAGCAGGTATTAACCACCCTGCAATGGGAGATCTATCTCTGTTACATCGATGACGAAATAGTCTTTGGACCCTCGTTTGAACAAACCTTAGTAAATTTGGACACTGTGCTTTCAAGATTCCGCACGGCCAATTTGAAACTCAAACTGAAGAAATGTCATCTCTTCAGACAGAGCGTTGAGTTCCTGGGACACGTCATATCCGGTGATGGAGTGGCTATGCAGCTATCAAAAACTAAGGCAGTAGCAGAGTGACCTCAGCCCTCTTCAGTTACGGAGACACGCAGTTTCCTTGACCCATGCCAGTACTATCACCGTTACATCCGACATTTCAGCGAGATTGCTTCAGACCTCTACAAGATCACCGAGAAAGATCGACCATTTGAGTGGACGAGTGAGTGTGAAGGCTCCTTCAATGCACTGAAGGAACTCTTGATGTCCACCCCAATTCTTGCTCATCCTAATCCAAACCTCGATTTCAGCTTTCGCTATAGCATGGTTCTATCTCAGGTCACCGAAGATGGAACAGAGCAGGTGTTGGGTTACGGTTCGCATACTCTGAATAAAATGGGGAGAAGATATGCAACCACCAAGTGAGAACTATTGGCGGCAGTCCATTTCGTCAAGTATTATAAGCACTTTTTGTACGGGCACCCCTTTACACTCAGTACAGACCATGCCTCACTATGGTGGCTCAGGAACTTAAAAAATTCGGATGGCCAGGTAGCGAAATGGCAGGAATCCCTGCAGGCCTATAACTTTAACGTTGTTCACCATCCCGGCAAATTGCATGGAAATGCCAACGCCCTTAGTAGAATCGACGTGGAAGCTGAACACAAAGAGCCCGCCACTGTGACACAGTCAACACAGCCATCCTTGGAGTTCCCTGAATTGCGGTGCACAGAGTGGAATCCAGAGAAAATCGCACACCACCAAACAACAGACGTGAAGACATGGAATATATATGCATGGATTCAGGAGGGGGTATGTCCTCCCAAGGAATCGGTAACACCCTTATCCAACATGGCAAAATATTATTACCAATGGTTCGAAGAATGTCAATTAATAAATAACGAAATAACATTCTATAAATTAATAACCGTTTGGTAGTTCCGGAAAGTTATCGTGAACTTATATTAAAACAACTACATGATAACGCTGGACATCTGACCGTGGAAAGGACTGTTGCCTGTATCAAACTGAGATTCCACTGGATAGGAATTCGCAATAGTGTCAAGGCATGGGTTGCCAAATGTATCCCATGCCAAAAACGTGCTGTTGGCAACACCATATCGCACCATCACAAATTAAGATTGTTGGTGCACCGTGGGAGCGAGTGGCTATCGCCGTGATCGGACCCTTGAATATGATGGATGATGGAAATAAATACATCCTCGTATTACAAGATTATTTTATGAAGTGGGTAGAAGCATTTGCTCTGCCGGACCAAGAGGCATCCACCGTAGCAGAGGGCTTGGCCAGCAATGTGTTCTGCCACTTTGGTATGCCTTATGAGTTGCACTCCAATCAAGGAAGTAATTTTGAGAGCTGGCTCATATCAGAGCTCTGCAAATTATTCCATATCATCAAAACAAGGACAACTCCATGCCACCCCAGAAGCGATGGGACGGTAGAGAGATTTAACAGAACTCTCGCGGAGATGCTTACCAAGGAAACATGCCTTGATTGTAGAGACTGGGACCTACGGCTCCCATATGTACTCATGGCTTACCGCACTTCGGAACATTCCAGCATGGGCTACACCCCTGCTCGGTTAATGTTAGGCCGTGAATTAGCCTTAACCCTGGATCTGGCTATGCCACAGATTCCAAGGGAGAAAAATTCACCGTCTCTCTATGTCGAACTCTTGTGGCAAAGGATACAACAAGCCCATGAGTTAGTGAGAGAAACACTATCCACTGCACTCCACCGGCACAAGACATGGCATGACCGGAGAGTGCATGGAGATCCATTTGAAGCAGGAAGAATGGTTTGGGTACACGATTCATGACGGTCTGCAAACGTGCCAAGTAAACTGAGTTACAAGTGGAAAGGCCCCTATGTGGTAGTAGGTAAGATGGCGGACGTGACCTACCATATCCGTGCTTCGGATGACCTGACCTCAGTCATCCACTTCGATTGACTTAAACCTTGTGTCAGTGACGACCCAGTACCAGAGCTCTGACTGGGCATTTCTCGTGACACCGGTACCCAGCCAAATATTTCTACGGAAATTAGTATTCCCCCAGTTAGCGCAGAGCACCACAGTGCTAGTTCAGCCCCAGTTCTACCAAGCCAGAACGTGGATGAATAAGCGGCTAACACCAATGACGATGACGAGATACGTACTCGCCCTCTCCTCCTCAGCACGGGTCTACTAGATCTGGAAAGTCGTATCTGAAGAACTTTGTGTTTGTTTTGTCCAAAGGACCACCCGTCATAGAATCACCACAAGCGGAAGCTGAGGCGGACCCAAGCCATACTTCCTGTGGGGTGGAACAAGTGTTGAATAGCATGGAAGTAAAGAGGCTGGATGAAGCCTTAGCATGTCCAGAACCGCAGAACCGTACAGCAAGGTGTACCTGACCAATTCCCGAAATCGCGAAACCACGCCCCTCCCATGGGACACCCTCTCCAATAGTCCCACCACCGTCATCACTCCAATTCGTGTCCCTTATCTACACACCAAGTTCGGACATCACCAGCCCAGTCCATTTCACACTCCACCCATCATCTGTTGACCGATATGAGAGAGACTGCTGCAACAGAGGAGGTGGTATCCCGCACCGCACCGACCAACGTTACCCCCCCACCCCCAACCCCAACCCCATCCCACCCCACCCTTCCCCCACCCCCGCGGTGGGCAGGGAAGCAGCCTGTTTAGCAGACTCTCGGCTCGAATTTTCCTGGTGTCTAAAAATTACGACAGGACACCAACCGTCGTGTAATGGGAGATGACCACATCCCCCTATCCAAAGGCCACCCTATCCATTTGGCCTACCATACTCCCCTGTGAGCAGTCAGAACATCACACAACAGCCAGAACGTCAACACCTACAAGAACACACCTACCTTCAAGACTGGATGCGTCAATTCATCATTGCGCATACATCACATACTTGCTCGGTTATACTCGGCATAATGGAGATATTCAACATCGACAGCAACAGCATTTAGCAGCACCTACCGATCTTAATTAATTACCGGAAGAAACATAAATATTCCCACAACAAAATTCCGCTCACACCAATTACAGGAGAAATAATATCTCTCGCAGACTACACCTCCCATAAATAACAACAGACTTGGCGTTCACCAGCGAGGAAAACTGGAATCCGCCCACTTTGCTTAGAACATCGGCATCATACAGCAGCCCGGACATCCCGACAACAGCATTATCATCAACAGACATCAGCCAACAAATCTCCCGCACACAGCTTCTTATCCAGTTATGGGAGAACTGATCATATGGATATCAGGAATGCACTACAGCCATCTACAGTATGCATCACGGGAGGACATTTGTCCAACGATCCTCCCCCTTTCCCTTTTTCCCGACGTCATACGGAAACAGCTAAACTACATACTTCATCTACACATAATAACAGTCAATATTATTAAGAGAGCAAGATGCCTGCATTGTCGTCAGTCGCGAGTAGGATTTTGCTACCGAAAAGTTGAATTCGACAATGGATTGATCAAAGTTACGACGGCATCCAACAGGTCATCTACGCTCTAAAGTAACTCTGTCCCACCAACGAGCTCGGCCATTACAGAGTGAAATACCCTCAGGGTTCGATAAAGTTGACAGTCACGCCGCCTCTCCCCCCCCCCCTGCACCTTCCGCATCTGGCTGCCATAAACACGTCACCTTAACCACAGCGCAAGTACCATCCACAGAAAACCAGTCACATGCATCAGATTCAAATCACCAACATGACGAAACACAGACACTCAGGTTGACTGTATTCACAATCTCCGAACGACGGCATTGTAAATTGTAATAAACTGTGACACACATTTTTGCGAGCTGTACTGTAATTTAACCATTATTAAAATGGTACTAATGTGTTTGGTCTAGGCCGGGACAGGAGCTAGTTCTACCCATTGAGGAGAATGCTTGGCCAGCTCTCCCACTCGAAAACACAGCTATCTTGACGGGGTCAGTAACGTTGATCTACCGCATGAATAGAACTGTTTAAACCACACATCAAAATTACTTACAACTTTATTTTTTAATTTTTGATTAAAAGCACAACTGCTCTACCGTGCTACAAATCATTAGTGCACAGGCCGGTAAAGCGGCATCAAAAATCTGACAGTAGAATTACAAAGAGAATTTCAAAAATTCTCTTCCTTGCGTTCCAGTCTATAATCAACACGGGCTGAGAACTATCTATTACAGACACCTACTAAGACGCATGTTAAAGAACTCGCGCAAATACGGGACATTATAAAGATCTTGATGTAACATATATATTCCTATCTCTCGCCTCTGCAACAGACTACACCTCAGCAACAACATTTTGGTAGTCGCCATAGACAGCATACACGTTTCCGATAAACCACATGCTTTTTAGAGCCACGCGACATTTACTGCTATTTCCAGTAAGTTGGATCAAACGCTTTAAACAAAAGAGCCGCCCAAAGACGCGACTACCACAGCGTGATGGAGGAGTGGCGAGGGTGAGTCCGGGAGATTACCGTTGACGTCACCTGGCTCCCACACACCCCATCGGGCGCTCCAGCCTAAAATTAAATAGGCAAGTTTATAAGCATCCAACCTGGAGAACCGCCTCACGCTAATTAAAAGGTGAGGCTCCGCCAAGAAAAAGCAGTACCACGTTTTTATGTTGATCAGAGGCTGTTAAATGTGCGAAATAAAGACAAGTTTAACGAGCCATTCTCCTTATAATTAAAAGTACTCCCTTTATATGGGAGGAATTAATCCTATGATGTCCAGGCCGGAAAACGAGGAAACATTCATATAAGGATGACTGAATCACCTGTTAAAACTTTTAAGTGTGGTCATCCGCCGCCTGTGACGTCACCAAATAGTATAAAAGGAGGAAGCGCGCTCTGAAACTTTGTCTTCCCATCAAAACTCGACACCAGGGAAGAACATAGCATTAGGCTTCTTTCGTGTCGCAAACCAAATTCTGCTGTTTTTCCTTATTATTATTTCATTATTATATTTGGCCTGGAAAGTTATAAACCATGAAGAGATTAGAGGCATTAGGTTTTGAATAAAGTTCCCACAACTAACTACCATGCGGGAACAAGATGTCACTCCTTGAAGATTTAGCGTTGTCGGATTCATCTGAAGAAGAATCGGTACCAGTTCCAAAGCGGTTCCCATGCAACTCATTATTAGCTAGTGGAGAGCCATGTACCAGAACTTTCACTAGGAAATCCGACCGCACCATTCATGTTAATAAGGATCATCTTTTCCAGTCAGCCTTCTGTGTGACGTGCCAGTATCTCTACACTGCCACTTGCTACGGGGTGACACGTGCGCTCTGTTATCATCACCGTGTGCTGGAAGTAACATTAGTTCCTGGGGAAGAGAACGAGGATCATGCCGTTTTAGCCACCCGCTTCGAATCTCATCTCCCGGTTAAAGTTCTCCCGACCGAGAAAATGGCCCGCATGAAGAACACTACTCGTAGATATCCCGTTAGCCATCGTCTTCCCGCGGCTACAGTAAGCAATGTAGCGACAGCCAGACGTGAAATCCTGCCCACAGCTGTGTCTGGAAGTGTTACGCCGGTACCTATCACTTCATCCACACCAGTCCTGAAGCAGAGTAAGAAGCGAAGATCTCCCGCAGAATCCAGTTCAGCAGCACCCGCATCGGTTATTGGTCATCCGGCTATGGTCACCACACCCGCCACCATAGTATCTCAAACAGTGTTAACCAGTCAACCAATTTCAGTGGTAATTACGACACCTGTGGAAATAGACATATAAAGTTACCCGCAGTCTCCATCTCCACCCGAACTTTCCATAGACGAAGGACCACGACCATCGCAGCCTGTGACAATAAGTGCAACTCCGACCCATGTTATTCAGCATCCGCCTCCTCACCTTTCTGACCCAGCAATCAGAAAGGGAACCATGCCGGAACGTCCATGCGCGGGAAAGAGACGGATCACCCATACACAGGATATCCAGCCCGTGCCTAACATCACTGCAAGTTTCGGAAGATGTCGTCTCCCGCCGTATCCGCTCCCACACTGCAACTTCAGCCTATGCTACAGCTCGCCGCCATCACCACAACAGCTACAGCGACCACCGTGACAGCTACAACCGCCACCACGACAACTACCATCACCACCGCATCAGCAACATTAGCAACCACTAGTACCGTCACTGCTATACGGACGGATTTTGGGGGTGGGGGGGGGTGTAGTTCGGATTGACTGGTCGGATACCGGCCATACCAGCTGAGCTTGGTACGTGCTGTCCGTCCTGGATTCTTTTCCTGAACACGCCCCTCTGGGTAGAGCCATAAGTGTATATAGGCCTATGGGAGAGATAGCGTGTCGAAAAAATGACTAAGTTTGTTAAAATGCCTGATGAGCATGCACGCGCCAGGGTGCTGTTTATATGAAGCACGTAGTTACGACCTAGAAAGGATGGCACTTTTAGTGTACCAAGATGGTACCATGTAATCCTTATTGATTGCCTGTTCCAGTTAAATCTGGCATTCATCAAGACCAGAATTCAACGGCCTTTTCAAAATCGGTTGAGAAATGGCTGAGTGATCCAGGGAAAACTCTTCATGATTATCTTCAAAATATTGCTGTGACGTCATAACCACGGGGACGCAAAGCTTCTAGAATGTTCTAGAACGTTCGACTGCGCTATTATTAGCTGCGCGCTGATTGGCTCTTGCTCGAACTATGATTGGATGAAGCCTGCGCCTGTGACGTCATGAGGAGCATAAAAGGAGAAGCGATCCAGAGATCGAGATCATCCTCGGCCAGGGACTGAACAGGTTGGATCTGTACTAGCTACGATCGATAGATATTACGCATATGACTTCAGTTTCCGTCGCGTTCCCGTAGCTACCAGTAGCCAACCCACTGCAGCTAAAACAATTTTGTAACTCCCCATTTACGGGAGTAATTTTGAACTTCTGATAATTGTTCACGAATGCTAACAGCTACATTCGGAACACAAATTTGCGGTGCGGCCTATACGGCCTGAATATGTGAGTCTACAGATGTAGAGACGGGATGTTATTTGATGGATGACTCGCCGGATCTTCCGGCCATGCCTAAAAGTGGTATTTCAATCGCCGCCACACTAATATCGTGTCGGTTCTTTCGACTTTCAACCGCAGCAAGTAAACTCTGCCCGGCGCATCTTCAGATCTGGCTGACCTACTCAGCACCGGTTTTGTATCCTCGTTTGCCTCTGACACCCCCTGCTAGTAACGGGTTGTTTACACCTGCCATCCATGCCATCGGTGTACTTTCTTCACCACGTAGTACTATCGTATCTTGTACTGACTGCTCATTAGACATTCTATTAGGCCTGCAACACTAAGTGATGCACTCCCACCATGAGTGTTCTTGCGAAAGTCTTGCTTGCGGAAAACAGCTTGCGGGAACCAACCTGCGGGAACTTTCCCACTTCCAGAGAGCACATCATCTCACGTCGACTACGAATCGACGTATGAATTTCAGAAACACGGTAGCCTAACTTAGGAATGACTACCAAGTATTCAAGTAACTATACTTCACAGTTTAATTATTTCTCTATATAGGTTTTGTTAATTATATTGTATCCGCAATAACGGTCCCAATGACTAAAAGGAACCGTAACGGTCTTAGGACCTCCAGTTATAATTTCTGTATTTGTTGATAATTATTCTCATTTTCCTCAAGGTGTTGCTAACCACACTATAGTAGGTTCGTTAACCTGTACTGATATATATATATCTTGATCATTCGACACCATATTGTTTGTTCTGGTTAGATATTGTATATATATGGCCAGTGGCCATCCGTTCATATGTTTTGTTTGTTCGCGGAAAATTTAGGACTGCAAGAAACACTATACAGCAACACTTATATATGCAGCACTTTCTCCCACCCCCAACAATTTTTCACTGAGGTCGCTGTCTGTGCTATAACTCTGTTTAGCCCGGCATGCTACAGACTAAACCTTTTCTATTCAGCTCAATAGGATAGGTTCAAAATGATCAGAGACACTTTCTTCATTACATACTGTGTAATATACTCTTCTCCTCCGGTAGTGCGATAATCTAGCCCCGCACTCCGGTAAGACTCATGAGTAACATTTTGTCTCTCTTCGTATTCCACTTAGCCTTGTGGCTTCTTAATTCTTTGGATGTCCCCATCCGCACCATGGGCTGATCCGACTCTGGGAAACTATTGGGGTTTCTGAGCGGTGATGGTCAGGGTGTGGTGCCACATACATTTCCTGTGTATCTTTGGATACTTAGTAGTTAGCACTTTAAGCCAATGCAGGGAAGCACTGTGAAAACACATGTATTAATTATTATCTTATTTACTGACAATCCTCCCGCACTGCAGTGCAAAACTTGTATATAAACCTAATGACAGGTAAAACGGTTAGTTCCATAGGACCCGGTGATGGGCGAGATGCGCATTCCCACCGAATTCTGTTAAAATGTATGGGCATGATATTTAAATCTGCCTAGCCCCTGCGGGAAGGACATTTACGGTGGGTATTCATCTCTCCTAGCCCCATCATAATGATAAGAGAAATGGTCTAATAATGCTTTTGTGAAATGTAACCCATGTTTTGTAATGTTTTATGTGGTTGCGGGGTGGGATTTCCGGATTTTTATCCAGTTCGGAGATCCTGCTACGTAACACGTATGAGGGCTGTCACTAGCATTGGTGTCTTTGGGGCATCTGTTCTCCGTGACAGCTGTGTCTAATAGCTAGGTAGATATCATCCATTTGCGGCCTAAACTAATTCCTGTTCTGAAAACAACTAAAAGAAATTAAGCAAAGCAGAAGGCCCGCGGATATAAAGCGGAAACTACTAATACAGCAAACCAAGAACTACATAAGATGGTGACAAGGGAATCCATTGGGAATCCCCCGTCCCGTCTTCACGTAAAACAGTACGCACCCCTATAGTTATAATCTCACTAGGTATGGTCTTTTCTTTCTCAAGCATTTTTTATTGAAATATTAGAGTAGGCCCATTTTTGCCTACCATTCTTCTTCTGCTTTAAGCAGTGGCGACACCTTCCCGAGACTGAGGCCTGTGCGAGGCACTTGCCTCTTGCAAGGATTCAGCGACGACGGTCCACGCCAGGATAATACTCCTCACGCAAAAATTGCACTAGGAATAGTGCCCACGTGAGGCACATCACTTTTCGTCTGAGATAACCTTCCTTTCAGCTTAGAGGTATAATAACTTATGTTAAGTTAACTAGTTATGTCTCGTGTACCGGAGCCTCCCTTGTGGGGATACCTCTGCAGACCTACGAGTCTGTGTGGTACCTCCGGGAGTCCCATGTTTAAAAGTTCATCCACCTGTCTCTATGTCTCGTATTTTCGTATGCTCTTATTGTAGTTTTATCTAGCATATTTTTAATTGTTTAGGTAACCTCATTGTATAGACTTATATTTTTAGGCCACCAAATCAAATCTTGTAAGTCCATGGATCGCGAAATTGCTATGGACAGGCATATTGGTGACACAAACTCGTGGGATGAGACATTTGTGTTTAACGTTCGCGACGATGGTCGCACAGTCCCACCAGAATGATTGTGTTCCACCGGCCTTAGGAGCTGGTTTTTGTTTCCCGCAGGGCAGTCTCGTACAAGGTCCGTCACCCCGAGACCAGATGCTAACCAGCGTCATCACTCGTCGTGCACTTGCGGCACGGCGAGTCGACATAATACACCGGAATGGCCTGACACTACCCGGCGAGCTACAGACGGCGACCATTAAAAGACGCTAACACCAACTTGCCACTACCACCACCGCCACCCCCACTTACGACTGAGGGCAAAGAACCGAGGGCAAAAAGAAGACTGTTATACTGTAGGGAGAATCTGTCGAAGGTCCATCGATTCGTTCACTCTCTAGAATGTATTCAATTCCTGAAACGACTTTGCGTGATCGGATCAAAGGGCGAATCTCGATAGATGCTAAGGTTGGACAAAAAACTATACTACATGAGACTGAAGAAATAAAATTGGAAGACTATTTAATCAAATGTTGCGAACTTGGCGTCGGTAAAACGAGAAAGCAGATTAAGGAGATGGCGTTGTCAATTGTTGAGAGATATTCACCTGGTAGAAATTTGAAAGTTGTCAACCGATGGAGAGCAGCCGAGCACGCAGGGAATGACTGGTATTATGGCTTCATGGAACGCCACTCGAATCTGAGTTTGCGAAAGCCAGAAAAACTCTGCCATTCAAGAGCGGTAATGGGGAATGCAACTGTCATTGACAATTACTATGCGGCCATGGATGAACTTCTATGAGAGATGGACATATTGGATCATCAGAGCTAATTTATAACTGTGACGAGACTGGTGTATGGCTTGATTTCAGACCGGCTAGGTGGTTGGGTGCAAAAAAGCAAAAAACATTTGGTCAATATGTAGTGGAGATAAGACAAACATTACAGTAATGGCATGCGCCAATGCTGCTGGAGATGTGTTATCACCGATGGTAATATTCAAGGGTAAGCGAGAATTGGAGGCGCTGAAAGAAACTATCCCCATAAGCTGGCTTGTTAAGTTTAGTGAAAGTGGCTGGATCAATTCGCAACTGTTCGAATTTTGGTTGGCGGAACTTTTTATGCCCTCAGTTGAGCAACAACGTACAGTGCAGGGTGATCCGACTAGAACAGCGCTTCTTCTATTAGACGGACACAGTAGCCATGAAATTGTGCGTGCACTTGAACTCGCAAAGAGACGCAACATAACCATTATGTGCCTACCTCCCCATTTAACACATCTACTACAGCCACTTGATGTGTCATTCTTTAAAACATTGAAAGTCAATTGGGATCTAGAATGCGAATTGTTCGCAAGGGACTCGGCTAATGAAGGGCGCTATGTAACAAAGCCAGTCTTTTGCAGAGTATTAGAAAAGGCATTTAATAAATCAAAAGCTCGGGTTACAAATGTTACAAATGGCTTTCGCAAATGTGGTCTTTGTCCATTCAAACGCATCTCTCTTCGAGAGCTATTGAAAGGCAGGCAATTTGCTCCTTCTGATGTACTCCACCGAGTAGTAGATGAAGTGAATGTTCCTGGTGCTGAAGTGAATGTTCCTGGTGTTGAAGTGAATGTTCCTTGTGCTGAAGTGAATGTTCCTGGTGCTGAAGTGAATGTTCCTGGTGTTGAAGTGAATGTTCCTGGTGCTGAAGTGAATTTTCCTTGTGCTGAAGTGAATGTTCCTGATGTTGAAGTGAATGTTCCTGGTGCTGAAGTGAATGTTCCTGGTGTTGAAGTGAATGTTCCTGGTGTTGAAGTGAATGTTCCTGGTGCTGAAGTGAATGTTCCCGCTGTTGGAGTGAATGTTCCTGATGTTGAAATGAATGTTCCTGGTGTGATCCATGCTAGTCTGACACAAACTAGTATGATTGAAATGGAAGCCAGCGGTTGTGTAGCTGTAGTGACAGCCAGTGGGCGTGATGTGGATGGTAATAATAGTGGGTTATTTTCCGTGGAGGGACATAGTGATGTGGAAGTCAATATTTTTACTTGCCCAGTTTTACGCGGCGGGTTCCTTTGACGAATCGCAGGAGAAATCTATACTGTAGAAATCTGACAGCGCATGAGTTTATTGCAGAAAAAAGAGCAAAGTTAACAGTGGTGACAAAAAAGCAAGAGAGGAAGTGTGCTAAGACGAATGTAACAAGAATGCGGGGAAAGGGAAGTAGCAGTGTGCGGGGTAGGGGAAAGGGCAAAGGAAAGGGCAGAGTGCAAAACAAGTGTCATGGCAAAACGGTAACAGACAATAACACGTATGATGACTGTGAGTGCTTATTTTGTGGCGAACATTATTCGGCTGCCATAGGTGAATGGATTCAGTGTCAAAACTGCCAGAAATGGTTTCACACGGAATGTTCTGGGGTGTCGGAATTCCAGGATGAATATATATGCGACTTTTGCTCCAAATAGCCTAGTATTCTAATGCTGAGAAATGCTGTTCTTATCTTAATATTGTTCTTTTTCTCTTTTGAATGAATTCACGTTGCATTTCACAATTTCAATATTTAACTATGCCTAGGGCTATGCATTGTTCATATTTTTCTGAATTTGGATGTCTCTTTATGTATCTCTAATATTAAATAGTGAATAAACTCATTGATTTTATTCAAAGCATTTGGCTAAAATAAGACCTAGGCTTATTGCAAAGTGGTAGAAATGCCTATTTTATTATATTCATTCAGGAATAAGTGTGCAGAACCTTTTTTTTAAAGTGGACGGTGCACGATACAGCCCTGATGAAAAGTATGTTAAACTTTTGTAACATGTACTATTATTCTCATGCTTAACGTTCTTTTACTGTTTTAGAAACATAAATAAAACAGCCGTGCATAATTTTATTTTAATGAAAGGTGGTTTTCTTTACGCCCCACTCTTGAGGCACCAACATAATGCCTAATAATTACTGCATCAATGTACGCGATGCTAGCCTGTCCTAGTGCGCGAATCAAGAATGTTGTTCGCGATATATAACCCAAATTTTAGGAATTCGCTGGGACTTCTATTTCCTAAAAAATCTGTCTGCGTGAATAAAGCAACGCTTTGCATATTGTAGCAGTACAAAATGCCTAATTATTATTCCACAAAGTTACAATTTTATTGCATTAGCTAAAATATGAAAAACG
This sequence comes from Chaetoderma sp. LZ-2023a, assembly GCA_034401795.1. Lineage (NCBI taxonomy): Eukaryota > Metazoa > Mollusca > Caudofoveata > Chaetodermatida > Chaetodermatidae > Chaetoderma > Chaetoderma sp. LZ-2023a. The sequence continues at coordinate 48,664,911 of CM067362.1, forward strand.
ACCGTGGGGTTATATCGTGTCTTGGTGCGCGATACACCCCGTTTCTACCCTACCCCAAACTTGGGACTCACACGCACGCACGCACGCACGCACAAATTATGGGCATTTTTTTTTTTAAACATTTTATTGCATATATTACAATGGGATTGGGCACAAGTTGTTCGAAACTTAGAAAAGCCCTCTCCCTACAGAACAAATGTATGGGCGGCAAACATAAACATATACACAAAATAACAAAGTAAACGTATAAACAGATTAAATATTATAATACATGTACATCATATTGAGTATTTATATGAGAGAGAGAGAGGGAGAGGGAGAGAGAGAGAGAGAGAGAGAGAGAGAGAGAGAGAGAGAGAGAGAGAGAGAGAGAGAGAGAGAGAGGTATAGTGAAGAGAGAGAGAGAGGATAGTGAGGCCAATAATTTTGCCCAACAGTAATATTTTCATAATGACCACCATAACAAAACGCCCAAGGGCCAGTGTTGCTCACCTGGATCATTTGCACCGGAAAATATGGAAATTTGGGTTGAAAGCTTTACGGTCGTTTGAGAGGAGGAGATTTTGGCAATCTCCGGACGATTTTTTGAAAGATTTTCTAAGATTTTCACTCAGATAATTGTCCGATCAAAACTCCGATTGGTATTTATTTATGGGCTATCCACCATAGGGCCTTTCCACCAAAAATGGTTGAAATCCGCCAAGGCGTTTAGGAGGAGTAGAATTTTGACCGTTTAGTGTCGACACCGGCCAAGTCCGGCCTTCTTATGGGCATTGGGTCCTATGGAAGCCCAGAAAATCTTGAATGATTGCTAAATATTAATTAGTTTTATAGGTTTTTGTACGAAAATACTGACAAAACCTAGCATGGGACCTCTATAATTGACAGTTCTGAGTCCCCGGGACCCTCTAATTTTAGCATGGATAGGAAACACTGATAGATTGTGTTTAAGAGATAACGGTGACCACGACGAGTATAGCTATTCTCCAAACCCATCCACCACCTTATCAGCTTTACCACTTTATCAGCTCATGTGAATTTGGGCTCACGGTTAAGAATTTATATGGTAGAAGTCATAGGTCTCCCCTTCCATCCGCCCACAGACTACTCACCCACATACCCCACCGCCCACACGTACCCCACACACAACTAAAATGTGTGAAAATCACGTCATCTAAAAAGCCATTTTGGGTAGTTTAAGACAAAATTTCATCATAAATTTTATAATATAGCACATACTATAACTCTTCGAGTCTGAGTAGAATTTTGCAGTCTATAGAGTTTCAAGAGACATGTCTATAACAAACAGGGTATAAGCAACAGGTATGAAACACAAGTTTTCTTTCTCGCATAGCAAAAAACGGCTGCCAAAGATATGATATGGATGAATCATAGTGATAATCGGCTTCTACACGTCGCAAGCTTTCATTTGATATGCATATTGGTATGGCTAGTTATAAAAACTGGAACATTCTGTAGACGAAAAAGGTGGGCGTGGCACACTATAACGCGAAGCATTAAAATCCATTTTACTCTCAGTTATCCCAAGGGTGCCAAATTTGTGATGAGTACGCCCTAGAGATACAGAAACAACAATAACACATTGTATATACTTCAAAACAACATTCTGTGAAGAATATTACGATTATATACAGATAATATGCTTGCATGGAAAGACCATCTAGGCAAACTTTGTACAAAGATTTCGTCCTTAATTTATATTCTACGGGAAAATAAACAGTATCTTAGCATTGAGCAACGAAACCTTTACCTTTGGGCTCACGGTTAAGAATTTATATGGTAGAAGTCATAGGTCTCCCCTTCCATCCGCCCACAGACTACCCACCCACATACCCCACCGCCCACACGCACCCCACACACACCTAAAATGTGTGAAAATCACGTCATCTGAGAAGCCATTTTGGGTAGTTTAAGACAAAATTTCATCATAAATTTTTTAATATAGCACATACTATAACTCTTCGAGTCTGAGTAGAATCTTGCAGTCTATAGAGTTTCAAGAGACATGTCTATAACAAACAGGGTATAAGCAACAGGTATGAAACACAAGTTTTTCTTTCTCGCATAGCAAAAAACGGCTGCCAAAGATATGATATGGATGAATCATAGTGATAGTCGGCTTCTACACGTCGCAATCTTTCATTTGATATGCATATTGGTATGGCTAGTTATAAAAACTGGAACATTCTGTAGACGAAAAAGGTGGGCGTGGCACACTATAACGCGAAGCATTAAAATCCATTTTACTCTCAGTTATCCCAAGGGTGCCAAATTTGTGATGAGTACGCCCTAGAGATACAGAAATAACAATAACACATTGTATATACTTCAAAACAACATTCTGTGAAGAATATTACGATTATATACAGATAATACGCTTGCATGGAAAGATCATCTAGGCAAACTTTGTACAAAGATTTCGTCCTTAATTTATATTCTACGGGAAAATAAACATTATCTTAGCATTGAGCAACGAAACCTTTGCTATAAGTCGTATATCCTTTCATACATTGATTATTGTAGTCTTGTATTTTGCCCGTCCTCACCTACATTATTGGATAGCTTAGAAAAACTACAGAAACAGGCTGCAAGGGTGATATTAGACATGCCTTACAGAACACCATCTGCACAACTATGTGAAACAGTAAACTGGACAAATTTAGCTAAAAGAATGCAAATTAAAACGGGTATTATGATATATAAGTCTAGAAATGGTTACACGCGAGACATGTTCATTTCCGTTGGGGTAGCGATTACTCAGTCTTCTACTCTGCTGACATTCAAATCCAATACACATAAATACATTACTAAATTATAGTGATATATGGGCAATGTGATTTCACTTTTTTACGTGTGTTCTGATATTGCATATTTTGTATATTTCTAAATAGCGATATAAGTGTGTATGTGTGAATGAGCGTGTACGACCTTTCGTGTCAACGAAACCTTTATCAGTCGAGCATGATGTGCAATACAGACGAATAAGCAGACATTTTCCCACTCTTACCATTATAAAATGTGCGTATTTGTCGATCTAACACACTTCAATCATTAAGCTGCAGAAGTCTGTTGACTCTACGAATCGTGTGTATTGCATGGATTACAATGTAATAAATAATCTGTTGAATATTTTGAAACTTATTTGACTGGATGCTGTTGCTGCCATAGACAGCACCAGCACCCAGTCAAAGTAATTTCAACACATTTAAAAGCTTACCTGCATAGGTAGGCTACTACCTTGAAATTGGGATTCTGGGAATTCAGGATTCAGAGTAGATAACTCGATTCGAACACGCTGCAAAGTGGGCGTGGCATAGCTAGAAATGAGTGTGGCATAGCTAGAAATGAGCGTGACAAAGCTGGAAATGAGCGTGACATAGCTAAAAAATGAGCGTGACATAGCTAGAAATGAGTGTGGCATAGCTAGAAATGGACGTGACATAGCTAGAAATGAGTGTGGCATAGCTAGAAATGAGTGTGGCATAGCTAGAAATGAGTGTGGCATAGCTAGAAATGAGTGTGGCATAGCTAGAAATGGACGTGACATAGCTAGAAATGAGTGTGGCATAGCTAGAAATGAGTGTGGCATAGCTAGAAATGAGTGTGGCATAGCTAGAAATGAGTGTGGCATAGCTAGAAATGGACGTGACATAGCTAGAAATGAGTGTGGCATAGCTAGAAATGAGTGTGGCATGGCTAGAAATGAGCGTGACATAGCTAGAAATAAGTGTGGCATAGCTAGAAATGAACGTGACATAGCTACAAATGGGCGTGGCATAGCTAGAAATGAGTGTAGCATAGCTAGAAATGAGTGTGGCATAGCTAGAAATGGATTCTTCCTTTGAATTGAATTTATTATTCCACTTTTGGCTAGTTGCCCTCCAGTGTTATAAACAAATACACAATCGCATTGAAGATCCCAGACAAATGGATTAATGAAAGTATAGCTATGAAGCCGCTAAACTCCGCCCATGCATTGCGTGTGTTGGGATAGATCTATGTAGGCCCTACATTGAATCCTGAAATCTCAGAATCCCAATTTCATGGTTTACTATACTGGTAACCTGTTGAATATTTTGAAACTAATTTGACCGGGGTGGATGGGGTGGAGACTGTTGCTGTGCATGACAAACAGCAGCGCTCAGACAAGTTGGTTTCAAAATATTCAACAGAATGTTTATTAAATAGTAAGGACATACAATTCGGACACCGGACAAACTTTTAAAAATTCATGACGGACTTAGATGCACCGTTGATTACGCATTTTGATTGAAACGTCAGCCTACATGCGATGTAATTCATTGTGACGACAGATTGGACTCAACCATTTACAAGAGTTCCGTGCAGCAACGAAGTACAAAGCTACACACCGACCTGTTACGTCAGTAACTCCAGGTAGCACACTGAGTACTAATACTCCATTCACGACATACATCAATATTGCCGAGAATGGACCTTTCCAGTTTATCCATCCATCATATGACGTTATACTCAACTACGTGACGTGTAGGATGAAACCGTTGTCAAAGACGTCATGAATGACGTAAATAGGTGCGTCGCGAACGCATAATTGGTGACGGACTAACCGCTATTGTACAAATTGTGTCTTTACTATTTAATAAACATCCTGTTGGATATTTTGAAACTAATTTGATTGGGTTGTCAGCAACAGCGCCCAGTCCAATTAACTTCAAAATATTCAACAGCTTACTCGTATAATTTTCTGGAAATTGATAGTCCGGGAGTTCAGGGATTGATCGAGCCCAACACGAGCATAAAGGCCGATTAATGCGCTCTAATCAATGATAGATAAAATTATACGTACTGATTTAATGCACTGACTGTTATATAATGGATTAATTATCTGATAAAATGAAATATAAACGACCTGTGACTTCGAATAACAGACGCGACTCGCATTTCAATTTTGAGGTCTTGTAAAATAATGATCCGCGTAGACACCAGATCACGGGAAAACGTTATTGCCCACAAATCCGGATCCCTTAATTGAGGAATCCGGAAATATTGTCAAGCATTTATTGATGTCATTGAAACATGGAAGGTCATAAATTATCACTGGCGTCCAATTAGGAGAGTTGTCAAAAGCGAACAGAATATCCAGTTTCACGCGCTTTTGTGATGGCGCGTGGCGAAGTATCTATGAAACAAGCGGACGACACTTGCTATAGAGTTCGAGCGCATGAGCCTCTCGTGACACTTCCCGAATGACAATACCTAGGATGCTGTTGTAATCATTGCACCATTGTTTAGTCATACTCAGCTGCACTTATTTAGAGATCTAGAGAATTATTTTTAAACCAATGTTGTTTCATGGCGTTGCTGTCTAAGCTAGCAACAGCTTACATAAATAATGTTGTCTTGATACCCACCAGTCGTACTTGAAACAGCGTGATACGGGTTTACAGTTGTTGTTCTTGTAGCGGGCGTAGTATTCCCTTTACAGCAGACGACGTCCGGTTATTTGGAGTTCACGGGTCTCAGGTGCGCTTATAGCAGTAATTGTTGTCGATGGATGGTTGGCTAGGAAGGCGAGCAGGCATAAACTAGCTAGACAATATTGAAACTGTCCGAGTGTACTTAGCTGTTACATACTGTCAAACTTGGTCAAACAGTCACGTGCCTTATTGGCATTGCAGCAAATCATGACTCTAAAGCGTCATGATAGAAAGATCGCAGTTAGGCATAGAGTCGAGATATGTTGGCACCAATATGCATTTTCGATGACAACTGATTTTCGGGTGTTGTTGTGGTGCCATATGTTGTACTGTATGCCAGTATTCTGCACGAATCACCCACTTTGGGGTGTAGGCCTTTTGGCACAGAGGGGATCGGCACGAATCATGGTTGGGATAGGTTGCACAATTTGGTTATTTATGGCACTCGGAATTGATGTCCAAGGTCGCAACCGGGATCTCTTTGGATAACAGGATCGTGTTGTGCCAATTATCCGAACTGGGAGCGGCCTAGTTCGGAAATTCACTCCAACAACTGGGCATTCCCCGTTTGGTTATTTATTAACCTCGTGATAATCACTGTATATTTTGTCACTTTACTCGCCATAATAATTGTTATAAATACATACCCTCATATGCTGCCTCGGTAGCCTGAGTGTAATAAACGTGAAACTGAAACTGAAACTGTAGGTCCCATCACGGCGCCACGTGGAACAATTCAACCGCGTCGCGAACTCCCGCTTTGGGCTAGAGTAAAAGTGTGCACATGTGCAGATAACTCAATCAACAGTGAGTGAACAATGGAATAGGTTAAGAACAAAATCATAGCCACCGTTATCGCCTATCTCATCTCATCCCATCAAAGTAAACGTGTGCAGTATATACCTACACATTCTATTGCAGCTTCAACTAGAAGTACACCCTTTCTGAATCCCAATGAGCTAGCATTGTCTGCATAACAAGCAATGTAATCTGTTTATTAAATAGTAAATCCATCAAAGCAATGCAATTCGTACACTTGACGGGCTTTTCAACGCTCATAGCGGGGCTACATATGCCATCATGTATTGCGACGTCAGCCTACATGTGACGTAATTCAGTATGCTGTCATATATTTGAATTACAGATCGAATCGCTCCATTACGTTTGTGTTTGCACCTGTGGGCATACGTTTATGAAGAGGACACCTCAATTTGTGCTAGTACAGCTGGATTAATATGGTGGTTAACACTCTGGAGTACTTACCCCGTGAACCAGGTTCGCGCTTCAGTAGTGAAATACCTCAATGTCGTTGGAAATTGGGCAATATTGTAGCCTCAGCTACTCCGTAAATCCCTCGTATTCCAGGGCACTGCAAGTACACGGTGCGTTGGTGCGTTGGATCGAGGACGCTGGTTAGCTGATCTTGGGGTAGCGGATCGGGACTCGTGTCTCTCCAGATCGTACACAGACTGACCTCTAGAGTTGATGGAACGTTCACGTTCCAGTTGGGCCGTGCGACCATCATTTCGGAAGTTGAACCAAACTGTATCATCCCGGCTGCTAGTGTCACCGGTATGTCAGCCCGTTCGTTAAATTTAGATTTGAGACATTAAAAAAGATGTTAGTGCGAACAATGGTACTTGTGTGCTACTAATGGAGTTGAAAGGTATGCAAGATCGGAATGGTGTTGTTGTTTAAACTGATACTCGCCAGAGGTACCTCACAGATCTCTGACCTGTATATTCTGTGGGGTATCCCTGCGAAGGAGCGTCCTAATGGGGCAAACGTATTATAAGCTATAATAATCTCAGGCCGGCCAAGCTTTTTGGCTGCGAGAGGAAAGTGCTTCACGCGGGCCTCCGCCACAGGAAAATGTCTGTATACAAGGCCGAAGCGGAGGAGGAGAGATGGGGAAAAGGGCCACTCTCCTATTCAAACAATGCTAAAAATGAGAAAGTGATCCAACCTAGTGTAATTAAAAGTTATTGGGGTGCACGCTGGTTTACGTGAAGGTGGGGTGGATGATTTCCGTTGAATTTAACACCGTCACCTGAAGTGGGTTAACGATATTAATTAGTAGTTGCCTCTTCATTTTTGCGGGCCTTCTTGCTAGAACCTACACTATGAATTAGTTTTAGGCCTACAAGTATCAAGTTTAGGCCGCAGGTGGCTGTGTGTTTTTCCTATCGTTAACATTCAGGTCTGCCTGGCGAGAATGCTCGGTGTCCACTATGGGCACCACCACGGAGCATACCCCTCAGACTGACAGCGTGCAAACAAGTCACCTGGTGATATTTTCAGGATCAAATGACGATCCTGTCACATACCGCATCATGACCATGAATAACAACACGGGGACAAGTCACATGACATAAGCACTTAGAAAGCACATATCCATTTATGGTGGGTGAAAGAAACACATATCCAACTATTGTGGCCTTCCTGTGAAGGTGTGGAGGGCTCAAAGAATCCGTCACCTAGTGTTTCGAGTGCAAACTATATGAGATCCGCACCCCAGAGCTAAGATTTATCTGCTTTTAGGATTGAGTAATGTTGTCCGAAGAATGCACTGCTAGGTCAGGTGATATAAATATATTTTCGCAGTGATTCCTACTTTGGCATGGATACTAATCTAACCTGTGTCCGATGATACAGAGGGCTTGTGTGTGGTCATCGACACTTTGATTCTAACTGCTCAGAAACCCCAATAGTTTCTAATGTCAGTTCTAACCAACGTGGCGGAGGGGCTCCAGACAATTAATAGGCCCTGAGGCTGGAGAAGTGTAGGAAGAGGCAACTACTCATATTCTATCAATTTAGGAGGCCCTAAGGTAGATGGCCAATTTATATAAACGTGCCGGTGCGCGGTGTATAACTTATCCACAGCTCCCAGAAAAGAGGCTTACACAAATGTCATCAAGAGTGGGGTTCGTTACCTTCAGGCCAAGGATGTGAAAGAAAAAACCTGAAACTGTCAGATTGTCTAGCACCTGTGGCCTAGAGGTAACGAGTCTGACTTGTAATCCGAGGGTCATGGGTTCAAGTCCTAGCTGCGCTTGATAACACCCAAAAAGTCGTGTGTGTGTGGGTGTGTCTGTGTGTGTGTGTGTGTGTGTGTGTGTGTGTGTGTGTGTGTGTGTGTGTGTGTGTGTGTGTGTGTGTGTGTGTGTGTGTGTGTGTGTGTGTACTCCCTGACTATCAATTTGCAGAAAACTATACAGGTAAGCTGTTGAATATTTTGAAACTAATCTGCTGGGTGCTGTTGCATCTGGCAGCAACAGCGTCAAGTCAAATTAGTTTCAAAATATTCAACATCATGTTTATTAAATAGGCAAGACATACAATTCGTACACCAACGCTTAGTCCGTCATCAATTATGCGTTCGTGACGAACTTAGCTACGTTATTCGTAACGTAATCGATTATGACGTCATCTCACTCATCACGTGGTTGAGTATGACGTCATATGATTGATTGAGAAACGAGACTCCACCATTTCTATATAACCCAGTGAGTGGGTAGCTTTGGCCACAACCAACTATCCGTATAAGAACTATATCAGTTTAACCTACTTTCTGATTAATATATGTAAAATTTGGAATTTCTTATTGGAACCAATAGTAGATTAACCATGTAACTCATTTTGTCATCTTTGCAGGTATTTATACTAGTGATTTAATGCACCGGCAAAATCCCAAACAAAATATAGTGCAAAATAATAGGCCTACAGTTAAAGAATAAGAGGTGCCTGGGTGTGGTTGGGCGGGTAGGCTCCGCTGGTAGAATTTTCATCTTACTTCAGATTCAGTTTCAGTTTTCTTTATTTGACTCAGTCCGTTATTAAACGGAATATGAGGGTACATAAATCAATAAATATATGACGGTAGAGATCTGTATACATGAGAGTACTGCAATTATTATTATTATTATTATTATTATTATTATTATTATTATTATTATTATTATTATGATGATGTTGATGCCGCCGCTTAAGGAGTAGCAGTAGCAGTAGCAGTAGCAGTAGCAGTAGCAGTAGCTGTAGCTGTAGCAGTAGCAGTTGTTGTTGTTGGTGTTGTTGTTTTTGTTGTTGTTTTTGTTGTTGTCGTTGATAACAAATTTATTGTTGTTGTTGTTCTTGTTGATGATGTTGATGTTGTTGTTGTTGTTGTTGTTGTTGTTGTTGTTGTTGTTGATGTTGTTCTGTTGCTTTTTGTTTTGAAAATCGTAAGTATTTACCCATCCTGCTTAGTATCGGTCTATTACATATTGCGAATAGACCTTTGGTTTTTTCAAATGTATTCTCCCTTATATAATAATGAGGTATATATCGGTGTCTTTCTCTCACATATTTCTGACAGTGGAAGAGAAAATGGATTTCATCTTCTATAACATTGCATATACTACAGAGGCGCTCATTGTGTTCTATTCCGATCCATCTCTTTGTCTCAATAGCGAGTTGGTGATTTAGCGTACGAAAGTCGCAGAATGTTATGGCGTCCCGGTATGGGAGTAATTTTAGACTTAGACTTGAGGAATAGATTGACGTGCCGATTTATTGACATATATATCTGACCTATGACACCTGACAAAGCCCGCATATTATCGCATGCTATTGATTCAAATGCATACGTGCTATATATAAGGCAAACCTATATAAAACGGGCATGTGCTTTTGGTGCCAGGTGGTGGCGTTTCATTGAGACGGGTGGTTATAAGACCACACATCTTAAAGAGCGATCATTATACGGCCATAAAAGCTATTTGTAAATGACTTGTACTAAGCGACCATCTGTATTCAATGATCCAGGGACCACATTTGATGGCCCGTGGGGGTAACTTGCTACACAGTTTTGACTGCGCGTAGAAATGTTATGAATCGGTGTGAAAATATTGAGCGATCCGTCTTTCATAGCACCCACACCGACCAATCGTGTGTGCGTGTGTGTGTGAATAATTGTATGCTACGAGCGTGATGCTCCGAGTGTTCAAACACAATAGCGCACTCAGGTGAGATGTTATGTCTAGGCGAGCAGGTGTGACAGAGTGGCATTTGCTTACACGACTATCATCTGATAGATATCCGATGCTGTAATAGAGAGATCCGACCTGCCACTCATGTATATGACGTCATAATCAAATCCGTCACATGTAGACTGAGGTCACGATCAAAATGACATTGCTTCTTCAAGAAAATTGAAAGGTTCGCCACTAAAGCGTACGAATTATATATTTGATGAATTATCCATTTAATTATCTGTTCAGTATTTTGATGCTAATTGACCTTTTCATTTTTAGCCATGCCCCGCCCATCTCTAGCTAAGCTCCACCCACACCTCGCTCGAGTTGACATCGATCGATCTCTGAACACCCTGACTATCAATTTCCAGAAAACTATACAGGTAAGCTGTTGAATATTTTGAAACCAATTTGAGTGGGTGCTGTTGCTGCCTATGGCAGCAACAGCGCCCAGTCATATTAGTTTTAAAATATTCAACAGCATGTTTCTTAAATAGCAAAAACATACAATTCGTACAACGCGTCGGACTATTAAGCGTTAAAGACGGGCTTAATCGAATCATTCATGACGTCATAATTATGACGTCAGCATACACGTCGCGTAAATGATTATGACGTCATATGATTGAGTGAGGAAATGGATTTATGAATTCTAGAGCGACTACCTTACATTCTCAAGTTATGGCTCAAAATTTGCATTATGACAAGCACTTAGTGACCCTTGACCTAGATATTTGACATGAAACTTCAAGTCTCTGTAGCCAGCCACAATATGATCGTATGTGCCCAATTTAGTGATTCTACCGTGTTGGGTCCAGAAGATATTTTGCGGAGAAACAGACAGACGAACAGACAGAGAGACGACATCATCCGCGATACTCGCACTCACAGAGTCCTCAAGGAGCATGATTAACTGTGAACACATAGGCCTAGTTACTGTATGAAAAACATCTACTACATTTCCAGAAAGAAATTCTATCAAAATTACATTGTATTGTCGTCGTCGTCGTCGTCGTCGTCGTCGTCGTCACCGTCGTCGTCGTTGTTCAGTGTGCTCCAATGACATGCATAAAGTCATAGTCTTATTTAAAAAATGTATTGCCATTGTGTTTTTTACTCAACTTGTGTCAACTTAACCCTTTAACTGCCAAACTGTCCAAAACAACTCTGCAGTATTCTTGAGTGGTCTCGAGGCATGTCTATTAGCAGGTCAAGAGAAGAAAGTATTTTTTAAATAAACCACTGGAATGAGTGGCTCGGTAACCGAGCCAGTCATTCCAGTGGTAAATTTTCAAAAAACACTCTTCTGACCAGCAAATCGATACTGGATAAACCAAAGCTTCGATTTTCTAGCCTGTCAAAAATTTCAGAGGTAAATTTACGAAAAATCGCTTCCAATATTAAAATTTCTTGAAAAGTGTTGCCCATTAAAATGCTTAGTTGATATAGGAGCTAAGTAGTATTTTGAGCGCTTTGAGGCGCTGTTGACACAAAATGGCTTAATGGCTTTGCAAAGGCCTCATTTCTTGAAATAAGTGCAACTCCTTTTCTCAACTTGCGAAGTCGATGACTAAAAGATTGAATATCGATTATGGTAATCGTTTTAACCATGACAACTGTTGCCCACAGCAAACATCCTGGAAGTCGAATGAATATTTTGAAGATAGTTTAACTGACAACTGCCGCTCGATTGAAAAGGACAAAGAAATTTCAAACCGCGCTACGGCAGCAACAGTTTCCAGTTAAATTAATGTCAAATGTTAAACGAAATATTCTTAATTTGCAAAAATGGTTTGAAACGTGCTTAACCTAACCAACCAGCCTTAGCTTGCCGGTACCATGTCCAACAGGTAAAATTGGTGGGTCGGGTATTGGAGCGACTCTGCATGCCACAAGCAATACATTTTAAATTGGGATATGTAAAGTGGACAACGCTGAATCTGATGAGACTGGGTAAACTGGAAGCTCATTTCATAGCCAGTGTAGCAGCTTCCAGGCTGGCGAATCCCAATATATCCAGACTTTGTTTAAATAAGAGAAAGTAAGAGGATGTGACAGAGGGTCGAAAGTGGCAGACCTAGTCCTTTCCCTTACCTAGCAACCAGATCTGATATTTAGGCTGTACCTGCAGTGCGCTAAGTTAGTATTGATAGATTGAGTCAATTCCACTTCACCGTTTCCAATTATGCATCAATGCTTTTACCAATTTTATTATTACTATTATTATTATTATTATTATTATTATTATTATTATTATTATGATTATTATTTTTATTATTATTATTATTATTATTATTATTAATATTATTATTATTATTATTATTATTATTATTATTATTATTATTATTATTATTATTATGTGGTGGCGCCTCTGTCTGTCTGCCCCCCCCCCCACCCCACCCCGCAAGACCATCTGTATGTCTGTTACTGAAACTCTTTTCACTGGAATTATTAAGTGGAAATGAAGCGTCATGCTTTCCTCTCATCAAGATCCGTTCATATTTGCCAGAGTCTGGGGCACTCTACTACTGCTAGTCATATCTATCTACGTCACAACCACCAATGTGACCAACTGACATCCTGACGTGACGTGTCCTGTTCACGGTTCTCTTGTTTAGGCGTGTTGTTTCTTTCGTATGGCGCGCGCTATACGAAGAAGAGAACAGTTCTCAGCAGGGGAATCGTGGATTAGTCATAATTTCCTGCCCAACCAACAACTATCTCATCCTAATACTGCTGTGTTATTGTCATTCCCAATGTACCATATTTAAACACCCAAATAAGAATAATGTATATCCGAGACGAAGCTAAAAGTAAAACACACAATAATATAAAGATTGACTGCATGAGATATTATAGCGCAATATGGTACAAAAAAGATATATATGTGGTGCCGTCCTGTTACCGTGTATACTGGGACATTTATTACCTTGCTGATATTGTATCAATTCAGGCGCGTAGCCAAGGGGGGTTCGGGGGGTTCGAACGAACCACCCCACTTAACCCAAGTTCCGTTTTTCATTCAGTACAAGGGCGATATTTACCTCCAGAAATGCACGAGAAGCCATCTGAGAGCACTCAAATTGGAAAATTTTCTGGCGGAGGACCCTCAGACACGCCCCCCACCCCCCGACTTGGAAAAATGTCCCACTTATCCAACATAGGAACCACCCCATCTACCATGCTGCCTACCGCCACTGCAATTATCACCCTGTATATTGCAATGACGTGTTTTATGTGTAGGGGGTCCATCGGTTTATAGGCTATGCCTTTGATGGACTGCCCACTTGTGATGTAGGCCTATGTCTATTATATATTAGGCATGAAATAAATCATCTTGAATCTTGAAATATACAGGCATTTAGCACTCCGTCTGCGGGCTTGAAGATGACGTCGTATATGACGCAATATAAATGACGTCATAATATTTAGCCTATAACTGCCTTTGGGGAATACAATACGACGATGACGATGATCATCATAGGGCCTATTCCTGCGAAAACTGGAGACTATATTTACTGTAATAAATAATATATGATAATGAAGACAATGGTAGTTTGTGGATTGTTGACGATCACGTGGGTTTTATTCATGCCATGCAAGTCTTGGACGGAAAATCTGGAAGCACGGAATAAAGGAATAAATGCAAAAGGTATCGGATCCAGTATTTAAATCCGCGTGTGTACAGCTGTTTATACGATACTAGCAGGGATTGCCCTGTCAGTATCTAGTAAAATGTATAGCCTATTTTGTTCCTATGACTTTGGCACAGGCAGATGTGGTTGCTTTTCATGAGCCTCGTACTGTCTAGAACTAGTGTAAATGTTTATATATGTATAATATGTATATATGTATATATATATGCTGTACAAATATATGTATCCATCGTATATTACATGTCAATTAAGTCACCAGAAAGTTCCTACACCGGAAACAGTGACAAATAGTTATAAATAACAAGTAACAAAGGCGTAATGCGTCGTAATGATGATGATGGTGATGATGATGATCATGATGATGATCATGATGATGATGAAAAGGTGAGTTGATTTATAGCCTGCCTGCCTTCCTGCCTGCGTGCATAGCTGCTTATTTGAGCAATCGCTTTTGGCTGTCTTGGATTTCCGAAATCATCCAAGAAATTGCTTTAAAGAAATATAATTTTTTTCAGTTTCAAAGTTGAATTGGGTAGTCGAGCCGCTAATTTAATTTCACAATTTCAAATATTATTTTAATTTATGCATAATGAAATCATTATATGTTAAGACGTATTTCGTTTCTTTACATCTAGGCACACAATGTCAGCCCCTAAAAGTATAAAATTTTAACAATTTTATTTTCAAGTATTTTGGTGGGAATATGCACCTTTAATAAAATCCGCCGTGATCCTCGTTTCAAAACATCTGCCTTAAATGGCACCTCTCCCTCCCTCCTCCTCGTTCTCTATATGCCTCCTCTCTCTTTCTTCCCATCCCTCCCTAACTCTCCACCCCACCCCCACCCCCACTCCGCCTCCTCCTCCTCTCCATCTGGCCTCTCTCCCTCCAGCACTCACGCACGCACTCACGCAAGCACGCACGCACACACGTAGCACTCACCCACCCAGCCAGTCAACAGTAATTTTCCCATCATAGAGAATTTGTTATATGTTTGGGTGCGTTTTTTGTGACTGACATAGTCTGTGAATTTGCTGACTTGTTGCAAACCACAAACTTGGTTCGAACCAGATACGCGAAAACGGGGTTTGTGCGAATTGGTGACGTTTGATGATCGCGATTTCGTGAAAATGTGTTGAACCCACACGCATTCTAATTTGCATTTGCTTTAGCGATTAATTTGATGGTATTTCGATTAATACTTCAAATTACTGTAAATCACATGTGGGCTGACGTTATAATCAAATACGTCATAAAAGACGTGATTATGTCCGTCATAAACACTTTAATAGTCTGTCAAGTAGCACGAATTATATGTCTTTACTATTTAATAAACGTGTTTAAACTAATTTGACTGGGCGCTGTTTCTGCCTATTTTAGTCACTTTAACTTCTAAATGTTCAACAGCTTACCTGTATACTGTTCTGGAAATTGAGATTGGTGTCGAGCGATCACAACACTGGCAACGTGTGGGTGTAGTTTATCTAGAGATGGGCGGGGCATTGCTAATTCTTAATTCATTCATTGGACCCAAGTTTGTTCGAGAGAACCTGACCGTCATCTTGACCAAAATGGCCCCACCCCCACCCCACATCAGCTAGCAACATATTTCACTCTATAGTACCTAATGTATCATACTCATATCTGTGAAACATTTATTTAACAGAGTTGTGGTGGCTTCAGGCGCGCTTGAAAGCTAACAACTTACAGCTCGCTAATAATAAACCCACCTACCCAGCTACAACTCAGCAGGCACATCCGCGTGCAAGGGAGACTAATGCGGCGGACAACAAAAACTTCAGGCAAACAGAGTTCTCTTCCGTAACAAAGTTCATCCACCCGATCAGCCGCGGAACTGCATATACATCCCGGAACAAGAAACCAGTATTACCTTATGTAGATGAAAGACAAGAAACAAAGTCGATGTTGGAATCGCGTGGACAGCCTAGTAAAAGTCAGAAAAATAGCTTAGAACAGACTGAAGAGACGTCTAGCAACCAGTTCGCGTCCCATGAAGGTGCCGAAAAAAACAGTGCTCGTGCTGAAAACCAGACTACCCTAGTCTACAACACGAAGGTATTTCATCACAGATACTCGGGTTTGAGCGGAGAGACATTACCAGAAGGTATGTACCCGCGAAAACAGAAGAAGTTAAACTGAAATGCCACAGGGTTGTTGGAACATATTTTGTCCTGGGGGGGGGGGGGGGGGGGGTGTGCTAAATTATAGGTGGAGCCAAAAACTAGGGGACGCTATGGAGATACACTATGGGAGAGGAAATAAAGTGTGTGGGAGTGGGGGGGGGGCCATCGTACTAATATACGCCCACTCACGTAGCTAGTTCAAGGCCGTACTTGCGGACCTGTGATTTCTCGCTATGTGAAGTAACGCTAGTGGGCTAGAGGTAGCCAATCAGATTTCTGCCTATTTCACGCGATAGCCGAGACTTCGTCTGGTGATCTAATTTACAATCACAAAAACAACGGAAATTACGACGCTGTTGAACTGGAAAGGACCATTTGCAAAAGCTTGTAATAGTTTTGCTCTAAACAAGTTATCTGAGGAACAGAAAATGTGTAGACTGGTTTTCGGTACCAACAACCGCTAGTTTTATTTACGCACACGTGTAAATTTGTCTACTTCCTGATTTCTTATCGAGCAATCTCATTGGCGCGAGTTGACTGACCCCAGCTCATTAATATGTATGAAGCTTCATGAACTTAGCGCAAACATCAAAGGCGTGCAAGCACGGTACTCGAGTGTAGTGGGAGGGCGAGGGTCGTGCAGTAGGACGAAGTGGGGGTGGGGGGGGGGGGTGCTATCGCCACCATTGACCCCCAACCCCGTTCCTACGCCTATGGCGGATACTGTTCATCCGATTTGCCTCAAATTTTAACGGAGAACAGCTTGAAGTCGAAACAAGCATTTTATATATTAGCTCATGATAAAGAAAATAATCGAAAGATTTAACGCTTTTACGCTCATATCAGCCAAAAACTGCTTCGACGGGTGTCTTGAAAGATGTCCATTTGCAGACCTAGAGAAGACTATTTTTTAAGATTTACTACTGGAATGAGTGGCTCGATAACCGAGCAAGTCATTCCATTGATACATTTTCAAAAATAGCCTTCTCTTGGTTTGCAAATTGACATTTTCTGTGAGAAAATTTAAATTTTCTTGAATAACTTCAAGTGTTAAAGAGTTAAGTAAAACATGGAAGGAGTAAGTCTGCCCGGAAATTGAGAATGAACAGCACGCTTTTGTGACAGAGAAGGGTGGCATCTTGGGGGCATATAGTATACTTGTATACTCCATATATTATACTTATATTATGCTGTATACAGGCAATCTCACACTATCTATATTATACTGTATACAGGCAATCTTACACAGACTATGTATATTATACTGTATACAGGCAACCTCGCACACACACTATCTATATTATACTGTGCACACACACGCACGCACGCACGCACACACACTGTATATTATACTGTATACGGGCAATCTCACACTGTGTATATTATACTGTATACAGGCAATCTTACACTATGGCTCGGAGTAGGACTGGGAACTCTCCTCAGTTTAATTCTGGCAGCTTTCATCTGGCTTCTCCGTACTATCGGTACGTCTCGAATGCATGGCTTGCCATGTTATCGGGGCAGACGACAACGATACCATAATTCAGACAAGACCAGAACCGATGTGTAAGATTCTAATTTACTATATCTTTTATTGTGTCTTAAAGAGGGCGCCATATGCACCAGCAAGAATGGAAATATGCCAAACATAGAAGTCAAAATGATTGATGTTAAAAAACGAAATCATTATCTCTTTGCGGTATTTAGCCTATCTTAGTTTGAATAGTTTTTATATATTTTTTCCTTGGTCAATTATTTCGTCTGCAAACGCTAGGACCAATGTTGAGATTGTCTCAGAAGAGACGTGACGATAAAAAGCGGATGATGATAACTTTCTTGGATAAAGTTTGATAAAGACATTTCCTTCATATAAGGGTTGAAACTATCCCAGTAGAAAGTTTTTTTGAAAATCTACAACTGGAATGACTGGTTCGGTTATCGAGCCAGTCATTCCAGTTGTACATTGTCAAAAATACTCTTCTTTTGGACTGCCAATGAACATTTCTCAAAACCACTGCAGAAGCCGTTTTTGGCTGATATATATAGTTTTTAGTTAAAACATAGGCCTTTTTTGGCAGTAGCGTAGCCAAGGGGGGAGCAGGGATGGTGGAGCTCCCCCTAACCCAATTTTCCCAAATTGCCGCCTAAATCATGTCCGTAACACATACAAGTTTCTGGACGTCACAACTCCCAAGCCACCTTTAACAAGCTAATCTACATTGAAAATTAGAACTATTTGAATTTACAACGTTGTTAATGTCTTCTTGTCATGCTTGCTCGTTGCTATGTTGAGACTTTTTGTTTTAATTACGATACATCACGATAAAGAATAGTAGAATACACGCTACTTTCTCGGTAGAATAAAATAACTGGCGACGCTTGGATGCTAGTTTCTCGTTATTAAAGAAATTTAAGCAGATTCCGACGCCTAATTGGTATGCTTGGTGGCGCCTTTTAAGTCTTCGCTCAAGTGGGGTGGCGCCTTTTTAGTCCTTGCTCAAGTGGGATGGCGCATTTTTAGACCTCGCTCCCCCTGACGTGAAAACCTGGCTACGCCACTTTTCGTCCACACATCCCACTACCACTTTTTACCATATTATATATATATATATATATATATATATATATATATATATATATATATATATATATATATATATATATATATATATATATATATATATATATATATATATATATATATATATATATATATATATATATATATAATATATATATAAATGTGTGTGCGTGCGTGCGTGGACGAAATTCAAAGGCCTGGGTATAGACTAAAAACTATAGTGATACTTAGGCGTACGCCGAGCATTAATTCAATAGGTTGTCTATAAATTTAAATAAAGTATTTTAATACAAATCGTATTTAATTTCACAGCCCTATATTTGACAGAAGCACTTTTGAACAACTCTGGCCTAAAATTGTGGGGACTGCGGGCTCGGTGTACCTCAAGTTGTCACGGCGAGCAAATAGAGGGACAAGCGGCACAGCAGCGCAGTATATAGTCAGCCTGTAAGTCTTAGCCCGAGTCCAAAATCAACTCTTAGCTCTACCTATGTAAAGAAGTGTATACGTGAGATAGACATTTAATCTGATTGGTCAGTATGTGACGTCATCACATAAACCACGTCAAACGCATATATGGTCCTACTCGGGGTGATCTAGAAAAATGCAAATGTCCACGCCGCATAGGCTCATCAGTGGTTATCTTCATCATAAATAGATGTGCTCTGCTCTGCAGAATAGACAAGAACGCTGAAGCTTACAATGTCTCGCCTGTAAAGGCATGGATAGTGTTGATTGGCAAAGCAAACTTGGCATGGTTTGTAATACACATATTCAGTAATGCACCAACAGACAAGTGTAATCAATCGAACATCGAAATTCGTTACCAAACTGCGGATAGTCTGATCTTGAAATTCTTTTTCAAATGAAACTAGTAATGATGCAGATAGTACTATTGCATAGTATATGACTCTGCTGTAAAATTGTGTTAATATCTGGTGAGCCTTTGCGAAAAATGGGTGATCCATAAAACCCCCACAAAACCGTGAAAAAAGTAGTAAAAATTGCCCAAAATCACATCCCTGGCTATACGTGTAATCATACCGAAAGTTTAAAGTTTCTAAGTGAAATGGTCTAGAAGTTGCGTTACAATTGATTGGTGCCCACTTTTGACCCCGCCCTCTACCCTCAGTTTGACCCAAGATCAAAATAATTCCATGTACTGTAGTCTACTCATCATTGGCTTGAAAATGATGTGACATGACCACCTTTGGATAAATTTAATTTTTTACCCACAGTCCTCACCCCTGGGGGTCAAAGCAAAATTTCAAAAGTGCCATGCACATCCCTGGCCATATGTGAAATCATACCGAAAGTTTCAAGTTTCCATGTGAAATGGTCTAGGATATGCAACATGACCTTTGGAAAAATTTAATTTTTGGCCCCACATTTCCCACCCCCAAGGACTCTGCCCCTGGCTCATGCCAATATTTCAAAAGTGTCATGCACATCACTGTCCATATTGTCCTGTAGGTGGGGCTTGGAATACACCTTCCGTATCCTCTGCGTGTCGTAAGAGGCGACTACAGGAGGTAAGGGTGAGGTAACCCTGACAGAAACCTCGAGTTCTGAAGACGGAGGTTCCAGGCCGCACAGCGCACTCTAATAAACCATGGATCCACGCACTTAACGCTTATGATCATGTCGATAGTCACTTACAGGACTGGCGGTATGATCAGCGAACGAAAAGAAGATCACTGTCCATATGAGCAATCCCAAATTTTCAAGTTTCTATCTGAAATGGTCTAGGAGGAGTTGCATTACAATCAACAATTTCTGGCCAATTTTGACCTTTTGACACATGGGCCCAGCCCCGGGGGGGGGGGGGGGGGGTCATAACAAAATTCCAAAATTGTCATGCACATCCTTGCCCCCTATGTATAATCATCCCAAAGGTTTCAAGTTTCAAAAGCAAGTCTGCTGATTAAATTGTCATTTGAAAAAAACTTAGCCAAAACAGAGTATAACCTGGATGCAAATCAGGCCTAAAATTATCAAAGACCAAACACCAAAAAAAATTTGGAAAAAAATCAATTTCCTTTTGATGTGGGCTAGTCATAAGCATGGTATAGACCAAATCTGCGAAGTTTTACGGAAATCAGGTAACCCCTTGTGGGTGCAAATGTCGTTTTAAAATACCTTAACCAAAACTGCACTGGCCAAATACATGAAAAAACTCCAAGTCCAAAACCGTGAAAAAAATTGTTAAAATGCCCCAAAATTAAATGTGTGGTTATGTAAATCACACCCCTGTATAGTATAGATCACTTCTGTAAAGTTTCATTGAGATCGGATGAGCCAGTGTTGAAAAGTAAGTTGATTAAAAAACCATAACCAAGACGGACGACGCCGCTGCTGCCGCCGCCAGAATTAGTGATCCCTGTTTCGCTTTCTGCTTCGCAGGCGAGACTAAAATTGAATCCTCCGATCTGTCACTCAAGCCTATGAAGTAAGAATCAATTACGTCACATGTAGGCTGACGTCACAATCATTGATATATTATAGCTCGGTCATGAAGCGGAAAAAGTCCGTCAAGTGTATCAATTGTTTGTCTTTGATGAATTTACTATTAAATAAACATGTAGTTGAATATTTTGAAACTAATTTGACTGGATGCTGTTTGTACCATATGTTGGGATCTGGGAATTCAGGATTCAAAGTAAATAAATCGATGCCAAACCTATATCACGGATTTTGTCACTGTATGCGCATGTTGGAACGCACATGTGTGTATACCTTCACTGTTAGAGTGTATATGTCTACTGCTTGTTGTAGCTATGGCGACCGACCTGTGTACAGTTCCGACAGTGAAGAGCTGGTATCATCAAGCGATGAAGAACTATTTAACATTTCAAAAATGAAGGCATTTGAGAATTCATTAAAGAAATGCAGGTAGGTGATCCAATAAGCAATGAACATATCTGATCTGTCAATCAAGTATATAACGTCAGCGTCAATTACGTCACGTATAGGCTGACGTCACAATCATAATGAGCAGTTCCGTTATGAACATTTAAGTCTGTCAAGTGTACGATTTGTAGGCCTATGTCTGATGGATTTACTCTTTAAAACATTGTTTAATATTTTGATACTGCTTTGACTGGGTGCTGTGGATGCCCTTTGTTTGGTTCAAATTCGGATAATGTGATTCTGAAATATTGGATAAGAGAAATAACAACAAAAAAACAACTTAACACTAACCCTTGAGTTCGTTCAAGAAATTTTTATTTTCTCATGGAAAATGTTAATTTGCAGACCGAGAGGTCTATTTTTGAAAATTTACCAATGGAATGGCTGGCTTGGTTATCGAGCCAGTCAGTCAAGTGGTATTTTTGTTTAATAGTCTTCTCATGGTCTGCAAATTGTCATTTCTCAAGACCACTGCAGAAGCCGTTTTTCCTGTGTTAAGTGTTAAAGGATTAACATAGCTAGTCACGTGACTGCCGGACAAATTATACCTATGTCACGCATTCTGATTTGCAGACAAGATGAAAGAGTTGCCCTTTCAATATGAGCTTATATTGTCTAAGATGTAGATGTGAATGGATATGGGTTAATCTTACCTTCAAGGCATACTCGTTCAGGTATAATGACACGTATGCGGTAACCCTTATGTTCTGCTCATGCCGATTATACACAAGAAAGGACCTTTCCAGTTTATCCATCAATCATATGACGTCATATTGAACTAAGACGTATATGATGACGTCATAATCAATTACGTCATGAATGATGTCGATAAGCTCGGCACTAGCCCTTAAGTGATGATGGACTAAGCGTTGTTGTAATGTTGTCTACTATTTTATAAACATGCTGTTGAATATTTTGAAACTAATTTGACTGGGCGATGTTGCTGCCATATGCAGCATCAACACCCAGTCAAATTAGTTTCAAAATATTCAACATCTTAATTGTGTAGTTGTCTAGAAATTGATAGTCAGGCAGTTCACGGATCAATCGATACCAACACGACGAAGTGTGGGTGGAGCTTAGCTAGAGATGGGTGGGGCATAGCTAAGACTGGGGTACTTCATTCCCACTACAATCAAACATATATCTTATGCGATATTAGCCGATATTTAGAACACTTTCCTGTGTTAATTTCATTTCAATGAATAAGCGCCATCATGGCAGCATCGCGTGGCTAAGCTGTTGCTATCATCTATAACCTCCACTTGATCGTCTGTTGTAAATTTGCCATCACCTCACAATTTCATATTGTTTGTTGTTTATGCAGTTCCGCGAACATCACGTCAACACCTGTCAAACACGCAAAAGCTCTGAAGAAACCTCACCACGAAAATTTGACTAACGCTGACAATAAACCATGAGAGTGAAGCGGAAACAAATTAGACAATGATGATGTTACTGCATCGCCCCCCCCCACCCGCAGTGTAGGTATATATATATATATATATATATATATATATATATATATATATATATATATATATATATATATATATATATATATATATAGTCTTGTGAATAGTTGTAGTAATAACTGCCCAAGTGACCACCTGGCTTTTGCATCCAAACAATGGTGGTTCTTTAAAACAGGCGGTCACAGATCTTAAGGACAATCATCTTACGGATCCTAAAGTTATACCCTATTTCAGGACAGCTGTATTAAATACCACGTCTCTAGTGCAACAGACTGTTTCATAAGGCGATCATTTTTGGCAGGTGTCATTGTAATTTCAGAGTTGTTTGACCAGTTGTAAAATATTGACCACAGAATGCAGTCGATATAATCATTATTTGGACTTATGTCCATTGTAGGTGCCACACCATCAGCGGCCATCATGGAATTTGTTGTTGATTTTTATACACATTAACTCCATGTTTTGTGATGCATTTTGTTACTTTTTGTAGTCAAACTTATGGTATAACTCATATGGGAGCAGAATGATCACTACAGATAATCTGGCAAACGCGTATTTATAAATGATCACACTAGATTCAAAGTCGAGGTAAGGACTTTGTCGTTGAATGATATTGAGCCTATGATAGGCTACACATGGACAATGTGTACATCAATGACTGAATAAAAGGTAGATTGTGCGGAAAGCTTAAGACGTGAAATCACCTGACCAGCTATACAATTGTGGGGTGGGATCGCAAGAGGTGTGTGTGTGGGTGGTGTGTGGTGTGTGGTGTGTGTGTGGTGGTGGTGGTGGTGGTGGTGGTGGTGGTGGTGGTGGGTGGTGGTGGTGGTGGTGGTGGTGGTGGTGGTGGTGGGTGGTGGTGGTGGTGGTGGTGGTGGTGGTGGGTGGTGGGTGGTGGTGGGTGGTGGGTGGTGGGTGGTGGGTGGTGGTGGGTGGTGGGTGGTGGGTGGGTGGTGGGTGGGTGGTGGGTGGTGGGTGGTGGGTGGGTGGTGGGTGGGTGGGTGGTGGGTGGGTGGTGGGTGGTGGGTGGTGGGTGGGTGGTGGGTGGGTGGGTGGTGGGTGGGTGGTGGGTGGGTGGTGGGTGGGTGGTGGGTGGTGGGTGGGTGGGTGGTGGGTGGGTGGTGGGTGGTGGGTGGGTGGGTGGGTGGTGGGTGGGTGGGTGCGTGGTGGGTGGTGCGTGGTGCGTGGTGGGTGGTGCGTGGTGGGTGGTGCGTGGTGCGTGGGTGGTGGGTGGGTGGGTGGGTGGGTGGGTGGGTGTGGGTGGGTGGGTGGGTGTGGGCGGTGCGGTGCGGTGCGGTGCGGTGCGGTGCGGTGCGGTGCGGTGCGGTGTGTGGCGTGTGGCGTGTGGCGTGGCGTGGCGTGGCGTGGCGTGGCGTGGCGTGGCGTGGCGTGGCGTGGCGTGGCGTGGCGTGGCGTGGCGTGGCGTGGCGGGTGGCGTGGCGTGGCGTGGCGTGTGGCGTGGCGTGTGGTGTGGTGTGGTGTGGTGTGGTGTGGTGTGGTGTGGTGTGGAGCATAAATGCATTCGATAATCCGCAACATCATCCAGATATATGCGCTTTTAATGGTTCTACGGCCAATGCACCTTTCTATTTTTATCTATGGCCCGCCCATCTCTAGCTAAGCTCCACCCACACCCCGCTCGTGTTCGGATCGATCGATCTCTGAACGCCCTGACTATCAATTTTCCCCCCAAAAATACACAGGTAAGCTGTTGAATATTTTGAAACTAATTTGACTGGGTGCTGTTGCTGCCTAAGGTTGCATGTTTATTAAATAGCAAAGAATTACAAGGACATTACTCTGGAAAGGACCTTTATCAGGTAAGATCACATTCCGTTAATAAGATCACATGCCTCAAACTCTGGATGACAAACACTTTCCAGTTGTTAAAAAAGACTCCCATTCCAAGGAAGCATATCAACGTTAACATTGGATGGCCCAGAAGGACAAACTATCTCGAAAATCATATCTTGACGAGTAGTATCCTCCAGGTAACAGAATATGAAAAACATTATACATTACATTTTACGATCTAAAAACAAACACACACACATAAGGACTTAAGACCCAATCAATCATGACTGATTATGACTTCAGCTAACATGTGGGTTCTGATTATGACGTCAACTAACATGTGGCATATCTGATTATGACTTCAGCTAACATGTGGCATATCTGATAATGACTTCAGCTCACATGTGGCATATCTGATTATGACGTCAGCTAACGTGTAGCATGTCTGATTATGACGTCAGCTAACATGTGACATATCTGATTATGACGTCAGCTAATATGTGGCATATCTGATTATGACTTCATCTAATATGTGGCATATCTGATTATGACTTCAGCTAACATGTGGCATGTCTGATTATGACGTCAGCTAACATGTGGCATATCTGATTATGACGTCAGCTAACGTGTGATTATAATATCAGCTACTCGAGTGAGATTGATTCCTCCATTAATTTTACTTTTACTGGAAGCAATGAATCCAATTTTAGCCATGCCCGCTCATTTCTAGCTAAGCTCCCTTTGCCTGTGTTGGGAGCAATCACTCCCTGTACACTGAATATCAATTTCCAGAAAACTATGGCACCTAAATTAGTTTCAAAATATTCAATAGAATATCTATTAAATAGCAAAGACCGAATTCGTACAACTTCAGACTAGTGTGACCGACTATATCAAGTCATTCATAACGTATCTGATTATGACGTCAGCGTAAATGTGACGTACTTGATTATGACGTCATATGATTGACTGGAATTGGATTCCTCCATTGATCAATCATCATTTAAAGCACAAACGCGTGGTCGCTTAAGCATTACTTCACATCAACACTACCATGCGCTGCATGGCGGAAAATCTGAGCAACATCATCACCATATACAAGGTTCCATTTTAACATAGTGATGTGCGGCTTCTTGGAGCACCATATCCTGTTAAGACGAGAGAAAGGAAATGGCCACACTGATGAACTTGCCACAATCCATGTCCTCTATCTAACCACCCCAGAGTACTCTAATAAATCCCAAAACAACTTGGCACTGATGAACGCGCTGGTGGCAGGTGTTATTTACGACATCTCATGCAAGAACCCTTATTCTGATGAAACGAGTCAGTGAAGTATTGAGTGTACAAGCCATATCACCTCTGAAAGAATAGTATTCAAAGAAAGCTAATTGAGATATTGAGATACGTGACTATGTAATCCATTCCTTATAAGTTAGATAACTGATCTTGTTTAACCCCTTATACATTCAACACTAAAAATACTGCGATGTCATGTGAAAGATCTGAGGACTGGCATGGACAAAATTTTGACAACTTTTTCAAGGACGATTACGCAGGCGAATATGTATTGATTTGATCAAAATGAAATCACGACACTTCGTCTATAGCCGATATATCCCTTGCCAACATATTGGCCCTTTCCAGAGTAATAACGTCATCTGACAATCAGCTAAGCGCCGTGTAGGATGACGTCATAACCATTATGTCATAAATAATTCTGTCTAACTCTAAATAGTCCTACACGTTGTAGGAAGTGCATGTCTACTATTTAATAAACATGTTGTTGAATATTTTATAACTAATTTGACCAGGTACTGTTACTGCCTAGCACCCGGTCAAATTAGTTTCAAAATATTCAACAGCTTACCTGTATAATTTTCTGGAAATTGATAGTCAGTATGTTCGGAGAGCGATCGATCCCAACACGAGCGAGGTGTGGGCGGAGCTTAGCTAGAGATAGGCGGGGCATAGATAAAAATGTAAAGGGCCATTGCGAGTAGTATAGTTTCAAAGATGTTTGAGATGTGGACAGGACAAAAATGATGAGCCATCATATAATGTGACCTGCTTCCCATGGGTATATAAAGACCAACGTTCCATTGAGATGAAGTATACTGTATAGCTGTATAGTTACCGTAATATTGATATTTTAGGAATTCGTGTTTCAGTCTTTAATCGATTCCAACACGTACAAGCCATGGGCAGCGCTTAACGCTTTAACACTCACATCACCCAAAAGCGGATTCTGAACTGGTCTTGAGAAATGTCCATTTGCAGACCAAGAAGACCATTTTTTTAAATTTACCACTGGAATGACTGACTCGATAACTGAGCCCGTCATTCCAGTGGTAAATTTTCTAAAAAACTATCTTCACTTGGTCTGAAAATTGGCAATTTCTATGAGAAATTTTAAATTTTTAAAACAAATTTGAGTGTCAAATGGTTAAATATAATGGCCGGGTATGTTTAGTAATGTATTCCTCTATCACCCCCACCCGTTCTGGATTATACTTACCTCAATCACAGCACAGTCTAATCCGCATCTGCTTTATATTAAGGCCAGTAATAACGAAAGTCTGATAGCAGAGAAATGCTATATAGTTTATTTACAGGCATGCAAGGAAAAAAGCAGGAAAGACATAGTAGTTATTGTTTTTTCCAATTATAATGTTAATTTATTTTTGATATACTGTTAAAATAGGAACCAGTATGGAATACAAAATGCACCAGTGAGATAACAGGGTTAGCGTCATAATCATAATGGCTGTTTTGTAAGCATTATAAAATCATTGTCTGTTTACTCAGAAGTGAAATGAGGAATTACATTTTACTAGGAATAATGCAACAGTTAGATGCTGTAAAATCATTGTCAATCACAGAGTCAGCAGAAACCGTCTTTCGTAGATCAGAAATGATAAATAAACATGTCAAATAACAAATCAATGACAATAAGAGAAAGCAAAGTATAAATAATTATTACATTCATAACAAAAATATGTTGATAATAAGCAACCTCACACGGATAACTGCTTGAAGAAACCCTGAAATGGATCAGGGGATATTCTCTATGATAAGATATTAAAATATGATAATGATTTGTATGCCTATCGATGCTGTTCTTCTTTGAGGAATTATGTTTAATAATGGTGGCGATTGGACCCATGTTGGACCCATACGCTAATAAACTATTCAGAAAAGCAAATTAAGCTTAATTACAGATCAACAATTATAATAAATAACCGCAGATTAGATAATAAATAATAACAAATTGGACATGGAATTACAATGTGAGATGACATGTTGAGCATCTCAGAAATCAGTAAAAAGAGCCTTGTTAATATATTGCATAAGAAGATAATCATTGGGCATTAGTCATAGTCCATACACGCAAATTAAAGGTAGTTCCTAATCGGTAGCACTATATTGTAATGCATAAGATCATGTTAGGCTATGGCCATTGACAATGCACATATTCCACATATTCCAGTATATATTGAACAATACAATACTGTAATAAGACCACATCTGTCTTTCTATTCATAATTCTCACAAACAAATCTACAACCATATTGACAAATAATCCAGAAAAGGATAACAGTGAAATGCTCATCTTTGTTCTTTGCATTGATATCAAGTTGACAGTGATTTTAACTTGCTTTACTACTCTCCACCACAATGTTCAGTTCAGAAACGAGATTATAATCTATGTCCCTGTGCATTGACTATGCAATGCTAAATGTGGAATTATAACTACAATTAATTACTTCATCCATGCAAATAAAATGCATAAACATACAAATATTATTGTACGACAAATGACTTGATTCTTGGAGGAAATAAACCGTTTCCTGAGAATCTATGTTAGCACGTCAGACAATCGCCTAAATATAATCTGGTCATTGAAAGCAATACCTAATATAGGCATATTCAACACTGGCCTATGCTAGGTGAAATAACAACAACTTAGCCTTTAAGTCTACTTAAAATCAGCACTAACTCCCATGTTCCTGTCAATAGCTACTCATATTGCACTTCAAACAAAATGCTATCGAGAACATGACTGCATATTTCCTGTGTGGGGTTATCCATATCACAGGCAATTAAATGATTCAAATGTGTTATTGGGCGAACCAAAGAGATGAGGATGAATGAAAAGGTTCACATAAAAAACGATGAAAGAGATGGATTGTACCATTGTGCTGTACACAAAAACTAAAATCCAGATTTGCTCTGGTATCTTTGAACCTAGTATGGTCAAAGACATGATTTCCTAACATAATTTGTCACATCAAGTGTTAATAAAAGAATCACAGGAAAATAGCATCAATGTTTAAAAGTCAAACTAACAATGAAATATGGTCAACAAAATAATGATCAACAATTGTAATTAACCAATGGCATTTTTATCATTTTTGATTTTTATTAGATAAATAAGCTAATAAATAATATTAAAACAACACAGGGTAGATGTATGGATACTAGACTTTTCCTTACATTCTACCATCGCGGCACAGACTACGTAAATTATGGTCAACAATTAACAAATAATTGTAGCTTGTGCCATTCAATATGCACAATACACGGATGTGCAACTATTGAGAACGACCACCTGTCATGGTCGAACTCAAAACGAGGCTGCTTCACTACAGTAAAACGGAACTAAATCACAGATAATGATTGAAACAAGCATCGCTTCACAATGATAAATGATGAAGATGATGAATAGGCTTTGGTTCACCCATGTGTTTGGTTTGATGCATGTGGGTTAGGCTTCGTGCTGCTAGACATTTGTGACT
Organism: Chaetoderma sp. LZ-2023a; assembly: GCA_034401795.1. Taxonomy (NCBI): domain Eukaryota; kingdom Metazoa; phylum Mollusca; class Caudofoveata; order Chaetodermatida; family Chaetodermatidae; genus Chaetoderma; species Chaetoderma sp. LZ-2023a. The sequence goes on from CM067362.1 coordinate 48,694,765, forward strand.
TAATAGCTGCTGTTGTTGTTATTGTTGTTGTTGCGGTTGTCGTTGGTGAGTGTGTTGTTCGTGTCGAAGTTGCTGTGGTGAGCGAGGTATGTGTTGTCGATTGTAGTGATACTCTGTAGACAGATGGTTGGCACAGAGGAAGTACTGCATTTGGATTCACATAATGTTTCTCTGGATCTGGTGGGTAGTCGCTACTGGCTGGGTATGTAGCAGAGAAGCATGCCTGTAAAGGATCTGTCAAGTCTGGATGAGAGTCATAATCATGTTTCACTGTTGCCTGAAGTGGTTGTTGTATTGATGGAAGGTAGGCTATGTCTGGGTTACCAATAGGGATCATTGCTGGGTCAGTCTTAGGATAAGTTCCACCATACATATGCACTGGAGTGTAAGTCTGTGCCAGGGGCAGCACATCTGCACCTGCGGAATAATAATAATAATAATAATAATAATAATAATAAATAATAATAATAATAATAATAATAATAACTAGAAGACACTTACTGAGGTAACTGCAAATCTGTGATGTCTGGCCATGAAGAAATAGTATACAGCCTCTTCTTACATGACCATTGAAAATGTCTGGGCAAGTGGAGTTGATTTCAGCAAAAACGAAAACTGGTAACTTTGGCAACTATGGAGTGACTTTGACCTTGAGGTTGGATCACGAAAATCAAGGAAAATGCACTGAAGTATCAAATAACAGAGAAATCTGCAAAGTTTGTGTTGGATGCCTTGGATTCAAAATTTTACATTTCGTTCAATCTACGACTCTCAGTCATCCTGTATGGGTAAAGGGAGGTAATCTTTACAAAAACGAAAACTGGTATCTTGCCACTCTACTCGGTGACCTTGAAGTCGGATCACTCCAAAACCATCACCATTGTGTCCGGCATGCATAACATAACCTTTGTAGTTTTTATGAAAATTAAGGAAAATGCTCTGACGAGTCAAATAACCGAGAAATCTTCAAAGCTTGTGTGAGGGTGCCTTGGATTAAAAATGTAACATTTCATTCAATCTAAGACTCTTAATCATCTTGTATGGGTAGGGGGGGGGGTGTAATCTATGCCAAAAACTAAAACTAGTATCTGGCGACTCTACTGGCTGACATTCGCCTTGAGGTTAGATCACTCCGAAACCATTATGGAGTTGGCATGCGTGATGTACCTCTGCTAAAGTGTTCATTAAAATCAAGGAAAAAGCCCAAAAGTGTCAAAAAACTAATAAATGTGCAAAGTTAGGTTGGGGGTCCAAACTCCAAGCATTTCACTTTAATTTATTAATCTAACAATCTCAATCAGCTTGTATGGGTAAAGGGAGGCAAACTATGCCAAAAAACGAAAACTGGTAATTTTGAGGCCCAATGGCTGCCCTTCCAGCTGGGCCTGTGGCCCAGGGGTTGTGTAAACATGAAATGGACGTCACAAAATAGTGTCTAATATGGCCATTAACATTCTCTGATGAAGAGCTAATTTTTGCACAAAAGGAAAAATGGTTAATTTCGATGCCCATGCGATACCCTTCCACTTGGGCATGTATACCAAAAGTGTATGTCCTGCACATCCCTGGCCATATGTGCAATCATCCCCAAAGTTTCAAGTTTCTATCTGAAATGGTCTAGGAGGAGTGGCATTGATTAGTTCCCACATTTGACCCCATCCCCTACCCTCAGTTTGACCCAAGATCAAAATAATTCCTTGTAATCTAGTCTACTAATCATGGGCTTAAAATGATATGCGACATGACAATATTTGACAAATTTTTATTTTTTACCCCACATTTTCCACCCTCAGGGCCATACCCCTAGGCTAGGGCCATACCAAAATTCCAAAAGTGTCATGCTCATCCCTGGCCATGTGTGCAACCATCCCCAGAGTTTCAAGTTTCTATCTGAAATGGTCTAGGAGTTGCATTACAATCGATTGGTGCCCACTTTTGACCTTTTGACCCCGCCCCTACTCTGTTTGACCCAAGATCAAAATAATTCCTTGTACTGTAGACTACATCATTGGCTTGAAAATGATATGCAACACGACAACCTTTGGAAAAATTTAATTTTTGACCACACATTTCCCACCCAAAATTCCAAAAGTGTTTTGCACATCCCTGTCCAGATGTTCAATCATCCCCAAAGTTTCAAGTTTCTATCTGAAATAGTCTAGGAGGAGTTGCATGACAGTCGATAACTACTGGCCAAATTTGATCTTTTGACCCCCTGTATCCAGCCCCGGGGGATCAGAACAAAGTTCCAAACATGGCATGCACATCCTTGCCCATATGTATAATCATCCCCAAGGTTTAAGTTTCAAAAGCAAGTCTTTGCTGATTAAATTGTCATTTGAAAAATTCTTAACCACAGCATAATACACATAACCTGGATGCAAATCAGCCATAAAATTATCAAAGTTCAAATGCCGAAAAAATATGGAGAGACTTTGAAAATGAAACTAAAGAAAATGACAATCCACTTCATGGTGGCGAGCCATGGAGAAAAAGTAAAATCCTGAGCTCACTGCTTTGCAGTACTGCTGATATTGCTGCACATCATGTCATGGGGAACATAGCTTTCCAGTCCTTCTGGAAGCTGTGGATTCGTAGATCAAAGATGCCCGTGACTAAATAGATATGTTTATACAATGCAACCTGCGTATCCTTGATGATGTATAACTGTAACTGCTGGGCAGCTCCAAAGGCAGCTCAAGACAAACTCAATGCCTGCCAACGCAAACACCTACACACCATCACAGGACACCGATGGCCAGACATCATAATTTCCAATGATGCCCTATACAAGATGTGTGATACATCGCCGCTGTCTTATAAAAGTCGCCAAGCAAAGATGGTCCATGTTTGGTCATGTGCTAAGAATGCCAGAAGAGACACCAGCAGACAGCCTTGGAATTCGTTCTACTCGAAGCCAGCAAATTACAAAGCCAGGAGAGGACGTCATTGCATAAATCTGCTAAGTGTGCTACTAGGTGACCTCAAGAAAGTAGGACTTGGTACACTCAAGTCAAGAATGGACCTGATGAAGCTATGGATTTCGGCTGAGGACAAGACACTGTGGCCAAAAACGAAAAAGGACTGATTGCAGCTTCATATTACATTCATAAATTGCAGTTCAGATTGTAGGTCGGCATCGGGTTAATTAAGTCAGACATCATTTTGGATGCATAAATTACTAACTAAATACACAACCTTCGTATTATTGTCATGTTGAGTTTTAATGTACTCTTTATTATTATGATTATTACTATGCATACCGGCATTGCTATCTGGGCAAACGAACATTACACGTCTTCCGTCTTCCATTGCGCTTCCAGCCAATCCAGTTGTCGTTGTAGCTGTTCTTCCAAGTGACGATGATGAATACAGTGGGCCAGTGGGTGTGGCTGTTCCTGCTATGGATCCATTAGCGCCTGGCCGGTGTAGAAAGCGTACATCAGGGAGCATGGGCAGCTGTAGGTATTCATCGTGGAAGGAAGTATTCTGGATGCTATTAAAACCCATATAATCTGCTGGTTTGATATCGTCAAAGACGAGAAACTGACAAGCAGCGGGCGTCTGGCCTATTGGATTTGTATAAACCCCAGGGGTGAGTCTGTCCGGGTCTGAGAGGCGGCGCATTTTACTCAGGTCTGCAGTCAACGCCTGCTCAGAATGCAAACGCTTTGCATACGGTGTTCGGACTGGTAAAAGATAAAACAGGCTAGTGAATGCTAATAATCATGGCCTCGCAATACTGTGAAACCTGTCTAACATTGCAAAACACAAATTCTGCCATACCTAATGTTGAATGGACTGATCCGATCTGTCATTCAAGTAACTGACGTCATAATCAAAGTTTGTCACTTGTTAGGTGATGTCACAATCAAATGATGTAAATCCGACAGTAAGCAAATGAAGTCTTTGGTGAATTTACAATTCAGTAAAGATCATGTTGATTATTGGACCCAAATCTAACTGTGAGCTGTTTCTGCTATGGGAAACAACAGCTCTCAGGCAATAATTTCAAAATATTCAAGAACTTACATGTATAGTTTCCTTAAAATTGAGAATCTTCCATGTTTAACCGTGTTAAAGTATATTCAGACAGGCGTACAAATCAGACGAAGCTTGGCTAGAAATGCACCCGCCCCTAGTGCCTGCGTATGCCAACATTATAATATCATAAATTGTCTTGACATATTTAACAAAATGAATGCATAATTCTAAGCTGATTTGCCTGTGACGTGCAGCTCTCGCGTGTACAACTATAAACATCGTTGATCCGAGTTCCTGACAATGCAGTTCAACTGGAGTATTAATATTAAACATCAATTCCACAACCTTGAGTGGGAGAGCTATGGGCGGCAAAGAACCACGCTTCCGTAATATTGTCAACATTATCAGAAATTATTGTTATTGTAATCCCATCGGTTCAGGGTATATACCTAATCATTTTGGCATGTTCTAGAATGCTGGATAATTTGTTTCCCAATGACCATCTTATGTAACTCCAATACCATGACTTTGGATACTAGTGCCATAGTTCACCTCCTCCCAACCCCACCCAACCCATCTGGAAGATAACAGCTCTTGACTCATTAAGCAGAGGTTTATTGTCGGTTTATGTGTTGGCTGCTTCAAGAAAATGGGTGACACCACAAGCTTCCATTATGATCAATATAGACATGAGGTAATTCCATCAACGTTATTCCCACAATTTAAAAAAACAGACCTCTTGTAGCCAGCGTTTCACTTATTCTCTACATCCACATCAGGCTAGATAGACAAGATTTTTGCCAAACACTCACCACCAATGTGATCGGGTGGCATGCTACAGAAACAAGATATGCAAATGTACTCGGCAAATACTCACCACCAACAGGCTCAGGTGGCCTCAAGCAATGTTCAAAGCCCTCGATAGATTGCTCTCGGTCAGACACTGGAGTATCGCATTGACGCAATGTCCAGTCAAAGAAAGGACTTTCAGGTGTTGCAGGTGGTGTCACAAGTAGACCACACGGACTGCAATTAAGTAATTGGTTAGAAGTTCTATGGTGAGTATTAATGTGGTGGTGCTCATGTGCTTTAACATGGATGCTCTAATGTTCACCTGATGAAAATACTTGGATGTTCTTACATTATACATATCTTTATGAGTTTACTATTGACGGCATTGAGTTGATAGAAATCATACCACTGATTATGACGTCAGATGATAGATGTTTACACTGGAAAGGTGAATTGCTACCAAAGTACGAAATTAATAACATATCAAGTCGTGGAAAAGTATTCCCATTCCTAGTCTATACTGGCGAAACAGAACCAGACCAACTTTGATTTGACAAATAGGACATTATCCGATACTATGGCAAAATTCGGCCCAAATTTAATGTTAATCAATTAATGCAAACCACAATCTTGCCTTACAGTCCGCATGTCATATGGATGAGTATATATAATTGAAAAAGGATGCATGTTTCAAAAGCGCAAAACATTTCTCTGCCATCTCAGAATTTTAGCATTTTATCATATGTCAAAAGGTCGCAGAATTTGATAATTGCTGCTTTTAAGTGCATAATTAGCATAAATCTTTTGAAAGAGATTTTGTTCTACATCATAGTGACATGTGAATTCAACAGCCTGCTATCAGGTGCGCCAAAAAACTCAATCAGAAGCTTCAATCAGTCCAAAACGCGGCAGCTAGGATAGTATCCCTCTGTGGCAAATATAAGCACATCTCCCCCGTGCTATACGACTTACATTGGCTACCAATAACTCAAAGAATTCGGTATAAGATCATTTGCCTGACCTATCAATTTATAAATAATACGGCACCAACCTATCTGTCTGACGTTCTGCAGCCATATTCTCCCGGCTGTTCGCTACGATCTGAAAATAAGTATCTGCTCAAAATTCCTAGTGCAAAAATGTCAACGTATGGGCAAAGGTCTTTTTCTTTTACCGCTGCTACTGAATGGAACAATCTCCCTACAGGCCTTAAATTGTCTCCTACCTTGCCCACTTTCAAATCTAGTCTAAAAACATTCCTATTCACTCGATCTTATTCACTAAATTTAATTTAATATTTTCTCATATTGTATGCGCCTAGAGCATGCTACTGCATTGAGTTTCGCGCAGTATAAATGTACTTATTATTATTATTATTATTATTATTATTATTATTAAACCTTTTGAAACACATCAATATTTAGGTAACCAGATACATGTAGATTATACTAAGAAAGAATCATTCCATTTATAAAAGAAATTCTTTAAAATTCCTGTGTAAAGAAAGATACCATATTGCTTACAGGATTAGAACTTGTAAAATAAAATATCTAATAAACTTTTCACACTGAAACCTGAATTATATGTAGAAATAATATTTCCTTCCATTAACGCTGTAGTATTGTGTAGAAATTGTTTAAATCTACATGTTACTTTATAGGCAGTATTTCTGATGTGTCCAACTGTTTATCAAATAATTTAATTTAGTTAAAGTCACGACTACCTTGTGGCAATAACATGGCAACATAATATCACTGTTGGAACAGTACAATGGGTTTCAAAATGATTTGATATAATACAGTATGTAACTGGTCTTGTTCGTTCAGAAAATAATTAGTAAAAGTTTGAGATAGATTTTCACCTCTTTGTTGTAGGATAATTTATGTTTTGTTTATATAGTATAAACGAACATTGTTTCCTGTATACCCACTGTAAATCGGAGGCTGATATTTGGGATACTGTCAGCTTTATTAATCTTGTGTACATTAAAGCAGTTTTTTGAGAAAAACGTATTTAAAGGTTATAATTTACATTGGAAAATAATTAACAAAATACGATAATTAGCAGGTAAATAATAATCATATGGTTTTAAAAACAGTTGAAATTTATCAAGTATAATCATATACATAAAATACAGGTAAAATTTCTTTTTGCCAAAATTAGCCCTGCCCGACAAATTCTGTGATCTCACGAAATACGACCATTTACTTTAATGTATTCAAATAGAACTAATAAGAACACATTGTTGCTACTTAAGAGAGCAACAATTTTCAGTCAAATTAATTCCACGGTTCCAAATATTATGTACAGTGGTAATAACTAGTCTTCGAAAAGTAGTATAGTTTCCTTCGTCGCAAGTTTGATATTAAATTGACCAACTCCTTTATGTGAAATAGTTTAACCTACTATTTATATAGTTATAACCTACCTACTTTCCATGGGTGACGAGAGGTAACTTGCACACGTCGGCGGGGGAGGTGTTGTGGTGATTGTGGGGTGGCATTGTGTGTGGTTACCCAACTCTGGAAGGTTGGCGGTTTCCCGACCTAGAATGTCTGTTACCTGTCATAGAAACCATTGATGTGTTATTTTACAAAGATTAAATTTTAAATCATTCTGTATTATGATCAAACTATGACATGGCTCTCACTTGCAGACATTATGCAGAATAACGACGTACATATTTATATACACATTTCGTTAGCCATTATCTTATCAATTTATCTCCTAGAAGGGACTATTTTTTACAGCATATCCATCCAGATAATATTAATGCCATAGGCTAATAAGGCTATAACAAACACGCATATTGAGGACTTCGCGGTGATGATGCGTGACTGTTCTCCAGCTGGGCAGAAGAATTGACAACTTCCTTCAGCCACAATGAGATTTTGTTTACCCTTCTCCACTGTGTCTTGTCCACTGCGAGCGTCATGAGGTCCTTAAGATTCCTTCTCGTCTTTCGTGGTCCTAGATAACTTTCCTTGATGTCTCGTAGCAAACCACTTAGCAAGTTGATGTTGTGGCGTGCTTTGCTTTCCCAATACAGGTTGTCCCAAATCACTGCAAATTGTAGCACTTTCCGAGCAGGCGTATTTTCTGTCATTCGAAGGAGTCTGAATATAGACCACCGCTGCTACACTACCCTCACAGATAGTGGCTCAGTATTACACAGTTCGTAGAGTGCTGCATTTGATATTAGACTGTGTGGCCAGCGATGAGTTGTAATAGTTCACAGATGTTTGTCGTGACTGCATCAAGTTTGTTCAAGAGGGCATGTAGAGCTGCCCAGCTGTAGCACCTGTATAGCATCATGGAAACATGTACAGTTACATCTTGACTTTCATGGGCATTATAGAGCAACGAACCCACAACGTCTGAAAAGGGTCGTGGGTGGTGGCCATCTTGGATTTCAGATCATTGGCGATTTCAAAATGTTTGTTGAGCAGGCCTCGTCCAATCAACCTATTATTTGCAGAGCGATCCGATAAACAGTAGCGGAGTTATCATCCGGAAATAAATTATCAAAATGGCCACAGGTGGCTGCAGACACCTTGGATTTGAGATCATCGATTCGGATCGATTTCATCCACAAACTTGGTCCAAACAACCTATGAAGTTTCAAAGAGATCCGATAAACAATAGTGAAGCTATCTTCTGGAAACCATCTGACGCCCACATACCCGGTCACCCGCCCACCGATCAGGATGCCACCATCACATAAGTCTAAATCCAGCAATAGACCTTACCAGTTTTAGCTATGCCCCGCCTACCTCTAGCCAAGCTCAACTAACACCTCACTCATCTTGGGAGCGATCGATCCCTGAACTCCTTGAGTATCAATTTCCAGAAAACTATACAGGTTAGCTGCTGAATATTTGGAAACTAATTTGACTTGTTGCTGCCTATGGCATGAGCTCCTTAAGGTTTCTCGTCTTTAGTGGTCCTAGCAACAACGCCCAGTCAAATTAGTTTCAAAATATTCGACAGACTGTTTATTAAATAGAAAAGACATACAACTCGTACAACGTGTCGGAATATTAAGCGTTTAAGACGGACTAAATCGAGTCATGCATGCATTAATTGATTATGACGTCACACCACCCGTCACGTAGTTAATTATGACGTCATATGTTGAAAAACTGAATTATTTCAAGGTCAATGATATTTACCTATGAACTTAGTGACCTCAATGCCATCACAGTGATTCATAACCGTAAATGCAACCTTGGTCTCCAAGCAATACTTCTAATACGGTTAACTAATACTGAAATATACGCTGTTAAATAAAAATCGTAACATTGAAAACAGCTTTGTACCAAGATCACAAGGACCACGACCAATGAGTTTGTGGACATAATATAATCATGTGGATTCCTACGAGGATAAGGAACCCTGTATCCAGCCTTAGTTCCCATAGCCTTAACTAACCCCGAAAAAAAGCAAACTAGATTTGTTCGAGTTAACATGGCGATGGTGGTGCCGTCGTAGGGAAACCTACCAAAATAGCCTTGACCTTTGACATAGTGGCATCACTATCAGCACGATGTGCCCTCGTGGCATAGACAATCATGTGTCTAGACTTTGTTCCAATTGTATCGAAAGGATGTATATAGCAAAATAATCCCGACCTTTGACCTATTGAGATACGTGTCTGTATGATGTCTCGGACTAGACATTCTAATGCTTAGGCGTCGCTTCCAATTGGAACATGCAATCCTGAAACGGCAGGAGACAACCTTTAAAATTCCCTCGTCGTTGTCGTATATCGTATTCTCCTTCGCAGGCGAAATAATAAAGTATTAGATATTTATTGAAACGGCAAAGTGAACAACAACAACAACAACAACAACAACAACAACAACAACAACAACAACAGCAGGCCCAATGGCATGTGACGCTCATCTGGACCATTAGCATTTTAACCATTTGCATCGATGGCCATAATGGATAGTTTTCGGAAAACTCCAAGATGGCCACCAAACAAATTGCCCTTTCAAAAATTCTCGGTTGATTTGTTGAAGCCCACCGTCATAGGATCATTCCACCCACGTTTCATTGAAATCAGGCAATTCTTTAAGGAGTATTGTTTTAAATGGTTGCCGAAGGTTTTCGTAAATCCATGACAGTCACCAAAGAAATTGTCCATTCTGAATAAAAATTCTAGCGCATGCAGCATAGAATCCTTCCAGCCACATTTCGTTAAAATCCACCAAGTGGTTAAGGAGACATGTTTCGACACTTTCCATAGGTTTTTCCTAAAATCTAAGATTTTCACCCAAAAATAGACCAAGCAAAATTCCGAATAGAAGTTCTATAGCCTACCACGATAGGATCCTTCAAGTCAATTTCGGTTGAAATCTCTCAAGCAGCCTAGGAGGGGAAATCTAAGATTTTCAACAAAAATTACCACATGAAATTCTGAATAGAGTTCTGGAGCCTACAACGATAAGGTCCGTATAGCTAAATTCCATTGAAACAAGCCAAGCGGCTAAAGTGATGTGTTTTACTATTTCCCATAAATCTTTCATAAAATCTCAGATTTTCACCCAAAAATTGACCAATCAAAATTCTGAATAGTTCTGGAGCCTACCACAATATGTTGCTTCTAGAGAAATTCAATTGAAATCCTTCAAGTGGCAGAAGATATGCATTTTGACAATTTCCGGTAAATTCTTCATAAAATCTCAGATTTTCACTCAAAGATCGATCAATCAAATTTCTGAAACGAAATTCTATAGCAAACAAACATAGGATCCTTCCAAGCCAATTTGGTTTAAATCCATCCAAGGAGATGCGCTTTAACAATTTCCCATAAAATGTTCATAAAATCTAGAATTTTCACCCACAAAATAAACCAATCAAAATTCTGAATAGACATTTTCGAGCCTCCCACCATATGGTCCTTTTAGCCAAATTTGGTTGAAATCCATCAAGCAGCTATGAGGGGGGGGGGGGGGTTATTTTGACAATTTCCAGTAAGTTTCTCTTAAAGTCTAAGGTTTTCGCCCAAAAGATTGAACAATCAGAATTCTGAAAAGAGATCTGTAACCTACTACATTAGAATTCCTCCAACCTAATTTGGTTGAAATCCGTCAAAACGTTAAGGAGGAAATGCGATTTGTGGACATATTATGGATGGACGGCATCCATGGCATAAGGGGCCAGGTGAGCTAACAACAACAGCAACACCAACACCAACAACAACACCAACAACACCAACAACACCAACAACACCAACAACAACAGGTTCTGACCTTCTGTATTGCTTCTCTGGGTAGTAGGCCATTTACAATTCTGAGGTAGTCAACACAAGTTTCTAATATGGATGCCATGTCAGTCTTACGGCCCCGGATGTAAGGCAGGAGAATGCGTAATTGGGCACAGCTGTCCTTTATTCTCTCTCTAAATATGAACACATTCCATCGGTCTACAACAGCATAGAGCGATCGATTTTTAGATATGCCCCGCCCATTTCTAGCTAAGATCCACCCACTCTCCGCATGGGATCAATTTATATACTTTAACTTACCAGAGTTGTATTTTCACGGTAATTATTCAGACAGTCATGAATATTTCGAAGGAAATTGGATATTGTTGTTGTCTATGCCAGTAATAGCGTCCAGTCAAATTACATTCAGAATATTCAACAGAATTATGACAGAATGTTGATTAAGTATTAAAGATGTACAATATGTAGACTTGACAGTCTATTCAATGTTCATGACGGAACTAGATACGTCATCCAATACGTCATTCATTACGCATTTTGATTGCGACGTCAGCCTACCTGTGACGTAATTGATTATGACGCCATATACTGAGTGACAGATTAGATCCATCCATGGGTACCGGAAGGTTACTGGAAAACAATTAGTGGCCTTAAGTGATAGTATGGTGTAAATGATAGGCCAAAGGCCATATATTGAACGTCTTAACTACCGGCATAAATCTAAACTGGTCGTCATCATCAAATTTGAAGCCCTGTATTTCATAACCAGTTGTATCTAGGCAGCATAAATGTATTATAGGAAGATAGAAATATAATAGCGAATAATCAAATTAGCTTGTTGCAAATAACAGATGACGTACATATGACATCATAACGTAAATATGGCGTCATTATAGAGCATTATGGCTCAAAATGATGCCATATTTCGATAAAAGTGGATTGTTTCCAGATTTCCTGCAAATGTGATATAATAGAGTATGAATATCATTTCATATTATACCATCCAATTTATCAAAATTTAAGGAAACAATATATAAAACAATATTATTGGAACCACCCAGCGTCTTTAAACTGACTTCACTCTGGCAATAGTTCATGCATAAGGAAATTAGCTGCCTGTATATGCCATGCATTTATATTGAGACGAATATTTGACATAAGAATCTTATCCCCCCCCACCCCCACCCAAACCCCTCATAGGTGTGAACCCTGGTTATACTCAACTTGCCCAAAACGTCATGGGGCATATCTGGCCATATTATTGGCTCAGAGCAATGTTAGGTTCGGGTACAGGCGTGTGAGTTGCGGTTAAATTCGCAATTATTTTTACGGCTTAGCCTGACTCGTTATTCATAGATCTTAGACATGCTGAATATAACAATTGTGAAAATCATGATCATGGCAATGATTGACGACAGCTGCGGTGGCGCCGGCGGCGACGACGACGACGACGACGGTGGAAATGATAATGGTGACAGTGGAAATGATAATGGTGATGGTGGAAATGATGATGGTGATGGTGATGATGATGGTGATGATAACGATGAAAAGTTGTGATAATAACGAAATAATTACAATTGTAATATGTAATACTGTCATTGTGTCTGCCACATTCTTATATTATGTAACTTACACGAAAGGGTCGAATGGGCCTACTGTGAAATAAGATATCTATAATCTTTGATGTTCACACTGACTTCTGAATATAATCATTACTCATTGATTATACTTTGTATTAATCCATTCAAATCAACATCCAACCACACCTAGGTCAAGGTCATTTAGTTCTTTGTCGTCGATCGGAGAATTCTGACAACTGGCTTTCTGGCAATCTCCAGACACACTAGATATTCGAGTTCGTGCTTTCTGCAGCGACATCTGTTACTATTACAATCTCATTTACACTGGCATCTGATAGCCTTCAGAACAGAGTCTGCAGCTTGCCAGTCATGAGGAGTTCCTTGTTTAGGTTCATGCACCCCAGCCTCCCTTCGTCATATCCACCTCGAGGTTTCAAACTTCATATCATCACATTTCTAAATCGGAGCTTAAACCTGATAGTAAACCCGATAAGTTTTAGACCTGGTTGCTTCTGATGTTGACGGAACATTTTCTACTTCCATCCCACCCTCCACAAAGACTGACAAAGCATTTTCATCGACCTCGTGAATATCCTCACTATTTTATCTCATTGAACAGAATGACTAGTTCGCTGAGTTTCCCCTTTAGAGGAGAATGTAACAAACTGGATACTAATATGTTTGCCATTTGGTATTGCATGGTAGTAGCACTAAGATGTCAATATATTCACCAATGACCTTTATAATCCCAGCCATGGCATAGTCACAGTTGTCATATGCACTTAGCGTTTGTATTCTATTTGCCTGCACTATTCCACCAAGGCGGCTGATACAATTTTGCTTATTGTTTGGGTTATATAGCCAATAAGTTCTTGCATTGATTTTAATGACAAGTTGATAGTAATAAGGACATTTATCCCAGCATCTCCACGCCCTATTGAATGACTGCACCGTGTTAGTACACCTCAGTAACTGACGGTCATGTGAGAGTGGAAAACAGCAAAAGACAGTGGGGTTAATTAAGGTGTTTTTGCATAGGTCACATATTTGTCTGCTATTTCCTAAAAGGCTGTGTCCTTTTTGTCAGGTTAGTCGATGAAGTAAAGACGCGCCATCCAAATCGCAAAATCTGTGTTGATGTGGTGGTGGGGAAGGGGTTGGGGGGCGTCTTATTATAGTGTTTCCACTTCTCTTCCTTCCTGGCCATTTCCACATGGTGAGGCATGTTTCTCGCATCTACGCCTTGCCTGCAAATAACGACATGAGTAGTATTAACGGCCATAATTTGCATTTCTATAGCTAGGTCTGCCACAATCTATCCCAGGAACGTTCACCCCTAAAGATGACGAAATGAACGTAGACATTCAGATTTTGCTCAATTTGAGAATTGAGCAATCGCTGGAGTCGCTGGACCCTGTCCATATATCCGGCCGTTGGACTATTTGTTGGATTTTGCGATATCTTCACCTATCCACCATCCAGCTTTTCATTTATGCATACTATTGATCCACGAGTAAATCAAAGTATATCGCATCTACATCATCAAGAAATCAGTCGATTAATACTAGAGCCATACATAAATCAGAACTTTCATGTAGTTCTGCTTCCACAACAGGACATGAGATTGTGTGATTTTGAAACATCTCAGACATCGAGTGCTGCGTCCACAAGGAGATGATCAAAGTCATTGTTTAGGCCTTTCATGACAGTATGTGAATAAAAGAGTTTTCGTTGCATACAAGTTATAAACCCTCACTGTGTCCGAATGACTGCATGAAACGGCCAATTGAGTTAAGAAAACTCACCATGGAATGAAAGCCTCCCAACTTCTGCCTTAGTACATCATGGCTTTCCTTATAAGGATTGCTCAACCGTTACAGTTGTTGTAGTTCGTTAACGTTTATTCTCAGATGAAATGCAGAGTGGGAAAGATTCAGCTCATGGCTGCTGGGTTCATATTTACTATTAGTGAATTGATGCTGTTCGAGACTGCAAACCTCTGAACACGTTTGCATCATGCCAAACCACCCTGGCCGTTTCGACTGCAATGCACAAGATATTGTCCACAATGTCTCCAGTTTTTACACTCATGCACATTGAATTTTGGCAATCATCTTGTAGCCGAAGGGGTTGAGGCAGAGCGGCGGTCTCTAGGAGCAGGTTCTGTCCCCATGAGCTGGTGGTGATGGTGGATGATTAGCATTATCTGCGGCAGGTGTCGAGTGGTTCGTGGATGTGACATACTGGTGGTTGTTGTGGCGGAGACGACTACGAATTTTTGGCAGCCAATGCTGCTGGTAGGAGGACGAGTGTCATGCGATCTCGCGGGAGCGAGTGAACCTATTGTCTCCCTACAAATGTTTACTGATGAGAAGCAGCTTCTGCATCTATAGATGTACGTATGTCCTGTCGTGTATGAACGGAGCCAATCCCCTTGGGTCACTAGGATCAGAGAGTGACGATCTTGCTGATTTCCAGTTGATGAGTCGAGGCGGCATATCTTAATAGTGGCGGCATATCTTACTAGTCCTCTTTAAGCAGCTTTCTCCCTCGATACCGGAGATGATATATAAACATACCACCTAGCGAATGAGAGGTCGCTCGCAAGGCAGGATACTCTACGGCTGGGCCTAAGCTTATCTATTGGCTGGCGTATACCTAAAGGGGCACCGAAATCCGTGAAATTGATACGAGAGGAAAGAAAAAAGGAGAAGGGTGTGAGATCCTTTCCAGATAGCCTTCCTGTTTCAGTGGTTGAACACAACTCGAGATATGCTTAACTTTCAAGCAGTTATTGCCCACGTGAGATTCCAAGAGAGTGAAATTAAAGGGACGGGAAGATGGTCTGCTGGTCTTGATGCCTTACCCAGAATTTCGACAGAAGTTTCGAAAACGTAAACAGAAACGTTTCATACCACTGGTTTGTGTATAAGCCAGAAAGCGAGCAGGTAAAATAGTTTTAGACGGTGTCGCCATTGATGGCTTGTGGCCATCCTAGGTTACAGTGCACCGACTGAGGCGTGTCTGTGTCTATACTAACAGTTTGAGATTTTATCCTGTGTGCATGGTTTATGACTCGTGACCTAGCGCTATCCATTGTTATTAGGTTACTGATAGACATGACCTGAAATGAACATGATAGTGCCAGGATTACCATGCGAGTCTCCAGTATGGATTTTGGGAATTTCAAACAGTAGACCGATCATGGGGAACCGTGATCGCAGAATCCATTCAGCGCCCGACTGATGAGAGCGTCTTACATACTCTCTTACGTGGTGTCAACTAGTTGGTTAGAGGCTAGCTAGACACACATGCAGCAGCGAACAAAGTATACACTAAACGCATAAAACAAACGTGTAACACATATATTAAGACAGCGAATGTAGATACATATTTAGGACAGCACATGCAAACTTATAAATCTAAGACAGCTACGAACAAGACAAGCAAAGAAATAGCTAGCGATGCAGCACATGCACCCGTTAGTTCGGTCTCTCACTGAGGGGCAGAGCGGCATATGGTTGCAATACAATCTAACCTCTTAGACTGCAGCCAGCTTGCAAATCTGGTAACGGAAGGAAGGGAACCTATTCTGTCATCTGTGGTTGGTGTGTGGTTGGGCCTACTCGAGACAGCTGCGAGGTGAGGGTGGTTATGTTTGCAGCTTATATCCTTCATTTTGGCGAATACCCATCGAGTGTGGCATCTGTGTCCGACGCAGTCGATTGCATATAGCCTTTCATCTGACAGTCCAAAAGGTTAGGATACGAGCGGTGTCAGGTCAAAGGGACATACAATGTTTCTAAGTGAACTAACGTGAAAATGGCTTAGCAGGGCTAGCAGCGAGAACAGATTCTCATATGCTTTACCTGCCCAAAGTTTAAGGTGTAATATTAGCGAGTAAGGCTAGCACTTCTAGAGGCAACTGGATTTCTTCGGGTGGCGTATGAAGGATGGTGATGCTACGCGTCTTCTATCTATCTGTGGCATTATCTGTATACAGAGGTTATTTCAAGTGAAGTGCGTTCTAATAAGTGTGTTCCAAGTAGCAGATGAGCGTGAGGAAACGCTACCTACACAGTTTGGGAGAGTGGAGAGGTTCAAACACAATTTGGCCGATAGGTGGTCTTCTATTACAATGTTCACTTGAGGTGACCATTATAATAAAGTGGCAAGTTGATCCACTTGTAACAGTGAGAGTGTTATCAAACAGAGCAGTATGTTAACAACATATAAATTGGTGGCCTGCACAATAACTGGTCGGCTGTTTGGTTTTTCTGCAGTGGTCGGATGTTTGACTATTTATCCTCCGTATCGCTTTCTGGAGGCAGTGGGAACCGATGACAACGTTTTCCACGGTCTGAGTTCTTATTTTCAGTTCTATTTTCAGTTCTTATTTGTTTACCTGCTGATACCTTACTGGGTTTCCCCCCAAAAAGGTGGTTGGAATACAACCAGAGTCAGCCCCCTTAGGTTTGTGGATGGGAACTAGAATCCGGTAGAGGTCTGGTCAGCTGAGCTACTTTAGCTGCTGGAGCGACTCACAGAGTTAACGACCTAAGACAAGGCTGTACTTGCGACGTGGAATAGAGTCTTCATGATGCATTTAATTAGTTATTAGTTTGATTGGTGTCTATCGAGTCTCTGATTCCAGTCCCATTCATGTCTATGCTTGTTTATATTTCACTCGATTATTGGTAACTTCCCCAGCTTTTACACGGGTACACATTTATACTCCTAGGTGGAGAGGCAGGAGTGAAGGAGATTGCCTATCTTTCCAGCGATCGTCAGTTGATCTAACAGAGACGTGATCCCAGGGTCATCGGTTTCACAGCTCTGCTCGTTACCGCGTAAGCTACCGCCTACTCGTAGTTAAGAAGCTTATATACTCACAGGAGTGGTCACGTAACTCTTTCCTCACTTCGATAGCGAATCAGATTATTTACGTCGGGTGAGCTTCCTGACCAGCGCTTCAGCGTTGAGTGCTGAAGAAGATTCCTTAATTTCAGGATATCTCCAGGGTCAGGCGATATAGAAAATATCCGAAGATGGTTTCAAAATCGTGACGAGACGGTTCCAGTCGGTTGGGTATTAAGCGAGCAAGGGAGAAATCTTCTAGAGTATTCTCATAAATGTACAAGGCCTAAAAGTTCAGTTTATCCCTGATGAGTTCGATAACGGTAGTGGGGCGGGTGTGTGAACATAATCCTACCATTCTCAATGCACGTGTACGGCGACAGCCAGTATCTGGATGATGGCATTCACATTCCCTTCCCACTAACTACACAGCGAGGGTCCACCGTCCCTCACGGGCCAGCGCCCTAAGGTTAAAAACAAGAACAGCCACTATTTTCTGGAGCTACAACGTGTAGCATCTGTTCTGCTGACTCAAGATCTGTCACTCAAGTATCTGACATGTTAGCTGACATCATAATCAAATTGACGTAGCTCCGTCATGCCAATTAAAAAGTCCTTTACGAAGGTGTAGGCCTACACATTGTATATCTTAATATTTTAAAGGCAATTTGATTGGGGATTGTTGCTTCCAACAACAACAACAACAACAACAACAACAACAACAACAACAACAACAATTCTCCCCCCCCCCCCCCGCCTTCGATCAAATTACTTTAGCTACCTTGGAATGTAGATTATGATAATTCAAGTTTTAAAGTTTCAAATCGATTCTAACATGCATACAAGGTGGTGGAGCTTAGAAATGGGCGGGGCATAGTTAGAACTATATCTCTATAACACTGTTAACGCCAACAGCTATGTCCTCGGTGATTTGTACTGCATCAGACATAAACTCTAATATGATCATAGTGCGTTGCTTCTGTATCATATTGCTATCTACTCTCGAAAACCAACCAGTTTAAGAGATACAGGGTTTCAAAGTGATGACAGTAACATTTTGAATTTATACTAATTAGCCACTTAATTCCTAGTGGTGGATTTCGGATATAATAAAATGTTCAGTTCTGTCATCTTAACAATATATAATAGAAAAGCTGTTGCAATTTCATCTCGGTTCACCTAGATTTGGATTTAGTGGACTACTTCAATTCCCGTTAAAAACGGGTCTAAAACCCACATTCTTCTATCTTACCACTGCGAAATAAAAATGTTAAACTTTCAAATTAAATGTAGAGATGAGCTGGTGTTCGTCGTAGACAGCAACGACAGCAACATTGTCCATCAAAATTGTTGAAAAATGTACATCTGTTTCTTTGCTGTTGACGCAGTAAAAGCTAGAAGATCGACATCAGAGTTAAGGTCCAACGGACGGGAGAGAATGCACACAACATGGAATTTGACAGATACCATACACATAAACAACACGGGATAAGCATCTAAAATTGTGACTTGCTTACCTTCGCATCTTTTCTTTAGTGGTGTGGTCCGCCGGTGCGATTATTCTTGCCCGAGGTTTGTAGAGCGCCTCTACTTCCTGAAGGGCTAACAGCAAAGGAGACACCGGAAGAAGCAATGAGGGGTCTATTTGGATGGTGATGTCATTCTCAATACTGTAACGATACAAGATTTCATCTTTACGCAGAGCAAAACGATGCCATAGAGTTCACCTATACATATTGTCTCACGACTCCGCCTACAGTACAGTTAATAAGTAAGTAAGTATTCCAATCAAACTAGAAAACGTGGTTTGACTCAGAGCCCCCAACCCCCAACCTCCAAGGCCCCCCCCCCCCCCCTGCAATCACTGAGAACACATTTCTCTATGAGTAGGTAGCAATTTTATCCAAAGCATTCGTATTATTAAAAAAAAAAAGAAATACAAAAAAACAAGGAAATTGACAAAGATTGAGTTTTTGCATTAAAAAGTACATTTTCACCCAAAATCTTGGACATATAAAGTTAAGTCCTTAAAAAAGGCACATCTACCATCATAAAAAGCTACCTGCCAAGTTTTATTAAATTATTTTAAGCGGTTCTGTATGATATGCTCTTTACAAGAACACTGTAAACCAGAAATGTGGTTGCAATGCAACCATGAAGCTCGACTTCATAGTGATCTATGAAGCTTGACTTCAAACAAAATAAATATAGAAGGCTTCTCAATACACTAATCAACAAGAGACCCAAGGGCCTGTGACGTTCACCAGGACCAGTGGCAATTGAACCATTTGCAGTTAAATAGACATGGTGGATAATTTCCGGAAAATCCAAGATAACCACCAAAGAAATTGATCAATCGAAATTCTCATTTGATTTCCTGAAGCTTATCGTCATAAGATCATTCCACTGAAGTTTGGTTGAAATCTTGTCGTTGATTAAGTAGTAGTAGTAGTAGTATCAACAATTTGAGCTCTGCTAGAAAATGTCTGGAAAATCCATGATCCCTGCCGAAAAATTTGCCAATCTTCATTAAAACGAGTTTTTCACGATAGGAGCATTCTACCCCAAGTTTCATTGAAATCGGGCGATTGATTAAGGAAGAGCAGCGTTTTAAACGATTTCTGGAAAATCCAACATGTCCACCAGAAAAATTGACCAGTCAAATTTCTGTATATTAGTTCGGAAGCCTAGTCCCATGTAGCGTTTTGACCATTTACGGCAAAAAAAATTTTATAAAATCAAAAATCACGTTTTGACCATTTCAGGTAATTTTTCATAAAATCTAAGATTTTCACCCAATATATTGATCAACCAAAATTCTGAATATATTTTCTAGAGCCTAGCACCATAGAATCCATCTAGGCAAATTTGGTTGAATTATGTCAAGCAACTAAGGAGTAGCAGCATTTTGACAATTTCCGGTAAATTTTTCATAAAATCTATTTTTCACACACAAAAATTTACCAATCAAAATTATGAATAACTGTTCTGGAGGGCATCAACAGAGGATTCATCCAGCCAAATTGGTTGAAATCAGTCATAGTGCTATGGAGAAGCGATTTGACGGACGGACGATGCACGGACGATGGACGGAAAATCTGAACTAAACGCAAATTGGATGACGATGTCGACGACGACGCCACCACGCCGACGACGAGCCCACCACCGCCGCCGCCGCCGGACGACATGCAGGGCATCACAATAGCCCGTTTTACTTCGTAAAGTCGAGCTAAAAATCATGAGTTTTTGCATCTAAAAGCCCATTTCCACCCAAGATCTTGGCCCTATAACGGTGAATCCTTCAAAAGGCGCATCTGCGTGTTATAAGTGAGGCATATACCAAGTTTCATTAAAGTATCTGATGCGGTTCTCTATGATATGCTGTTTGCGAGAGCATTGACAAAAATCCTGAATTTTTGCACTAAAGAACGCATTTTAAAAAACAAAATCTTGGACCCAAATAGTTGAATCGTTCAAAAGGCACATTTACCCATCATAAAAAGCTACACGCCACGTTTCATTATGAAATTATTTTAAGCGATTCTGTATGATATGCTGTTTACGTAAACATTGAAAAAAAATTTGAATTTTTGCATAGACCCCATTGCAATCTCCTTCACTCCTGCTTCTCTCCACACAGGAGTATAAATGTGTACCCGTGTAAAAGCTGGGGAAGCTACCAATAATATCTAGAGTGGAATATAAACAAGCATAGACATTGCGTGAATGGGACTGGAATCAGGGACTCGATAGACCCAAATTTTTGCCCATTTTTACCCCAGGTTTTGCAACTATATTATTGACTCCTTCAAATGGGACATCTACCCAATTTTATTTTATTTTAAGCGATTCTGTATGATATGTTTTTTACGTAAACATTGACAAAAATCGTGAATTTTTGCATAGAAAGGCCCATTTTTACCCCAAGTTTTGCAACTATATTGTTTAATCCTTCAAAAGGGCCATTTACCCATCATAAAAAGCTACCTGTCAAGTTTCATTAAATTGTTTTATGCGATTCTGTATGATATGGCATTTTCGAGAAAATCTACAAAATAATCGTGGTTTTGACATTAAAAAGCCCATTTTCACCCCCAAATCTTGCACCTATAAAGGCGAATGCTTCAAAAGGCATATCTGCGTATCATAACTGAGGCATACATCAAGTTTCATTAACATATCTGAAGCGGTTCTGCATGATATGTTGTTTTCGAAATATTGTTGTCACACAGACGGAGACGGACGGACGGACGGACGGACGCAGTGAAGTTTTATTTTGTGAAACGTGATATGTTATTTTGGAGTCGTAGTGTAGCTTCCATACATTCCATGGACAAACTTGAAAGATTGTTTGGCCTAACAGTCAAGTTTCCTGCTGATCGCAGTTCCGAAGATGCCCTTTTTGGGAAAACTCAAAGAAGGCCGACAAATCAAGCTATCAGGTTTTCTTTAACAAACTTCTTCAGATATGTCACTAGATTAAGTTTCGACTCCAATCGACCAAGCTGTTTGTTTAACATTCTTTAAAGCTCAAATCTAACCAGAAATGTGGTTGCAATGCAACCATGAAGCTCGACTTTACGACTTTACAATGACCTGTGAAAATTAAATTCAAACAAAATATCAATACACTTATCAATGACCATGACCTTTGACCTTTTCACCGCAAAGCAATTGTGTCATCCCCTCTTATTATTATTGTTTCCCAGTTTGGGTACAGTAAAATTAAAACAAGACATGAATCGCTAAGTTGAGGTAAAAGTAAAATTTCCTTGTTGAGAAAACCCTTGAGTTTTGTCATTATCACACTGACCTTGACCTTTTGATGCCAAGGTGATGATCATGCCATGTCATTATAAGGAAGGGTGTGTCTGGATGTGGGCCATATATGCTTAACCAAACATGAGATATAAACTGCTAAGTTGAGCTAAACGCAAAATGTTATTTTTTATTTTTAACAAGAATTCCGCGGAATTAAATGTCTCGCCCGTCCCGTGTTTGTCACAGTTACCTTGACCTTTGACCTTCTGCCCTCAATGTTATCATGCTGCTTCCTAACATTATAGGTAACCAGGTGTTCAAGTTGTAATAGCCTTAACCAATGCTGAAACATAAGCGGAAAAGTTTTGCTAAACGCAAAAACTTAATGTTGAAATAGCAGAGTTCTATATCAAGGTCACATTGACCTTTGACCTTGTGACGCCAACATCATCACACTGCTTCCAATCATTATAGGTAACCATGTATCCAAGTGCAGTTGCAATAGGCTTAACCAGTCCTGAAATATAAGCTGAGAAGTTTTTCTAAACTCAAAAACTTAATGTTGAAAAAGCAGAGTTCTGTATCAAAGTCACAGTGATATTGACCTTTGACTTTGTGATCCAAATATCATCCTGCTGCATCCTATCATTATAGGTAACCATGGTTTACTTGCAATAGGCTTAACTAATCCTGAAATAAAAGCTAGAGGTTCTGCTAAACGCAAAAACTTAAATGTTCAAAAAGCAGAGTTCTGTATCAAAGTCACAGTGATATTGACCTTTGACTTTGTGATCCAAATATCATCCTGCTGCATCCTATCATTATAGGTAACCATGTATCCAAGTTTACTTGCAATAGGCTTAACCAATCCTGAAATAAAAGCTGAGAGGTTTTGCTGAACGCAAAAACCTAATGTTGAAAAAGCAGAGTTCTGTATCAAGGTTACAGTGATATTGACCTTCGACCTTCTGACCCCAACATCATCATGTTGCATCCTATCATTACAGGTAACCGTGTATCCAATTGGATCAGGCATTGCTGAGATATAAGACAATAACTTTTGTTTAGCGCAAAAACTTAACGTAAAACATTAACAAAGATTATACCGTGACCTTTGACCCCACAACCTTGACCTCATGATGTCTGCATCAGCATGCTGCTTCCGATAAATGTACATTACCATGTACCCAAGTTTGGTTCCAATTGGATAAGGCATTGTTGAGATATAAGGCAATAACTTTTGTTTAGCGCAAAAACTTAACGTAAAATATTAACAAAGATTATACCATGAACTTTGACGCCATAAACTTGACCTCATTATGTCTGCATCAGCATGCTGCTTCCGATAAATGTACATTACCATGTACCCAAGTTTGGTTCCAATTGGATTAGGCATTGTTGAGATATAAGACAATAACTTTTGTTTAACGCAAAAACTTAACGTAAAATATTAACAAAGATTATACCATGAACTTTGACGCCATAAACTTGACCTCATTATGTCTGCATCAGCATGCTGCTTCCGATAAATGTACATTACCATGTACCCAAGTTTGATTCCAATTGGATTAGGCATTGTTGAGATATAAGACAATAACTTTTGTTTAACGCAAAAACTTAACGTAAAATATTAACAAAGATTATAATGTAACCTTTGACCCCTGTAACCTTGACCTCGTGGCCTTTTCATTGGCGGGCTGCTTCCTTTTAATGTATATTACCATGCACCCAAGTTTGGTTCCAATTGGATAAAGCATTGCTGAGATATAAACCTAACTTAAAAGTTTACGTCGCCGCCGCCGCCGGAAAAGTGATACCTATGTCTCGATCCTGCTCCACAGGCGAGACAAAAACTAGGTTTTAGCAAGGAAGCAGTGACCTTGACCTTTGACATTTTGCCGCCAATGTGTCATGTGTCATTCCCACTCGTGATAAACACGCTTGTGTCCCACGATTTTCACAAAACACCAATGACCTTTGAGCTTTTGATCGCTTTTAATAGCGTGCCATTATAAGGAAGCATGTGTTTAAGTTTGGGTCCAGTATGAAGATGCGCTAAACGCAAAATGTTAATGCTCAAAACAAGTCATTTACCAATTTCACAATAATATTGAACTTTGACCTTTTAGCACAACGGTCATTGAGCCATGCGCTCTACTTATACGGAAGTTTGTGTCTAGGAAAATTAAGCAAACATGAGATATGAACGGCTAAGCTGAACTAAACACAAAATATTAATGTTGAAAAAAGGTTTTTACCAATTTCACAATAAACTACTTTTGCTCTTTTGATCCTAACATCATTGGGTGATGCCCTCCAATTATCAGGAAGTATGTGTCCACGGTTGGGTTCAGTATATTTAACCAAAGATAATATATGACCTGCTAAGTTGAGCTAATTGCAAGATATTAATATTGAAAAAGCTAGGATTTTACCTATGTCCCGGTGCTTTGACCTTGGATCGTTTGACCCCACGGTCATTGTGTGATGCCCATCATTATACAGAAGCGTGTATCCAAGTTTGTGTATAGTATGATTAACCACAGTTGATATATAAACTGCGAAGTTGAGATAAACGGATAATGTTAATGTTGAAAAACCCAGCTTTTACCAGTGTCACAATGATCTTGCTCATTGACCTTTGTCACAAACGTTATTGCTTGATGCCCGCTCATTATAAAGTAGCATGTGTCCAGGTGTCTGTCCAGTAATCTTAACCAAAGATGAAATATAAACTGCTAAGTTGAGCTAAACGCAAAATGTTAATGTTGAATAAAACAAGGTTTTTTACCAAGGTCAGTGACATTGACCTTTGACCTATTAACACCAAGACCAGTGTGTGAAGCTGTGTCATTATAAGGAAGCACGTCAACAAGTTTGGGTCCAGTAAGATTAACCAAACCGGAGATATAAACATAAACGTTGAGCTAAACGCAATTTGGACGTCGACGACGGCGACGACGACGACGACGACGACGACGACGACGACGACGACGACGACGACGGCGACGACGATGCATCCGACGACGCTGCAGCCGATGACGCTGCAGCCGACGGCACTGCAGCCGACAGCGCTGCAGCCACCGCCAACGGAGAACGTGCAGGGTAACACAATAGCTAGTTTTACTTCATAAAGTCGAACTAAATAGCCTATATATCGCCCCAGGATCGTTTTAGAAACTCACAACTGTGCCGTTTAATTCATATGCACATTTTATCACATTTTATTTACTTGGATTACAAAAGTGGCGATATATTGATTCGAGTAACCCTATGAAGCATGAGCTGGTGCCAGTGCTCATCGCCATGTTTGATGACAAAGCAATCAGTCTTTTAGCAATATCACAATGGTATGGACGTTTGATCTTTTAGCCCAAAGGTCACCGTGTCGTGCCATGTCCTTATACATGTTTACATGTTTATGTTTGGGTTAAGTAAGATTAAACAAAGATTAGACATAAACTGCCCCCCCCCCCCCCCGGAAGGAACGGAAGTCCAATATGATTAGTATGATTAACAAAACATGAGATATGAACTACGAAATTCAGCAAAACGCTAAATTTTAAGTTTGAAAAGAATCAGTCTTTTCCCAATATCACAATGATATTCACCTTTGACCTTTTAGCCCAAAAGTCATTGTGTCGTACCCTCTCCTTAGGAGTTAACTAAACATGAGAAGGGATGAACTCCTAAGTTGAGCTAAACACAAAATGATAATGTTGAATAAAAGCTTTTTACCAATGTCACAGTGACCTTGACCGTTGATCAAAAACTGTGTTATGTACTCTCATAATACGACAGCGTGTGTCCAGGTGTAAGTCCAGTATGATTAACCAAAGATGAGATATGAACTGCTAAGTTGAGTTAAACAGAAAAAAAATGTTAATATTACAAAAAAATGATTTTACCAAGATCAGTGACCTTGCCCTTTGACCTATTTACCCTAAGATTATTGTGTGATGCTCAATCATCATACAGGGTTCCCAGCACTTTATCAAAACAAAATTCCCCGAGTTTTCCCTGATGAAATTTTCGAAATTCCATGTGAAATATCTTCACCTTAGCGAGGTTGTTGGGAAGTCAATATGTGATTGCATCCAATCAACTAAGACACTGACAATATATACAACAGTGTTCGCCTTAAGTTAAGTCTATTTTCATCTTCAGTGAATGGACACAACTTGGGCGCATGACACATGAATCACCTACGGCAAACTAGCAAAATGTGTAAACTTTCCCTTCTGGGTCACTGTCAAATCCCTGAGTTTTCATTGATTTTTTGGTTTTTTCCTAATTCCCTGAGTTTTCCCAGACTGGAAAAATGGCAACTCATTTTCAAGGTTTTCCCTGATTTCCAGTGGCTGGGAACCCTGTTATAAGTTGAGCTAGACTCAGATTGGACGCCGCCGGCACCGACCAAAACGCGTATATCGATAAAATAAATATAACCCGTCAACTAACAAATGCTGAATCGGCAAAACGGTTTTGTAGATGTTTAAAAGAGTTTCTAAAACTAGCAGAAAATCGCATTTGGGCACGTGCTAAATTGACGAACCAGATTCCTTTGATCAATCTTGGATCTCTGACCCAAGGATTTTTCATAAATGTGGATGAAATCGGTCCAGTGACATTGTAAACATGTTTGCGACAAACAGACACAGACAGACGGACGACTTACAATCGCTAAGGCATTAGCTCACCTGGCCTTTCAGGACCAGTGAGCTAATAAGATGTTTGTTACACCTGGTCGGTGACATAGAAAGAGTTTTAAAATGGAATCATATGATACGAAATATATATTAGCTGGTGACAATAACACACTCACCCTGATTCAGCTACACCTTCCTACCTTGATTTCGTTTGAGTGTCCGACTCCATGTCCACCGAAGACCGAAGACTGTCTGAACTCTCAATGCTATCGGCCGGACTACCTGAAAAAACCCCCATTAAACTATGTGAGCATAGTGATATAGAAGGGTGGGCATCCATAGCTAGCGTCTGTACACAAGGCAGTTTGTCTCCACCTGCAATATTACGTTATGACCTAAATAGCGCATGCTTGCATTCTTTAAACTATATAATCAACAATAATCCGATACGATCGTTAGTCAATTTAGTTAGTTTTTTGGAAGCAGGGTGGGGCAGGGGTGTATGAACGTATTTTAACATGGGGCTAAACAATGAGTTGGGACAAAACGTAAGGTGTACTATGGGATATACTATGGGAGATGAAACACATGGAAGGGCTATCGCACTCCCCCGCTCAACCCCTAGCTATCAGTAAATAGTAACCTATTGTAATGGCTCCTTTACCATTGTGTTATAGGGTTTACCTGATATATCAGTCAGATGAGCAGTTTAAGTCACGGTCACATGCATTCTTCAAGTCCTAAGCACTGCCCCATTGGGAGGTTGTCGGGTACCGAATTTGAGATTTTTGGGGAGAGGGGGGAGAGTGCCAGATGGGGATAGGGCTATCGGTTGTGGAATGGGAGACCGTTGGGTGCGAAATGGGATACTGTCTTCTAGATGGGGAACTGTCGGCTGGGGGTGGGGCTGTCAGGTATGGAAGGAGAGACGGTCAATTGCGGGATGGGAGCACTGTCTGGTGCAGCATGGGTGTACTGTCTGGTGCAGGGTGGGTGGAGTCATATCTGGTGCAGCATTGGTGTACTGTCTGGTGCAGGATGGGGGTCCTGTCGGATGCAGATAGGGGTAATGCCGGGTGCCAGATGGGGGATTGTTAGGTGCAAAATGGGGATGGGGACTGTCAGGTGTGGGTGGATGGGGGATTGGTGGATGCAGGATGGGAGACTACGGTGTGTGGTATGGGGAGTGGTCAGGTTCTGGATGGGGGACTGTCGGGTTGGTGATATGGGGTGGGTGGGGTGTGTGGGTGGTGACGTGGGACTGTCCGGTGCTTGATGTGGGGGAGGGGGAGGGCTCTCGTGTGCATGATGGGGGGGGGGGGGGGGGGGGGGGGGGGGCTGTCAGGTACGGGATGGGACACTGTCAAATCCAGCCTGGGTCAAAATTGGTCAGAGACAATGATATAGGCTACATAAATTAGTAGCAGTGGGGTGGGTGGATGGATTGGCAGGCGGGCACTAGGACATTCTTGGATGTGGGCGTAGCATAGTCAAATTTGAAATAGAAACACTGACTGGTGTGGGCGGAGACAATATCGGATATGGGGATGGGAACACTCTTGGAATAGATACGAGATAGTACACTGCTAGGTCAAAGATGGGGACACATTTAGATCCCATATGGGAACACGATGAGATCCCCAATGGACCCATTGTTAGATCAGAGGCGGGGACACTATTAGATCCGGGATAGAGGCTGTGTTAGAGAAAGATGGGGATACTGTTAGATCATAGAAGGGGACACTGTTTCATCGGAACGGGTGACATGGTTTGATATGGTACGGGGACACATTAGATTCCAGATTGGGACACTTAGGAGGTCAGAGATGGGGCATAGCTAGATCCCTGGTGGGGCCCAATTAAATCTTAGAAGGGTCAGTGTTGCATCTGAAATGGAGAAACTTAAATCCAAGATGCGAACATTTAAATCCAAGATGGGATATTGTTAGATCACAGGTGGGGACACTACTGATTGGAGGTGTGGACACCATTAGATCCAAGATAGAGACCGTTAGATTCAAGAGGAGTGCACTGTTAAATCGGCGTGTCGAACATTGTTACACCTGAGATTAAGGAAATGTTAGGGAACTGACGGAGACATACCTAGATCCTAGAAAGGATCATTGTTCCAGGTCCTGGTTTCACAATGATGGAATATGCTAGGGTACTTAACAAATGTGTTATGGATTAATCCAGTTTTAGCCATGCCTCGCCCATCTCTAGCTAAGCTCCAGCCACACTTCGCGCGTGTTGGGATCTATTGATCCCTGCACTCTCTAAATCTTAATTTCCAGAAAAATATCGGTAAGTGGTTGAAAATTTTAAAACTAAGTTGACTGGGTAAATTAGTTTCAAATATTCAAAATCATGTTTGTTAAATAGTGAAGACAACTTGTAGGATTATTAAGCGTTTATGAGTAAATTGTGTTATTCATGACGTAGTTGATTATAAAGTCAGCCTATATGTGACGTAATTGATTATGCCGTCTTATGATTAAGTGAGAAAACGTCGGGCATAGCGTACTCACATTTTTTAAACCAGCCCTTAGTGGGGCCATGAGTTAGATACAAAATGCGGACAGTGTTAGGTCTGAGAACGAGACGTTGTTAGACCCGAGATTGCGGGCACTGTTAGATCTCAGATGGCGAAAACCTTTAGATACATGATGGGTGGACTCTGCCAGACTCCAGGCGATGGCCGTCTTAGACTGTGTTCTCACTAGAGACGTAACCGGCGTAGCTCAATGCTGAGGTATTGCGTTATTCCCGATTAACTCTCCGGTGAGAGCATGACTTAAGATTAGATGGATGAAGACACCATTATATCAGAGACGGGATAATGCTTGTTCCTTGATTTGAGTAATTTACATTCGAACTGTGGACACATGTGCCAAGAAGATGACACTGCTAGATCCGATGAGGGGCACTGCTAGATCCAAGAACATGCCACTTAAATCCCAGATCTGGGAAACTAGATTTCAGATGAGGAACAGTTTATTAGATCCCAGATGGCGAACAGTGTTAGATCCAAGATGGGATGTGGAGGACTTTACCAGATCCCAGAGGGTGGCCGTCTTAGATTCGAAAGACTGAGACACCATTACATCAGAGATGGGATACTGTTTAAGTCTTGATTTGTGGAACTTATACCAGAGCTGTTGACATGGGTGCCAAGGATGGGACACTGCTAGATCTGATGTGGTCAACTGCTAGATCCAAGAAGGAGACACCTATACCCCAGATGGGGAACACTTAGATCACAGATGGGGAACATTTGGATCCAAGACGGGGGAATAATTAGATCCGCGATGGGGAACACTTAGATCCGAAATGGGGAATACTTAGATCCGAGATGGGGAATACTTAGATCCCACATGGGGAATACTTAGATCCGACATGGGGAATACTTAGATCCGACATGGGGAACACTGTTAAATCCCAGATGGGGAACACTTAAATCCAAGATGGGTAAAACTGTTAGATCCGAGATGTGAAACATTGTTAGATCCCAGATGGGGACACTGTTGGATCCCAAATGGGGAACATTTAGAGCAGAGATGTGGTACACTGAGATCCGAGATGTGGTACACTGTTAGATCCGAGATGGGGACACTGTTAGATCCGAGATGGGAAACACTGTTAGATCCGAGATGGGAAACACTGTTAGATCCGAGATGGGAAACACTGTTAGATCCGAGATGTGAAGCACCGTTAGATCACAGATGGGGAACACTGTTAGATCCGAGATGGAGAATACTGTTAGATCCGAGATGTGGAAAACATCGTCGTGTCGT
>CM067362.1:48725913-48860767 GCA_034401795.1 Chaetoderma sp. LZ-2023a
AGATCCCGAGCTTTTAACAACAGAGTTCCTGGGCGCATTAGAGTATCATGCCAGACGGCTGACATATCTGTTACACACGCACAGGTTTACTTTACTTAGCAGCCCAAATATGGCCACAATCGATACATTACAGTTATCTTTTAGAGCTTAACTTAAGTTACATTTTCCTACCCATACTTTGGATTCTTCTACTCATACATAATATATGGCTGTTGTATGCCTCAGTACTAATTAAAAGGTGGATGTTTTTTAAAGACTACTGAGCCTTCTTTCCCGTTGACAGTCCTGGTGATTGATGATAGATGTGTACATAGTCAGCTTGTCATCGTACTCGTGGTCCTAAACCGGACAACCGTTCTAAATCGGACAACCGTATTAAGTGTAGTGTTAAAAACTGTGATGACAGTGTTTAGACGTTAGGATTCTTACGCATGCGAGTGCGGTTCTCCTACGAAGGAGGTTATGATTTCTACAAGTTACAAGTTACAAGTCACTAAGACATTAAAGGCTAGCAACACAAATTTACTTTTGTTAGTTAAATGTAAGCATAAAATAACAAATAATACTTCTAAGGGAATGACAACAATTATAGCAAACTTACCATATTGGTTGATTCCGCTTATCTAAATATCGATCGAAAAATTACTTTGAAAGAACGATGAAGAACTAAAAACGGAAAAAACTAAAAAAAAGTTAGTATGCACCGAGAAGAGCTACGAATCTCGCTACAAACAACAGTTCAACTGAATAACGGTTAGAAATCTTCGCTTTTATTAGCCCCCCCAAAATTTTTTTTTTTCTCACGTATCCGTGGCAGCGGCAACAAATAGCGCTGGAATGAATACACAAATCGTTGATGGGGATTTGGAGCCAATCCAGAAGCTGGAAAGCGATTTTTGCGAGATTAGCGCTGATATTTAGAAGCCGAACACGCGGACACGTGCATTTGTTATTGTTTTGTTGCCATTCCATCACGTGCTCTAGTTCAATTATTATCACATGGGAGCAACTTCCTGCTCAGGGAAGCATAAATTACGTAATTTCCGGCGACGTCACTAGACGTGTTAGCGCCACCTCGTGGTCGACAGCTGAAACTTAACATGTCAATATGTTTATGATTGACAGGCGACTTATGGAAAGAAATTACTTTATCAACAAACAATTTCATGGTAGGACTGAACGCATTTATTCCATTATTTCTGATAATTACACCAGAAGTTTGAAAATTAGTTGTCATTATACAGAATTGGAATCCTAGAAAAAGGTAATCATCTTTACAAATTGTCTGTAAAATTGCGTTTCGCCAGTGTAAATACCACGAAAATAGAAGCCCTATTTAATTTCAGTGATCATGATGAACAAGTTCATTTCCTGATAAGCAACATATTTTTGCTTCCAAACTGCATTGCAAATATGCTGTCAATAAACTAAGTTAATAGCAAAATCAGCCCATTCAGGCCTCAACAATCATACATGCTTCAGAATTGCAATAGTCAGTAATCCGTATGTCATTTAACAATCATTATCATCTTTGGAGGCCTAGGGTGTTTTTAAGATTTTAGCGAGTGACGCGAATCGTGGTTCATGAGTTTTGGCATTCCAGAAGTGGAAGATTTACTGACGCTGTTCGTCGAACCAGGAATCAAGTTTTGACCTTTGTTAATTGTTAGCAATCAATGGCCACTGGTTCGTAAATCTAAAAGACGGTGCTAAGCTAAATTTTATTTTACAACTTATTTGAATTACTCAATCTTCTCAATATATAAGTGGATGCAGTCATCAGTGATTTACTCTAAAGACTCAATTAAAAATATAAATCGAAGTACAATCAAATTAATTGATAGCGTTAACTCAATTGAGGGCCTATTCGATTATGGTGAAACTGGTTTTAGTTTTACAAAACTGGTTTGTAGTTTCACAACACTGATAAACGAATACAGTTTCGAGTAAAACTGATACTTGTTGGTATGTTTCAATAATAAAATGAACAGTTTCATGAAATTGAAACTGGTTCTATCATCGAATGCATGAACTGAAACACTTTTTTCGGTTTCAGAATGCCTCTGAAAAGTGATGAATATTATGGAATTTGAAGGCGAGAGCATTGAAAACTTTATGAAAATTCTGATTGCAGAAGCACGGGAATTATGATACGGGCATTTCTATGTGCAATAACTGAATCCAGAAGAAATTGAAACTGTGAAACCTGCCTCTGAGGTAGTTTCACAGTTTCCCCAAAACCAGTTTCAGTTTCCCATAAACGAATTGAAAGTTTCTGAAACCAGTTTCAGTTTTTTGATAATCGGATAGGGCCTGAGTATGATTGTGGCTTCAGAACATTGCTACAGAATTATGATCAGCAAAGGTCGCTAATTCGCATAAATTCAATTTAGGCATTTCTTTTCCAAACCAAGTTCATGATTCGATCCAAGTCAACAAATTTACTGACCGCACCAGGTGTGAAAATGGACCCGTAAATATAGGCCTATTGTCAGTGGTTGAACTTCTTTCATATTTAATGGTCAAGTCGATGAAAACTAGCCTTTGGTCTTTAGGATTGTCCATTTGCAGGCCGTGAGAAGACTGTTTTAAATGTTATCATGTGAATGTCTTGCTCGATAACCAAGCCAGTGATTCCAGAGCAGTTGTTAGATTTTGGAAATAATATCTTGGCCAGCAAATTATCATTCACTGAGCAAATTTTGTATTTTCTTAACCCTTTAATGCTCAGATTTTCTCAAGAAATGAAAATTATTTGCTTATTGAATCTCCATTTGCAGGACAAGGGAAGACTATTTTTAAAAATGTACCACTGGAATGACTGGCTCAGTTATGGAGCCTGGCATTCCAGTAGTAAATTTCAAAAAATTGTCTTCTTGGGAAGCTGTTCTGCAAATGGATATTCCTTAAGAACATTACTGAGGCCAGTTTTTGGCTGGATTGGCCATTAAAGGGTTAGCCATTAACCATTTCACCGATGAATTCCCCATATATCATTTTCAAGGCAACCCATCCAGACTTCCAGTCAAATTAGTTTCAAAATAGAATAAGTTTTATATCATAAAGAATTTATTTTTTCAGGGATTTGTCAGTAAAAGGGTTTAAGTGTACAAGTGGTCAAGTACTGTTACTTATACATGAAGTATTGGTGAAGCCCTTAATTGGTGTACGTATGTGATTTATAGTAAAAGAATTAGTTGTTTTTGTTTTTCAGGAAGTTGATTGAGCTAAATGTAATTTCGTGTTATCCAGTGTATCCTGTACACGATGATTCTGCCTCATATTAGTAGGTTATCAGTGTCTAAGAATGGACGATGCACAGAGTAGAAGCTCAATGGAGTCGTCATCAACAGACGATTTTGTCATGGTCAATGGTGAACCAAAACTGAAGATCACCGGTAATATTGACGATATCGGCGAAGAAATAAGTGACGAGAGTATATCAGATTTAAGAATCTCGACGACATCTATAGAGGTTGGCAAAATGAATCACGCTTTGCCAGTTAGCCAATCAGCGAACATGTTAGCGGGTGATGTACTTTGTGATGTGGTGGGAGATGGCAGTGAATGTACAAGTATGTCTACTGAAGCAGGTAATGTTACAAGTACATATATTAGTCATTTACTTTACACATGATTCGTACTGGTCATGGAAATTAAACTTCCAGGCCTGGAAAGTACTGGAAAATCGGTGTTTATTATCATAGATCATGGAAAAGTCATAGAAAATGGTAATCATGCAATTTAAAAGAAATCTGTTAGCATAAATTTTCACTGTCACCTCTATGCAATAAAATTATGGCAACTATGTATCAAAACAAGATTTTGGATTGGTTATTATAAGATATTCAAACATTTTTTTAGAATAAAGTCAGATCATCATTTATGTAGCTACATCATAAACACAAATCTCGATATTAATTCTTAGAGGGAATGGAGTTTGTTAATTTTGCTCATGGAAAAGTCATGGAATTTCAAACACAAAGGTGTACGTACGAACCCTGTTTACACAGTGCAAACATTTAGCCCTTTAATGGCCAAATGTTGGTCAAGAAAATTTAAATATCTGCCTATTGAATGCAGGGTTCGTACTGTCAATGGAAATCCTGGAAAGTCATGGAATTTGAAATTTGAAATTCCAGGCCTGGGAAGTCATGGAAAATATGATTTTCTCATCATAGGTCATGGGAACGTCATGGAAAATGGTAGTCATGCAAAATCAAAAGAAATATGTTGGCATAAATTTTTACCATCACCTCTAAATGCAATAAACAGTATGACAGCAGCTTATCAAACCAAGGCTTTGGCTTGGTTGTTGCAAGATGCAATATTCATTTTGTAAAATAACTCTGATGTTAATTTATGTAGCTAGTCATAAACATAAATCTCCTAGATATTAATTCTTGGAAGTCATGGTTAGGGCTGCAACGATACACTAAGCCACGATACGATGCGTATCACGATGCATGATTTCTTAGCGAAAAGTGGAAAATGAGTGCATTTACCGTTTATTTAATTAATTATGGCAAGTTATCGGTTAAGCGACGATGTTCTCTTTCAGTAGTCAATGTGGAATTAACCATTTAACACTCATATCAGCCAAAAACGGCTACGGCAGTGGTCTTGAGAAATGTAAATTTGCAGATTAAGAGAAGAGTAGTTGTGAAATTTTACCATTGGAATGACTGGTTCGATAACCATTCTTCTCTTTGTCTGCAAATTTAAATTTTTGGGGGAGAAAATTTTAATTTTCTTGAATAAATTTGAGTATTAAAGGGTTAAAAGAAACATGTAGGACGATGTAGAAAACACAATATCGTCGGCAAAGTCACGATTCATCGATGAATCGTTGCAGCCCTAGTCATGGGCCCATGGAATTTGTGAATTTTGGTCATGAAAAGTCATGGAATTTCAAACAGAGAAAGGGGGAGGAACCCTATGAATGTCCATTTACAGGCCAAGAGCATACAATTTTTGAAAATTTATCACTGGAATGACTGACTCGGTTATCGAGGCAGTCATTCCAGTGATAAAAATTTTTTTTTTTAATTTGTCTTGCCCTGTAAAAGCACATTCCATAACAGAGGCCGGTTTTGGCCGGCTTAACCATTAACAGGTTGACCTAGGGTTGGTGCGATATTTGGTGAAGCCACGATGATATCGATATCTCATTAAAGTATCGCGATATCACAATATATCGTCAATTGGGTGGGGGAGGGGGAGGAGGGGGGTGGGCTCAAGATATATCTATATAGAATGACATGTATTTCAAATTGGTGGTGGCTACAAGTTATTTTCATTAAGATTGTTGCATTCAAGCCATGAAAGGATATCTTGGCTTGTAAAAGAACATTCCACATAACCATAACAGAGGCTGGTTTTGGCCGGCTTGACCATTAAATGGTTACGTTAACCTTTTCTGATAGCTCTCATTCATCATGGCCGGCCGTTATGTGCCGTTTACGGAGCTCTTGTTTACATTTAGACCAGACCAATTTATTTTTATTTTAATTTTACGAAAATTTGAAGATTGTGAAAAAATAATAATGCACAATTTAACCCTTTAGTGGTCATACCCACCAAAACCAGCCTCTGCTATGATCTTGTGGAATGTCCATTTACAGGTCCAGAGAATACAATTGTTGAAAATTTACCATTTGACTGGCTCGATAACCGTCATTCCAGTGATAAATTTACAAAAATTATTTATCTCTTGGCCTGTAAATGGACATTCAATAAGAAATTATAATTTTCTTGACCAAATTTAACCATTAAAAGGTCAAAGCTCAGAAGTTTTAAGCTATTACAGTATTACTCCTTTCAAGATTGTTCAAGAAAGTCCTAAACATTTTCTCAGTGAGTGGCCATTTGCAGGCGAAGAAGACTATTTTTGGAAATTTACCACGGGAAGAACCAAAGATTCCAGTGGTAAATTAAAAAAAATTGTCTTCTCTTGTCCGGAAAATGGGCTTTTCTTATGACCATTTCAATGCCATTTTGACTGGCTTGACCATTAAAGGGTTGATAAAGCTACAGAGAGAAAAAAGAGTTACCGAAAATTCTGAGGAATTCCGAATGATTATATGGATTTGGCTGCCAAAAGTTGTGAGATGAAAATAATGTCTTAAAATTACAGCATTTCTTTCTAGATATGGAAATATTAACTCTGTAAGAAACAAGACAATAAATTGGAGGTCCACATACATACAGGATATTGTATTGGATATTTATTTAACACTTGAAAGGTCAGATTGGCCAAAACTGGCCTTTGTCGTGTTTTTGTGATATATCTGGTGTTGACCAAGTGCTTCAAAAAAGTCTCCTCTTGGTCTGGAAATGAAACGATCACTAGGAGCAAAAATTTCTATATTGTTTTCTGTTTAATCTTGACCAGAAACGTTTTAAGTGCAAAGACACGACATTTAATTATACACAATTATTATGAAATGCAGTTTCGGAATTACAGTAGGGCCCCACACCAGCTGGTGTGGAAGCTCTTGTAATCACACGGTGTGTCTGTCTGCCTGTCCATCTGTCTGTCTCTCCATCCACAATATCTTGTAAACGGCATATCATACAGAACCGCTTAAGATATTTCAATGATACCTGGTATATGGCTCAATTATGATACGCAGATTTACCTTTTAAGAATTCACCTTTATAGGCAGAGTTGGCAGCAATTTCCCTGTGCGGGAAATACCGATAAATACCGCCCTGGGAAATACTCCAAAAGGCGGGAAATACCAGGAAATACTCCAATACTCATCAGAAATGGTAAATTTTAAACTAAATATCTTAGATATATTAATCAGAGGGTGTAATATAGAGGCCTATATCTAATACAGGTTGACATATGAGATCAAATAGGCAATATAGGCACATCATAGCATATCTATAACCTTTTCAACTCTACATAGCAGATACAACGTTGGTGGAATTTTTAGAAAGCATTTTCAGCAGAGGCTGCAACAACAACTTCCAGTAAAATATTTTCATAATATTAAGAAACTTTTATGTCATCAATGTTTAATTAACCTGATATATACAATGCATTAGCATGCTGTACATATTGTGTCATACAATACAAACCCATTATACAGCCTTGAATTCTCAGCCTATCAGAATATTGATTTAAAATAGAGATCTAAGTTTAAATTACCAAACTGCTGGTTCACATACATATATCTACAAATTGTTTATTTAGTTAGCCTCAGAATTCTATGTAAATCAATGCTCTGAGCTCTAGGCTCTCCACCACACTCAGCTCATACACAGACCTGTGTGATATTGTCCCACAATGAAAAGCCAGTGAGGTGTCTAATTGGGGATTAACTGATTGAGATGACAACACATTTCATTCTGTTAAATACAATTACATACTAATATTATGTACTATTTAGTATTTATACTATCACAGGCTAAAATATGACTGATTAAAAACACAGATTTTCACATTATTTTCAACATATTGTATTATGACTATAGATTTCAGGTTTAAATAGCAATTACAATTTTAACATTTTGGCAACTTCAGGATGAAGTGTATTCAGTCA
Source organism: Chaetoderma sp. LZ-2023a (assembly GCA_034401795.1). Classification (NCBI taxonomy): domain Eukaryota; kingdom Metazoa; phylum Mollusca; class Caudofoveata; order Chaetodermatida; family Chaetodermatidae; genus Chaetoderma; species Chaetoderma sp. LZ-2023a. The sequence goes on from CM067362.1 coordinate 48,733,467, forward strand.
CCATAGCGCCAACTTAGATATAATGACATCCCAGAGAGTGAATTGGTTATTTAACCTTTTAAGGCACAAATTTGTTCAAGCCCATTTCAATTATCTCATAGAAAATATCTATTTTCAGATCAAGATGCCATTTTTGAAAATTTACTACTGGAATGACTGGCTCAGTTATCAAGCCAGTCACTCCAGTGGTAAATTTTCAAAAATAGTCTTCTTGGTCTGCAAATGGACAGTTATCAAAAACTACTGCAGAAGGTATTTTTCACTGACGCATGCTAAACGATTAAGCGAGTACACAACAATAGGTAGACCTCAGAATTAAGTTCACATTACATGTTCTGACAGTATTTTTCACTGACTTTTATTCTTGGATAGGTAATTGTATAGATCCAGTCATACTTCATAAAATTATAATGGTATTTCATTGGATGTTCAGTTCAGTTTAGTTAGACTTATTGTTGCTTTAGCAGTTAGAAGACGATGTTCCTTACGCATTGTGTTGCAACCTATGCATAATATGCCACTTGATATTTACTAATGCTTTCCATTTCCACTAGTCTCGTCCTAAGCATGATAGACGTCCATGAGGTGAAATATATAAACTTGACATCGGATATCGCTTATGATCATGTCGATAGTCACTTACATGACTGGCGGTATGATCAGCGAACGAAAAGAAGAAAAGAACATCGGATATCTGAGTATTTCCCAATATTTCCCGGTATTTCCTAGTATTTCCCACTGCCCTAGTATTTCCCAGGAAATTGCCAACCCTGTTTATAGTTTCAATATTTTGGGTGAAAATGGGATTTTTACTGCAAAGACTTGACTTTTGTAAAAAAAAATTCATAAACACCATATCATATGGAACTGCTTAAGATATTTGAATGATATTTGGTATATGGCTCAATTATGATACGCAGGTGTACCTTTTAGGAATTCACCTTTGTAGGTTCAATATGTTGGGTGAAAATGTGATTTTTAATGCAAAAACTTGACTTTTGTCAATTTTCTCATAAACACCATATACGGAACTGCTTAAAGCGATGCTAATCTCATCTCCAATGTTGTATTGCACCTATAGAATATGGTTTATAGATTCCATATCATTCATATCCTGTCACATTCCCTGATCTGTATCGCAATTATCTGTTTTGTAATATCGAGGAAATGTTGAACAGTGATCGACACCATTCTGTCTCCTCAAGCTATTGTGTGTGATGTCATGTAAGCTCCAATGCATCACATTCTTTATTATGTAATGCTCATCCCATTGAATATTTTGAAACTAATTTGACTGGAATCAGATTAGTTTCAAAATATTCAACAGCTTACCTCTAGGATTGCTTTTATACCACATTGCCAAACTATAGCTGCCGCCTCTATGACTGAGCGTATATACCGAGGCAGACACACTAGGGTATTTTGTTTGGTTGAAAAGTAAATCATTACAGCCATCATAGGGTGTAGAAATGTACCAACATTTAACTACTAAATCCTGAATATCTTTCCTTAGAGCCGTGATAAAAAGCTTAAAATTACCTGGATAGTTTATGACCGGCGTGTTAGATCACCTGAATAGCTATCAAGAGATGGGATTAGTTATCCTTTAAATATTTTAATGAAACTTGGTATATGCCTCAGTAATAATATGCAGATGTGCCTTTTGAAGAATTCACTTTTGTAGGTCCAAGATTTTAGGTTAAAATGGGCTTTTTAATGTACAAACTCGCATGGTCAAATATTTGGCCGCATGTCTCTTTGGGCACCAGTGATACCTGTGGTTTTCTTTGAACCGTAACATACTTTTACTTGATTTCTAGTTTTCTACATTCTTGTAAACAGCATAACATACAGAACTGCTTAAAATAATTTAATGAAACTTCGCATGTCCCCTCTGGGTAGATGTTCCTCTTGAAGGATTCGTCTTTATAGACCAATCCAAGATTTTGGATAAAATTGGCTTTTTAGTGCAAAAACTCAGTTTTTGTCAATTTCCTTATTTTTGGTTTTATTTTTAATTTGTTTTTAGCTCACCTAGCCCGAATGGCCAAGTGAGCTTATGCCGTGGCGACCATCCGTCCATCAACTTTTTCTTTAAATGACTACTCAAGAGCCACTGGGCCGATTTCAATTATATTTGCTAGATAGCATCCTTAGGGCAGGGATCCAAGTTTGTTCAAACAGAGCGGTCAGCCAATTTGGTCGGTGGCCATCTTGGACTTTTGTCGAATTTAGGAAATGTCTTAAAAATCTCCGAAACCGCTTGACTAGTTGATTCACAACTGATGAAACAGCATCTAGGGGAAAGAGCTGAACAAGTTTGTTCAAGGGAACTTGATTGGCCATATGGTGCGGAGGCCATGTTGGATGACCTGATTTTTGCGAAAACGACTTCTCTAGAACCGCAGAATGGATCGGGCCCAAATTCGGGAAATATTATTAGGGACTAAGGCCAATTAAAGTTTGTTCAAGAGAACAGTGGCTGGTTTTGGCCGGCTTGGCCGTTAAATGATAAAACAGTGTGGCTGTGCACCGTGCGATTATCCGCATGGCAAAGTAACCAAACATCATCATTCGCTTTATTACTGCTTTTATAATACAATGCATTTATCCCGTTCCCCCCTATATTTTCAGGTCAGGGATTTTGTTATTTCTGGTTAAGTTTTGGGTTTACCTTGACTTAGTTCATACTTTTCTGTATAGCTCAGCTCCAGCTAAACTATTAATAACCTGATCAGACTTCATAGAATCGCTATATTACTGTAACACTGCCATGAATCTATCCCTATTCTTCCATATATGTCCAGGTCAGCTCTGCAGAAGTTTCCTTTCTGTGGAACATTTTCTGACAACACTGGCAAACACATGTCCATGTGGACGTTTTGGAGCTGTAGTTATTAGCTCACCTGGCCAGAATGGCCAAGTGAGCTTATGCCGTGGCGACCATCCATCTGTCTATTTTGTCTGTCAACTTTTTCTTTAAACGACTTGTTCTCAAGAACCACTGGGCCAATTTCAATTATACTTGCCAAAAACCATCGTTAGGGCATTGAGAGCCAAGTTTGTTGAAATGAAGCCGATCGGCCAATTTGACCGGTGGCCACCTTGGATTTTGGCCGATTTTGAGAAACATCTCTAAAAAAAACTTCTCCGAAACCGCTTGGGGAATCGATTCAAAACTCATGAAACATCATCTAGAGCAAGAGCTACGCCAAGTTTGTTCAAGACAACTTGTTTGAGCAACTGGTTCGGCGGCCATCTTGGATGCCCTAGTTTTCGTGAAGACCGCTTCTCTAGAACCGCTCAAGGGATCGGGCCGAAATTTGTGAGATATAATTAGGGCCGTCAAAAACATGGCCTCCGTGGGCCAATCAAAATGTAGTGTGTTTGGCAGCCATATTTGATTTATTTTTTTTTTGGATGGATTTTGAGGCCAGAATTGGTTTTATATATGCTTTTGGGTATTTTGATCTCAAATTTGTCATTGTCGAAGCTGTCAGATAAACGGTTTGTTGGCCATCTTTGATCACTTTCCGTCCAAAACATCTCATACTAAAACAATTGGAAATTTAAAATGTCAATTTGGCCAGCTGCGATCTTGGATTTCGGCCGATTTTTAGAAACGTCTTTAATAATCTTCTCTGAAACCGCTTTGGGAATCAATTCACAACTCACGAAACGTCATCTAGGGCAAGAGGTAAGCCAAGTTTGTTCAAGAGAAGGTGGCCATCTGCGATGACCTAGTTTTCGCGAAAGCGACGTCTTCTCCAGAACCACTGAAGGGATCGGGCCGAAATTTGAGAGATATGATTAGGGACTAAGGGGTATTAAAGCTTGTTAAAGGGAAGTTGATAAGTAAAAAAACATGGCCGCCATGGCCGAATAAAAATGCAGTGTGTTTGGTAGCTGTATTGGATATTTTTATTTGATGGATTTTGAAGCCGAAATTGGTTTTATATGTGGTTTTGGGTATTCTGATTTCAAATTGTCCATTTTTTAAACTATCGGATAAACGGTTTGTCGGCGATCTTAGATCTTTTTGCACAGAGCCGATTTCAACTATATTTAACAGGAAGCATCCTTATGGCATATGGATACAAGGTTGTTCAAAGGAAGACGATCGGCCAATTTGGCTGGTGACCCTCTTGGATTTTGGCCGACCTTTAGAAGCGTCTTTAAAAGTCTTATCGGAAACCGCTCGTGGGATGTATGCAAACTTCATAAATTATGATCTAGGGCAAGAGCTGAACCAAGTTTGTTTGAGGGAACTTGATTTGCCAAATGGTTGGGTGGCCATCTTGGATGAGATAGTTTTCGTGAAAACGACTTCTCCAGAACCGCTCCCTGAACGGATCGGGCCGAAATATAATATAGTAAAAAATCCATTTTCACTTCAAGAGTATACTTACCTCCCTAATACTTTTGATATTGCTAAATATTGGCTTTCACTCAATAAACACTCAGATTAAAACAGTTAGGTGCCCCTACTGGGCAGGGAGTCAGAGCGTAGTCTGGCGGATGCCAGCCCCACCACCGCGCATGCGCAGACTAGCACTTCCTCTTTGCTAGATTATTGGCAGAGAGATCACACATGTCTTTTTGTGCAAAAGCTTTTTCTTACTCTTAAACTGTTTAAGTGGTGTTATTTTGGAGTGATAGTCACTGATTAGGATGGCAGGAAGGATCACTTCGCCAAAGGGGGACCTAGGACCTTTAAATCAGGTGACTTCTAGTAAAATTAGCGAGTTTTTCTTCCCGGTGTATTGTGTTTCCGGGACTCGCGTTTACCGTGATAAGCGCCTTGGTTAGTTGGTTTATGTCAACTCGGTGCTACCTAAGGCTAATTTCTCTTTCTGTTTATGTCCACAGGTCTGTATGACGCTAGGTGGTGGCATCACAGCAGCAGAGAGTTAGTTTTCTCTCCACCATGGTTCCATTTCCTACTAACACTGTTAGGTTATCTAACCAAATGAAAAATTATGTCCAGTGAGTTGGAGGCCTAGTATAAAGGTCTTCTCACTTTGCCCTCTTGATCCAATTCCTTCCCCATGAGGTGGAGAGAGTTAAGAGGCGTGCAGGTGGTGGAGTACTCCGGTTCGTCACGTTGGATGGTTTGTCTATACAAGGTGTCAGGTATCTAGTTATTGATAATGTGGTGATGTTAATTATAGTAAGCAAAGGGAGATAATTAACATTTTTGCCAGAAAAGAGTTATCTATGTGTATCTGATGGTTGTGTAGTCGACGTATCCATTCAGCATACAATTCGTCCTTGCACTTGGATGTTTTGTTGGGATCGAATTTTTCCTGTCACGGGATTAATGACGTCATAATCAGCCTGGCTATGTATTTATCAGCAATTCAAGTCGCTATGCTGGTTTCTGATGTATATTGATCTTTATGATCGTTTTCCTTCTCTTTGAGTTGGTTTGAGTGTCTAAGCTTAACTAGTTTGCTCATACTCCTCGTCCTTTGCCCTGTTTCAGGGACCGGGTTGCGCGTCCTGTGGACGATTTCTACATGATAAGTTCTTGCCTCATCTTTGCTATCAATGTAGCCCTTGTGGTCCCTTGGCTAATTGTGACATATGTAAGCACTGGGGGGGCGAGTTAATGTCCGAATTCTTGTGCTTACAGGCGACGGACAAGGTGGTAGAGGAGGAGAAGAAGAAGAAGCGGAAACGAGAGGTTGTAAGTAGGAAGGGTAAGGGGAAGGTCTCGTCCGCGGTGGATATGGAGGCCTTCCGGACCGAGATGTTGGGAGAGATGAAGAGGACAATAAAGGATTTGGTTCCAGAGTTGCTTCGTGGCATGCTTCCTGGACCAAGTCCTTTACTGTCCTCATCATCGGCTTCGGAGCAGGTAATCCCCGCCTCTGGATCGGTTTTCCTTAGACCGCTTCCGTTGTTCGACGATTCAGAGGTGGCCCCATTAGAGGGGGCGTTCCACGACCCTGGCAGCAGGCTTATTGCCGCGCCGATAGGGGACCGTGGACGGTTGTCGCTGGAACCCGCGGGCTGCTTATCAGTCCAGGGGTATCCGCACGCCGCGGTGGCCAGTACCTCCTATGGCACCGTTCCTGGTCAGCCCGGGTTAGCTCTCTTTGCTGACCCGGGGTCTAATCTTTCTGACCAGGGTGATGAGGATTACCTGCTAGGGTCACCGTCTGACGACGTGGACATGGATGAAGACGTTTGTGCACCCCTCGCGGGGAATACAGGCGGCTTCTTCCACGGTTTTACTCACCCTGGAGTAGAGTCCGCGGCTCAGGTGGTGGCCCAGGGCGCTGCTGATGGCCAGCGGTACCGCATACCTCGGCTTGCCGAGGGTGTTGCTGGTGCTGGCCGGGCCCGTGGTGGGGCGGTATATACCCCGCGCTCTGCCACGGTGCCTGCTCCTGGTCAAACCAGTGATATTGTCATGCCGGTGCTGTCAGGCCCGCATGTTTTCCCTGGCTTGCCAGGTGTATCAGCGTACCCGCTGTCAAGCTCTGCTGCTTGCGCTCAGGAGGAAGACGAAGGACCCCGTCTTGTAGAGCGCTCGCAGTTAGCCACGGAGGAGGATTGGTCTGACGCTTGCCAGTGGTTGGTGAGCGTTAGGCCTGATCTGCCCGTGGAGCAGTCGACTAGCCAGCGTGACCACAGGCCGTGGTTAGCTGGGAAACCGACTGCTAACGCTATGCCTTCTCTGCCGCTGGCGGAGCATGTCGTTGACATGTTCGAGGCGGCGGAGTCGTCCATTAAGTCGAGTGGACGTCTCGCGAAGGCCCCTCGCGAGGTGGCCAGGCGTTGTCGCATCGTGCCCCTGGATTACCAGTGGTACGGTGTGGTACCCAAGCCCAGCGTGGATGACCGCGCGGCTTTGGGTGAGGATGCGCGGCCAGGCTCCCGTTCTGACACGGGGGTCTTGTGCTCAAACGCGTTGCGTTCGGCGAATACCGCGTTGCGTGATGCGGAGGAGAGTGGGAGGGCTTCGATTGCCGCTCTGTCCCACGTCTCCCAGCTGTTACAGTGGGTAGTAACGGCATCCGCATCGTGCCAGCCAAGTCCGGTCGCGGTCCAGCGAGCCATCCAGGATGGTATTAACCTGGCGCTGGACTGTATGACTCGGGCGGTGACCAGGAGTGTCCGGGCAAGACGCACGTTTGCCCTGGACAATCTGTGCCCGTCTCAGGACCTGTACAATAGGCTACTGCGTACGCCTATGACGGGTCCTGGTCTTTTTGGAGGTGAGGGATGTCGACACCTCCAGGAGACGGTCACCCTGGTGAATAACCAGAGGGCGCTGCGCGAGCAGTTTGAGGTGCTGCGTCGTGCTAACGTTCGCGCCGCGGCCCCTGCGTATCGTCCCCTGCAGGCTCGAGGTGGTGCTGGCCAAGTCAGAGGCCAGCCACCGTCGCAGCGTCGGCCTCGGCCGCGTGCGATTCGGCCAGCAGCGAGGGGGGCGCAGGTTCCTCAGGCGCCGTCAGCCAGGCAGCCGCCCGCGCACCGAGGTGCGCGCGGGGCGGGGCGGGGCGCGCGAGGATCTGGGTGTGGTTATCGGTCCTGACGGGACGGTTACCGCGGTAAGAACCACTCCGGTGTTTATGGCGACGGAGACAGTGCCACTCTTGCATGCCTCGTGTCCACCTCGGTCCCTAGGTGGACCGGTGGGAGGCCGGCTAGCCGACCACATGCAAGAGTGGGAACGGTTAACTCAGGACCGTTTAGTCTTGCGATGGCTTTCCGTCGGGTATCATCCAGAGTGGATGACAGGCCCGCCGTCGCGACTCTCTAGTGCCAGTCTGGACTCCCATTCCGAGAGATCCAGAGCAAAGGTTGTGTATCGAGGAGGAGATAGATTCCCTCGTACAAAAGGGAGCTATTCAGCCGGCACAAAGGTGTCCGGGCTTCTATTCAACCCTGTTCTTAGTAACAAAACGCACCGGAGGGTGGAGACCGATTCTCAACCTCAAGCCATTGAACAAGTTCATCGAGACACCCAGTTTCAAGATGGAAACGGTGCGCTCGGTGTTGGCGGGGTTGGAGAGGGGGATGTGGACGGCGTCGATAGATTTGAAGGACGCTTATTTCCACATCCCCATCCACGGGAGTTTCTGTCGCTTCCTGAGATTTGCATTCCAGGGCAGACAGTGGGAATTCAGGGTGTTGCCCTTCGGAATTTCCACGGCTCCTCGGGTTTTCACCCGTGTGGTTCTTGCGATCACAGCATACCTCCGCAGGAGAAGCATAGCAGTCCACACGTACATAGACGACTGGCTGTTAAAGGCACACGACAAGGAAGCTTTATCGGCCAATCTGGTGATTGTTTTGAAAACTCTCTCGGATTTGGGCTGGATGATAAATTTTCCGAAATCAGAGCTGACTCCATCCCAGAGGTTTGTTTACCTGGGAATGTTCTTCGATCTGGAGACGGGATATGTTTATCCTACTCAGGAGAGAGTGCTAAAACTCATCTCGTTAATTCAGTCAGTGTGCGACAGTCGTCATGTCCTGGCACGGGTTTACTTGAGAATGCTGGGGTTGATGGTTTCTTTGGAACCAGTCATTCCTCAGGCCGCCTTACGCAGGCGGCCGATCCAGTTGTTTCTCATGACACAATGGACCCAGAGTACAGGTTCGCTGGACTCGAACGTGTCAGTGTTGGCGCCTCTGATTCACCACCTGCAATGGTGGTTGCTCACAGAGAATCTCTTGGTGGGGGTTATGCTGACCCCTCCCCACCCTCAGGTGACTGTGTATACAGATGCATCGATGGAGGGCTGGGGGGCTTGCCTGGAAGAGTCCACGATATCAGGGCTTTGGAATCCGGAACAGTCAAAGGAACATATAAATCTACTGGAGCTAAGAGCAGTAGTCCTGGGCCTGGAACATTTCTTACAGAAAGTTCAGGGCAAGATTGTTCTCATTCGTTCAGACAACTCAACAGTTGTGACTTACATAAACCGCCAGGGCGGAACGAAGTCGCCCAGTCTCTGTATGATGACATGGAGACTGCTTTGTTGGTGTCTGGATCACCAGATTACCTTGAAAGCAGTTCATATTCCGGGAAGGTTAAACCTGCTAGCAGACTCATTGAGCCGAAGGATGAGTGTTTTACCCACGGAATGGCAACTAAATCAATGTGTGGCGGATCGTCTGTTCGACCATTGGGGGAAACCCAACATCGATTTGTTCGCAACGAAGAAGAATGCGAAGATGACGACGTACGTCTCTCCGATTCCGGATCCAAGCGCTTTCGCAACAGATGCGTTAGCTATCAGCTGGGGGAGAATGTATGCATACGCATTCCCTCCAGCAATCCTGATTCCAAAAATTCTTCAGAAAATCAGACAAGAGGAATGCCAAGTGCTTCTGATCGCCCCGGATTGGCCAAGCCGATCATGGTATACGGATCTGCTGGACCTTCTGGTCTGCAATCCGGTTCCTCTGCCTCTGATGAACGATATTATCTTCCAGGGCAAGGTCCTTCACAACAATCCGTCAATGTTCAGATTGACTGCGTGGATGTTGTCAAGGAATCTAGAATTAAGGAGGGCTTTTCTGAGCAAGCAGCCATGTTTATGGCCAAAGCCAGGAGGGGGTCAACCTCCAGAGCATATAATTATAAAATCAACAGATTTGCAGAATGGTGCTCAAAAAGATGTATTGATCCAATGGATTCATCTATTCAAGTAGTAGCTGATTTCCTCTGTCACCTCTATGATGCCTATAGCCTCAAGCCTAACTCTATTGCTGGTTATAAGTCAGCATTAATGTCTGTTATTCCTTGCTTGGCTAAGAGGGGAAGTGATGAAGTAAATACATTAAATGTATTAATTAAAGGCATGGGCAATCTAAGACCAAGGAATCCACCGGTGATTCCGTCTTGGAGTTTATCGCTAGTGCTTCAAGTACTAGGTGATAAGCCTTTTGAACCACTTAGTTCCATTTCTATGAAACTATTAACACTGAAGACTGTGTTTTTAATTGCTGCGGCCTCGGCTAGGCGTAGGAGTGAAATTCATGCCTTATCAGCCGAGGATGACCGTTTTGTGGTTTCAGGGGAAGGCCTTAAGCTGCTACCTAGGATTAATTTCTTGGCTAAAAATCAGTCGTTGAAATATCCAGGTCAACCTATTATTTTGCCTGCTTTAACTAGATATGATCCTAATTCTAAAGCATGGTGTCCTGTCCAGGCGCTTTGCCGGTACAAGCAACGTACGGCGGAGTGGCGCACCGATCAGTCAGCGTTATGGTTGTCATATATTGAACCCCATGGCAGGGCTTCTAAGGACACCATTTCCAGGTGGATTGTAGAATGCATTCAGTTTTGCCATAAATCCGCCACCGGGAAGCAGGTTGACGTGGCCAAGGCTCACAGTGTCCGCGGCGTAGTGACATCCACTGCCCTATTTAATGGGGTCCCTGTGGATGATATTATGTCGGTGGCTCAGTGGCACTGTGAGTCAAGTTTTACAGACCATTATCTCCGTGACACCTCTAATCCTCTCGCCTTGTCGATTTTGAAAATATAACTCGGTTTATATTTTTTGAGGAGGTTTTTTCCTCATTACTTATATATTTCACAATTAATTTATGGAAACACCCACTTTTTTGGGCCTGCATCAGTCTTTACCAATGGGAAGATGATGTCAGCAGCCATTTCAACAAGGTCAGTCTTGTTCATGTGTTGTCCGTTGTTGATTGTATTGTCACGATTACCCGTTATTAATATGGTGATGGTTTGTGTATTTGTGTGGTTCATTGTTGAGAGTTACGAAAATGGAGCTTTTTCGTCTCTGTCCTGTAGTACATGGCACTTGTACGTAGAGAGCGTATAGGACATTGAGGTCAGTCGACTCTTCCTCCCAGGAAGGAGGGGGGGGGGGGGGGGAGCGCATATGACATTCGGTCATCTCTCATACATCGGTGGTGTTATCCGATGGTTAGTCAAATCCTGACTGTTTTTTCTTACAGTTTCAGAAGTTTAAGTGCCTTAAACGCAGAAAAGCGTATAGGGATGAGCTGGTCTTTTGACCTCGCCTCCCTCCCGCCAGATTCACTTTCGAATTCTGGCAATATCAAAAGTATTAGGGAGGTAAGTATACTCTTGAAGTGAAATAAACGAAATCTAAGATTTCTTTTTTCACGAGAGAGTTGATACTTACCTCCCTAGATACGGACCCGGCCTCTCCACCCCACAGAGGCTCGGTCTTCAGGCTCTTAATAGTTGCATGTGTGTCAGCCAATAATCTAGTCAGAGGAAGTGCTAGTCTGCGCATGTGCGGTGGTGGGGCTGGCATCCGCCAGACTACGCTCTGACTCCCTGCCCAGTAGGGGCACCTAACTGTTTTAATCTGAGTGTTTATTGAGTGAAAGCCAATATTTAGCAATATCAAAAGTATTAGGGAGGTAAGTATCAACTCTCTCGTGAAAAAAGAAATCCTAGATTTCGTTTAGTTCGTCATGAATCAATCAGAATGTATCGTTTTGGGGGAACATCTTGTCTTTAATGCAAATTTCTGAGAAAATCGTAAAAAGACTACTTATTAACCTCCGAGTCAATTTTAATAAAAACTTGGCTAAACCTTCTTCACAGAAATCTCATTGGTAAATCTTTCCAGTGATCATCTCGTTTTGTTCGATTGTGTCAGTGGCCAATAATTCCAGGTGAGTAATACAGGCTCCTTGGGCCTCTTGTTATTCATAACTGTGCTCTTGCCACAAGAGGAATCTACAAACGATGATGATGACGAAGATGATATTAGCCAGTCAGAAACCAATTCCAGGCATCTAGCTGCTCATGGTTTTAAAGAAATCGAGCAATGATCGATTTTTTTTAAACGCTTGCGGTCACGCTTGCCGTGCACATGGAAAAGTTACATTGTAAAATAACTATATCGATTTTAAACTGCGTACCGGCAGCCACTAGTGGCCCGATAAAAGGCGCACGTGGAAAACCAGCCTAAGAGAGAATTTCACTGAATTTTCTCTAACTTTTTTACAATGTCCATAATAAGTGATGTATATATTTAAAATGTGTACAATGCCTAAGAGTCCCATTGTATTTGGGCTCAAGTTCGGTTCGCTAATCGTAGTCCGCTAAGACGTAAAAAGCATCCATATGAGATAAAGTGGGAAGGAAATGGGCCTTGGGAACATTGACATACAATAGGAAAGTATAATTTCATCAAACCTATGTTATTTAGTGAAATATTTATACTTTTATATGCATTTATTTATGGCAAGCTAGGGGTGTCCGCCTTTTTGAAATTTATGCAAATTTCGTACTGACCAATTGGAACCGAGGTCTGGTGCTCAGTCAACTATGGTTGACTGGCTAACTAACGGTTTCAAGTTCAGTTGGTGTCTAGTTAGCTGTGGTTGGATGGATAAGTGAGATCAAATGTCAGGCTTCACTGCCCATAGAGATAAAATTACAATAGACTACATTGTTATTAAGCTAGTTAGCTATGGGTAGCGATCCTGTTGACGTGACCTTGTTATGTGGTAGACCACGCTGTCTTAAAGTTAACATTATGTGGACATTGTTTAAAGAAATACACTCAGTAATATTATGGCTATATAACGATAACTCTCAGACAGATTGTTTTCACCTTATACATTGATCTCCAGTGGAATTTTATTAGGAGATTTCACATTAGAGTAATATTAGAACATGTACATATAAACAAGTATTTTGAAAACGGTTTTAGCTAGAGACAAGCTTCTGCCACTGAAATATAATCGACATATGTTTAATTTAACCCTTTCATGACAAATCCCGTAAATAATATATTCTTTAAGATATAAAACTGATTGTGTTGAATTATCATTCCAAATATATTCAACACTTACTGTATAGTCATGATAGTTGCCTTGCAAATGAGGTAGGGTAGAACTCATCGGTGGAAGGGTGTATGATAATGTAGCAAACCCACCACCACCACCACCACCACCACCCCAATAATCTGCAGCACACAGAATGAAAAGGGCTTGGGGTGGGTTGTGTGATGGAGATGATAGGTGACTTAGATGCGATATACACTTGGATAGTTTTATAACTACGATGTTTATATTTTTCTGAATAAGATCTTCCTTCACAGTAAAAAAAAAGTTTGTCACAAAAACAACACATTATATATAGGCCTCTAGCAACTTATGAGTAACCTAATCACACAGATTTTCATCTTCAGGCGAAATTTTTAATGAAATACATTTATAGTTATCTGAAACAGTGAACCGGAGACAAATACATATGCATTCAATTAACCCATAACACTTTAACACTCAAATCAGACAAAAACAGCTTCTGTAGTTGTCACGGAAACTGTCCATTTGCAAACAAAGAAAATAATATTTTTTGAAAATTTATCACTGGAATGACTGGCTCGGTTATCGAGCCAGTCATTCCAGTGATAAATTTTCAAAAATAGTCCTCTCTTTTGTCCGCAAATGGACAGTTTCTATGAGAAAAATTAAATTTTCTTGAACAAATTTCAGGGTTAAAGAGCAAGAGCCCACAGATTCGTTAAGATGGATGTATTGAATATTCTGTTGAATATTTTGAAACTAAAATATTTTCTGCATAATTGTTTTAAAAGTCAGCGACTGACATATTGAGGGTTAAATAGTTAACAAACAAGCGGACCTCAATCTAAGGGTTAAATTTGAAAATTTAATTTAAAAATAGAGAGATATATGTGAAAGATATAGATTAATTAATATAACGTTAGAAACAACAGCTCAATACATCTATCATCGTGTTTCATTCTTAACACTTTAACCCTCAAATTTGTTCAAGAAAATTTAAATTTTCTCATAGAAAATGTCTATTTGCAGACCTAGAGAAGACTATTTTTTAAGATTTACCACTGGAATGACTGGCTCGGTTATCGAGCCAGTCATTCCAGTGGTAAATTTTCAAAAATAGTCTTCTTTTGGTCTGCAAATAGACATTTCTCAGGACCACTGCAGAAGTAATTTTTGGCTGATATGAGGGTTAAAGGGTTATGTTATTGCATATGTTTTATATTTAAACATTTGTATCAAAATGAGTTTTAAACCTGTCTTAATTACTCGTCTCATGATTTTGATAAATGAAATGTATTGATCTAAAATAAAATCAATAAGAAGAGCGGTTTTGACTGGTTCATAGCGAGGTGATTAGACATTCCCTGTGTGTAGTGAATAGCCTCAGATCTTGACATTTGGACTCCAGTTATGCTCTGCACGGCTGAAAAAACGTATCCATTATCCCAGACCAATTTAATGTTTTGTTTTGCAAAAATCCCCAGCCAAGAGACACGATCGGAGATTTTGAAAACGCAAGAACGCCAAGGGCCTTAACGCTCACCTGGACTATTAGCATTTGACCTATTAGCATTTGGACAGACATAATACTTTAAATTCACTAATCACTAGTATCAAGACATAAAATAAAAAATTAGAATTCAGTATGAGCAATAATTATTGGGAAATTAAGGTTTGACACTGATCACCGTAGGTACCAGCCAGTCTATAAAAAAATCCAATATGGCTACCAAACCCAAAATTTTGATTGGTCCATAACAGCCATGGTTTATCATGGATCAAGTTCTCTTGGAAATATGTGGAACAAACTTTAATTGACCGTAGTTATCGATGAAATTTCAGCCTAATCCATACAGTGCTTCCTGAGATGTCATTTTTGAGAACATGATGGCCACTGGAATGAGAACAAGGTGGTCACCAGCAAAATGTACCACTTGGAATTCTGAATGAAAGTTCTAAAGCCAATAACTATACGGTTCAATCATCCAACTTTTCTTGAAATCCAGAAGTGCATTTTAACAATTTCCAGAGAATTGTTTATAAAATCTCAGATTTTCAGCAAAAGGTTTGACCAATCAAAATTCTAAATAGATGTTCTGGAGCCTTTGGCCATATGGTTGAAATTTGTCACATGGCTAAAGTTATCGCATTTTGACAATTTCCAGTAAATTTACAAATCAAAATTCTGACATCATATGGTCCGTCTAGCAAAACCTTATTGTAATCTGTAAAGTGGCTAAGGAGGAGATGCATTTTGACAATTTTCATTAAATCTCACAAATTGTGTTGAAATCCACCTAACATGCCAAACAGCTAGGAGGAGATGCATTATGACAATTTCCTGTAAATATTTCATTAAATCGAAAATTTTCGCCCAAAAATTTGACCAATCAAAATTTTGAATAGAAGTTCTGGATCCTATGGCCATATGGTTGAAATTTGTCAAGTGGCTAAAGAGATCACGTTTTGACAATTTCCAGTAAATTTACAAATCAAAATTCTGACATCATATGGTCCTTCTAGCAAAATCTTATTGTAATCTGTAAAGTGGCTAAGGAGGAGATGCATTTTGACAATTTTCATTCAATCTCACAAAATGTGTTGAAATCCACCTAACATGCCAAACAGCTAGGAGGATTTTCACCCAAAAAAATGACCAATCAAAATTCTGAATAGACGTTCTGCCGCCTGTGATTAAAGATTTATATAATCCTTCCAGCCAAATTTGCTTGAAATCCATCAATCAGTTAATTAAGAAGATGCATTTGGAAAATTTTCAGTTAATTTTTCATAAAATCTAAGATTTTTACCCAAAACATGCACCAATCAAAATTCTGAATAGAAGTTCTGGCGACTACAGCCATATGGTCGTTCTAGCCAAATTTGTGTGAAATCCGTCAAATGGCTAAAGAGGAGATACGTTTTGGCAATTTTCGGTAGATTTTTCATAAAATCTCCGATTTTTACCCAAACAATTGACCAATTAAAATTATGATAGAAGTTCTGGAACGTGCATCCATAGGATACTTCCAGCAAAATTTGCTTGAAATCCGTCAAACCGTTAAGGAGGAGATGTGATTTGACCGACAATGAACGGTCACCATGGCATATAAGCTCACTTGGCCCTTCTGGCCCGGTGAGATAATAACAATAATGCGCAGTTTAAAGCTCAGAAGTTTTACGCCATTACAGTATTAATCCTTTCATCAGGTTAATTGTCAAGATTGATCAAGAAAATCCAAAACATTTTCTCAGTAAATGCCACTTGGTGGTGAAGAAGACTATATTTATCTCACCTGGCGCGAAAGGCTGAGGTAGCTTATGGCATGGCGGTCATCCATCCGTCTCCGCATCTCCTTATGCTTTGACCGATTTCAAACTGACGAGGGATCCCCAAATTTTCTGGCAGCCATCTTGCATTTTCCGAAAAAATTTCAGAAATCATTTAACCCTTTAACACTCATATCAGGCTAAAACGGTTTCTGCAGTGGTCTTGATGAATGTCCATTTGCAGACCAAGAGAAGACTATTTTTGAAAATTTACCACTGGAATGACCGACTCGATAAGCGAGCCAGTCATTCCAGTGGTAAATTTTCAAAAACAGACTTCTCTTGGTCTGCAAATGGACGTTTTCTATGAGAAAATTTTAATTTTCTTGAACAGATTCAAGTGTTAAAGGGTTAAAACGCCACTCCTTCAATATAAATGGCCCACTATCCAGAAACTTGGCTGGACTAATTCTGTGCTGGTAAGCTTCGACACTTCTACCAAGAATTTTGATTGGTCAATTTTTTCCAGCAACCATCTGGGATTTTCCAAAAATGTCTGGAAATCAATTTAAAGCCTCTCATTAACCACTTGACCGATTTCAAGCAAACTAGGTGGGAAGAACCCTAGAGTGGTGTTTCAGAACTTGTATACATAATTTGGATTGGCCAATTTTTTTCGATGGCCATCTTCAATTTTCCAAAAAGTGCCAGGAAACTATTTAAAATGCTACTCCTTATTAACTGCTTGGGAAATATCAACCAGACTTTGCTGGAAGAATACTAGGGTGGTTGGTTTCAGAAATTTTGTACAGAATTTTGATTGGTCAACCTTTCTGATGGCCATCTTGGATTTTCTGAAAATTTTGGGAAACCGTTGAAAGTCCTCATTGCTCAAACTCAGCTGGAAGGACCCGGCTGGTATGCTTCAGAATTGGTATACAGAATTTTGACTGCTAGATTCCTTTGGTGGACAGCTTGGATTTTCCGAAAAATGGCGGGAAATCGTTTAAACCGCTACTACTCATTAGCCACTTGGGTAATTTTGATTGGTCAGTGCTTTGGCAGCCATCTTTGATTTTCTGAAAATTTTCTGCAACAATTTAAAAACAGTACTCATTAATCAGTGGCCCAATTTTAATAATGTTGGAATGATCCTGCGACAGTAGGCTTCAACATATCAAGTGAGAATTTTAATTGGTGGATTTTATTTGGAATTATGCATCATGTGTATTTAAATGCAAATGGTTCAAAAATGCTAATGGTTCAGGTGAGCGTCACAGGTCCTTGGGCCTCTTGTTGAAAATTTACCACTGAAATGGCTGGTCGGCCCATTAAACGAGTGAGGACTCCAGTGGTAAATTTTCAAAACTCATCTCTTGGCAGGCAAATGGACTTTTCTCATGACCATTGCAATGCTATTTTGTGCGGTTTGGCCATTAAAGGGTTAACAATGCTACAGAGAACAAGAATAGTTACAGAAACTCTGAGGAATTCTGAGTGTTAAGTATTTGGCTGCCAAAAATTGTTAGATGGAAAGAATGTTGAAAATAATGCCTTAAAATTAAAGAATTATTTGTTTTCCAGATATGGAAAACTTAACTTAGACGCATCTGTAAAACCATACAATAAATTGGTATAGCCTTACAGGCCAAGAAAAGACTATTTTTGAACATTTATCCTTTGAATGGCTTGCTCGATGAAAATCTCATTTGTGTTTCATTTCAGAAAAACGGCTTTCAGCTTCTTTACCCGCAACACCGCACGAAGGCTGTATGGTATTTGATGGCGTTACCTACCTTGGTTGTGCCACCGTGAATGCCCCGCGTAGTGAGGTGGAAATCTATAGAAATATGGCCGTGTTAAATGAACAATCACAGATGTCTATTCCTATTAGTCTATCAGTACCAAACACATCAGATGGAAGTGTCAGGTATAACTAAATTGTCTGGTCTCTTTAACCCTTTAATGGTCAAATTTGGTCAAGAAATTTCCATTTGCTGACCGAGAAAGGACTATTTTTGAAAATTTACCACTGGAATGACTGGCTCGGTTATCGAGCCAATTTTTGAAAATTTACCACTGGAATGACTGGCTCGGTTATCGAGCCAGGCATTCCAGTGGTAAATTCTCAAAAATAGTCTTCTCTTGGGTGTCTTGGCCTGTAAATGACCATTCCTCAAGACCACTGCGGAGACCAGTTTTGTCCATTAAAGGGTGAGCTGCAATCAGAAGTTTATTTTATATTTATCTGTAGTATGAGAATTGTTATCTGTTTCTTTGTGTACCTGCATTTAATAGTAGATCTTAGCTTTTGAAATTCCAGTGTCTCATTAGCAAGACATTTATACAGGTAAATGTCGAATACCCTGAAACTCATTTAACTGAAACCTGTTGCTGTCATAAGCTGCAACAGTTCGCAGTTAAATTAGTCTGGAAATATTCTGCAGCGTTTCTTGATATACTAAAAGCAGCGTTTCTTGATATATTAAAAGATGTGTAGTTTATGGGTCTGTGTGGGCTAAATAGTGAGAGAGGGAGGGGGGGGGGGGGGAAGCACTCACATCTCTTCTGTCTCACTGTAAAAAGTTTTGAATTTTTTTTAATCACGCCCTAAGTTGTGTGATCTTAGTGTATGGTCACACCTTTTCTGAGTTAAAATTTTAGCAAAATCGGGCCAGTACATTCCAAGTTGTCTATAGATCCAGAATTTTATCCAATCGTGATCCAGGTTCTTTTATCTTTTGTGTGCGTGTGTATGTGTGCATGCGTATGTGTGTGTATGTGTGCATGCGTATGTGTGTGTGTGTGTGTGCATGCGTGTGTGTGCGTGCTTGTGTGTGTGATCTCTTCCAAACCCATACCACCGAACACAGACACATACCACACCCCTAGAAGTTGTTCTTCCAATATCTGAGATATTTCATGATTATGAGCTGTAATATCACTATTTCAATAATGTCATACATGTTTAACTCTAACTGCCCAGTTTCTCCAGTACACTCTGCTTGCTAGGGAAATCATAGTGTTAATCCATAATCCATAGATCATTTCCAAACGAAGTGCAATCTAGATATTTTTCTTTTGTTTCGCAGGATTATAGACCCAGCGACAGAGTGTGAAATAACGAGCTATCGGATACACAACATCTTGTTCTGTGCTCGTGGTCCTAATGACAGCAAAGAGAAGCGGTGTTTTGCGTTCACGTGTAGTCATGGAATTGAAGCCCAGACGGCTATCTTTCAGTGCCACGTTTTCCGCTGTGACATTCCTGAAGCAGTAAGTGGTGACATAATGGAGGGATCTCATCTGTCATTCTAATAGCTGATGTCATAAGTAAAATATGCCACGATCAAAATCTGCATCGCAAAACTGGAAAAGGCTGCCACGAAAGTTAACCGAATTGTATATTTTTAATGAATTTGCAATTTAATAGACATTCTAGCATTCAATGTTGAATATTTTAAAACTAATTTGACTGGGAAGTGTACAGCATCAGCAGGTAGTTACAAAATAGTCACCTTACGGTTACATGTCTTAACGGTTTGACTGCTGAGTTTTTCCAGACGACATATTCCAGAGGTTATATTTCTGAACCTGCTTAATATTTTGAAAAAAATTTGACTGAAAGTTGTTGGTGGCTAAGCCACCATCAACTTTCAGTCAAATTGTTTTCAAAATGTTCAACAAGTCAAGAGCTTTTTGCACATTGAAATTATTACCTGGTGGCTTAGACAGCAATATCTTCCAGTCAAATTAATTTCAAAATATTTTCCATAATATTTAAATATTATGGAAAATATTTTGAAATTAATTTGACTGGAAGATATTGCAATTGTAAATAATGTTGCTGTGTTTGGACTATGTGCTTGAAATGGTTAACATCAAATGTTTGATCTGTTCTGTTGGTGATTTCAGGTGGCCAAAATTCTCTACTGTTTTGCGATGACATTTCGCCGTCTTCCAAAGCAAAGAACACCCTCACAAACTGACACTGTTGCCGCAGAGATGGAGCAGTCGCATACCTTTGATGTTAGTATGGAGTTTAGGGAAGAGGACGTCAAAGGAAACTTCTCCACATGTCCGTTCGACAAAAATATCTTCAAATTCCGCAGAAATCTGGAGAAGAAGATTGTGATAAGTGTTGTACAATCTGGTCCAAGAGAGTTGCTAATTGAGAGGTAGGTTTATCCACCATAGAAGATTGTGATAAATATTATACAGTCTGGTCTAAGAGAGTTGCGAATTGAGAGGTAGGTTTATCCACCGTAGAAGATTGTGATAAGTGTTATACAGTCTGGTCCAAGAGAGTTGCTAATTAAGAGATAAGTTTATCTACCATAGAAGATTGTGGTAAGTATTGTACAGTCTGGTCCAAGAGAGTTGCTAATTGAGTGGTAGGTTTATCCACCATGGAAGATTGTGTTAAGTATTGTAATCTGGTCCAAGAGAGTTGCTAATTGAGAGGTTGGTTTATCAACCGTAGAAGACTCTGATAAGTATTGTACAGTCTGGTCCAAGAGAGTTGCTAATTGAGAAGTAGGTTTATCCACCATAGAAGATTGTGATGAGTGTTGTACAGTCTGGTCCAAGAGAGCTGCTAATTGGGAGGTATGTTTAATGTTTAGGGCGGGAAGGGGGTGGGTGGGGGAGGTGCCTTGTCTGTGGCGTCTCACAGGTGCATGCCAACTTTGGGGTCAAAATCTAAAAGGCATCAGCAACAGCTTTCAGCAACATTGTTTTCAAAATAGTCATTTTTCAATAATGCTGGTTTTACTGTAGGGATCCTCTCCAAACATGGCGGGAAGCCTGCTCCGAGGGCCCCGAAGACATATGCCAATGGAGGGGTCAAAAGTTAAAACTCAGCAGCAACAGCTTTCAGCAACAGTCTTTCCAAAATAGACATTTGTGACCTCAAGGCAACTTGATTGAAAAATATATCAATACTGCGGGTATCTGGAGAGATTTGTCCATGTTTATTCATGAATCATGTTGTGTTTGTATTCTAGGTGTTTTGGTTTGCTGATCTGTCCAGGAAGGAATGTCAAAGAGGGTGATATGCATCTTATTGAAATGGTAAGTTTGTGAGACTATCAAATCATATCTGTCTGACTAGATATGATGATAAAGTTACACATCTGTGTAGAGTTGACATCTAGCGGGGAGCTAGATACAGATTGCTTCTGTATTACAATGGATCAATCCGATGATGTATCTGTCACGCACATATCTGACATCATAATCAAAATAATTCACTTGTTAGCTGACGTCGCAATCATGATGACATGGGTCTGCCATGAAATAACCAAAGTCTGTAACAACAGTGTCTGAATTGTATGATTTTGGTGAATTTATACGATTTAATAAATATTCTGTTAAATATTTTGAAACTAATTTGACTGGGACCTGTTGCTTCCTATGCAGCAACAGCCCCCAGTCAAATTAATTTCAAGATATCTTGAAATATTTACATGCCAGAACTAAAAAAAAAAGAATGGGAAGCTTCAAATGAGTTCAAGATCCATTGGGCCAATTTCAAACAGATTTGTCAGGAAGAATCCTTGGGTTATAGTGATCCAAGATTGTTCATACGAAGCTGATTGGTTAATTTGGGCAGTGGCCATCTTGTCTTTTACGCTGTTTTTAACATTTAACCATCTCTGAAACTGGCCAATTGATGTGAAACTTATCAAACTTGATGAATGGAAAGGCCTAAACAAAGTTTGTTCACGAGAACCTGACCTAGTTTTCAACGAAAGGACGCCTCTGGAACCACAGAAGGGATCAGGCCAACATTTTGGAAATATGATTATGGACTATGACAAGCATTTCGAGTTTGGTCATTGGACGTTGATTCATGCAAGATCATGGTCCTCATTGGCCAATCAAAATTGAACGTCTGTTAGTTGATGGAATTTGGCAGTGAAATTGCTGATATGGTTTGAGAGGTGCTAAATCTGAATTTATAACTTTCACATCAAGCTGTTCAAACAAAACAGACTAGTCGATTGCATCTACGGCCAGCCATCTTAGATTTTTGTCTATTTTTTATAAAAAAAACTTTAAACATCTCTGAAACTGCTTGCTCGATTGATGTGAAAATTAAGAAACTCCATCTAGAGCAAGAGTTGGATGAAGACTTTTAAACAGAGCCTGTTTGGTTAATTTGCCTGCTGGCCATCTTGAATGATCTAGCTTTTGCAAAAGCGACTTCTGCTGAGCCGCTGAAGAGATAATGTCGAAACCAGCAACTATAATTAATGACTAAGGGTCATTCCAGTTTGTTCAAGTGATGTTGCTATGGAAACAGCATGGACTTTTTTTAACCTAGATTTTCATACTTCGGACATTTGTATTTCTCCTAGTTTAACACATATCTTGCAGTTACAGGAACCATAGGCCTTTTGTTTGAAATTCTAATCACGGCTGCTTTCATATCATAAAATTTACACATTTTTCTACATTTAACTAGTAAAACTGATAATTATT
Organism: Chaetoderma sp. LZ-2023a; assembly: GCA_034401795.1. Lineage (NCBI taxonomy): Eukaryota > Metazoa > Mollusca > Caudofoveata > Chaetodermatida > Chaetodermatidae > Chaetoderma > Chaetoderma sp. LZ-2023a. The sequence continues at coordinate 48,756,015 of CM067362.1, forward strand.
CTTTTGATGTGAATTCGGCGTCATAGAAATCTGAAAATGCCATGTATAGTGTAATATGTCTTGGCTATTGTATTGCTTGAATTGCTAGTATGAGTTGATGTGCCTAATACAGTTGCCAGGTAGTAACATGTCATAGTAACATATAAGCACATAATTCACATTATTTCAGGACTCCATGGGTATTGGCAGTGAGTCTCGTTCATATGGTATATCTGGCCACTGGGATCCAACTGAACCCAGCTTTGCTGTTCTTAATACAGAAACACCTAAAGGTATACTCTGTTTAACCCGCTAACCGTCGAATATGTCCACAAAATATAAATTTTCTCATGTCCGGCTGTGGAGTAAAAGAAGACTATCTTTGAAAATTTACCACTGGAAGGACCGGCTTATTTATTGAGCCAGACATTCCAGTAGTAAATTTTCTAAAATAATCTTGGTCTGCAAATGGACATTTCCCAAGACTGCTACAGAAGTTGTTTTTTGCTGACTTGAGTGGTCAAGAGTTAATAGTAAAGACAGCAAAAAACAACTGATTTATTTTTACAACTGGACTAACTGGCTCGGTAACAGAACCAGTCATTCCAGCGATAAATTTTCAAAAATAGTCCTCTAACGTAACCAATTTTAACCATTAAATGAGTTAAATAATGCTAGGTAAAAATATAATACCTCTGTTTTATTGGCCAGATTCTCGTGTGTTTCTTACGGTTGCCATCGACCTTGTGATACGAGGAATACAGGAACCGGTACGGTTTGCTGTCGAAACAAAGGCTAAGATATTCCAGCATAGTGAGCGGTTCTGGTACTTCACAAAGCGCGTCCACACGGAGCAGTTCTTTATCAAGATTAAACAGGTACAACAACACGACTTAGAAGTACTGAAATGTAAGCCATTTTTCCTACTCTGTTGGAACGGCAGAAAGATTTTAACCTTTTAACGCTCGAGGTTGTTTCAAGAAAATTTAAATTTTCTCATAGAAAATGTCTATTTACAGACCATGAGAAGACTATTTTTGAAAATTCACCACAGGAATGAGTCGATGACTGGCTCGGTTATCGAGTCAGTCATTGTAGTGGTCAATTTTCAAAAATTGTTCTCTTAGTCCGCAAATGGTCATTACTCAAGCGCACTGCAGAAGCCTTTTTTTGACTGATATGAGGGCTAAAGGGTTAAATAGAGTTGTAATTTTAGATAAGTTTTCATTTAGCCACAGCTATCCTATAATGCCTATTGAATACAGTTACACAGAATTCCAATTCAATTCAAAACTCAATTTCAATACTAATAAACTTCACGTAAGCAGGCCTGTATACATATTAACCCTTCATTGGTTAATCTGACAAAACTGGTCCGATAGATGGTTATTTTTGAAAATTTACCGCTGGAATGACTGGCTCGATAATCGAGCCAGTCATTCCAGCAGTAAATTTTCAAAAATAGTCTTATTTTAGCCTGCAAATGGACATTCGATAAGCAAATAGTGTGTATTTTCTTGACAAATTCAACCCATTAAAGTGTTAAGGAAGTTGATTTTGCTCATGTTATTCTCTGCAGACCGGCTCAGAGAAGCTGGATAATCTGCTCATTGATGTCCTCTCCATTGAAAGTCAGACAGAAATTGACCGTCGTAAGGTGGGTCTAAACCTTGTGGCTATGATGAATAAGCATATCCCAGAGGAGATCAAGACGCCACAGGATCCAGAGGACCCGGAGTCTGGTGAGTAGAAACCACGTGAACGCGCTACAGAATTACACAGATAATATCATTATTAGCTCACCTGGCCTGAAAGGCCAAGTGAGCTTATGTCGTAGCGACCGTCCGTCGTATGTCCGTCCATCGTCCATCCATCCGTCAACTTTTCCTTTAAAACAACTTCTTCTCAGGAACCGCTGGGCCGATTTCAATTATATTTGGCAGGAAGCATCCCTAGGGCATAGAGATTCAAGTTTGTTCAAATGAAGCCGATCGGCCAAAATCCAAGGTGGCCACCGGCCAAAATAGCCGATTTTTAGAAACACTTTAAAAAATCTCCGAGACCACTGGAGGAATTGATTCAAAACTCATAACACATCATCTATTGCAACAGTAGACCCAAGTTTGTTCAAGGCAACCTGATTGGCCTATTGGTCTTTCGGCCATCTTGGATGACATAGTTTTCGCAAAAATGACTTCTTCTCCCGAACCGCTGAAGGGATAGGTCTGAAATTTGGTAAATATGCTTAGGGACCAAGGTCCATTCAAGTTTGTTCAAGGTAGGTTTGTACGTTAAAAAACATGGCCGCCATCAACCAATCAAAATTTAGCGTTTGTTGGTCATATTGGCTTTTTTGTATTTGATGTATTTTGATGGTGAAAATTGCTTTATATATGCTTATCAGTGTGGCGAGTTCAGATAAGCCACTTTCGAGACTATCGGATAAACGGTTTTGCTGCCATCTTGGTTTGTTTTCCAACCATAGGCTCCAATAGTAAAGCAATGTGCCCATAGTAAAGCAATGGGGAATTCTTTAAACGACTTCTTCTCAAGAACCACTGGGCCAATTTCAATTATATTTTGGAGGAAGCATTCATAGGGCATAGAGATCTAAGTTTGTTCAAACGAAGCAGATCGGTCAAAATCCAAGATGGCCGTCGGCCAAAATGGCTGATTTTTAGAAACACTTTAAAAAATCTTCTCCGAAACCGCTGGAGGAATTGATTCAAACCTCATAACACATCATCTGAAGCAGCTGTAGACCGAAGTTTGTTCAAGACAATCTGATTGGCCGATTTGCTTGGCAGCCATCTTGGATGACCTAGTTTTCACGAAAACAACTTCTCCCGAACCACTGAAGGGATAGAGCTGAAATTTTGGTAATATGCTTAGGAACCAAGCGCCTTTCAAGTTTATTCAAGGGAAGTTTGTTCGTTAAAAAACATGGCCACCATCAACAAATCAAAATTCAGCGTTTCTAGGTCATATTGGCTTACGTATTTGATGTATTTTGATGGCGAAAATTGCTTTATATGTGCTTATCAGTGTGGCGAGTTCAAATATGCCACTTTCGAGACTGTCGGATAAACGCTTTGGCTGCCATCTTGGTTTGTTTTCCCGCCAAAGGCTCCCATAGTAAAGCAATGGGGAATTCTTTAAACGACTTCTTCTCAAGAACCACTGGAACCCAATCGGCCAATTTGTCTGGCGGCCATCTTGGATTTAGGCCGATTTTAGGAAACGTCTTTAAAAATCTCCTAAACGGCTTGGGGGATTGATGCAAACCTCATGAAATATGATTTATGGCAAGGGAACGTGATTGGTCAAATGGTTCGGCGGCCATCTTGGTTGACCTAGTTGTACTGAAAATGACTTATTCTCCAGAAGCGCTGAAGGGATCGTGCCGAAATTTGGCAGATATGATTAGGGCCTAAGGGCCATTAAAGTTTGTTTAAGAGAAGTTGATCCATCAAAAAACATGGCCGCCGTGGGCCCATCAAAATATAGCATGTTTGGTGGCCATATTGGATTTTTTTACTTGATGGATTTTGAGGCCGAAATTGTTTTTATATGTGTTTTTGGGTATTCTGATCTCAAATTTGCAATTTTCGAAACTGTCGGATAAATGGTTTGCTGGCCATCTTGTTGATAAAGAGCATTCTAGTTTAAATGCCTGTTGTCCAGGTCAGCGATACACGCCCCTTGGGCCTCATGCAGTAAGCGTACGGCCGAGAAATGCAAGAAATGATTTGCATTTCTTCATGATCAGCGAGACATTACATTGACGAAACATGCCTGCAAATTTGGTTATAAATGAACGCATAGTTTTAATACAACAAACCAAACTCTACTGTTGCTAAACGTTTTTGGCTCAGTATATATTTCAATTTGATGCATCTAAGATTTTACCGAAAATTTTTTTTTATTTAAAAAATTTTTATAGATCCTGTTTAAAATTTGCATTGACTGTATACTGTTAACCATGTTTAAGATAAAAATCTTTCCCCCCCCCCCCCCTTCCCTCTGCGTTTCACCATCTGCCCGCTAGTGCATTCATGCAGAGTGTTTTATTTTCACCTGATACCTTAACTTCTAATTGGAGTAAGTTGTTGAACCGTCATTGTTAAGCTGGCCATTGGCTAGGAAGATGCTAATTATGTTTTGGGTCAGTCCATGCGTATTACTAAACATGTGTCCTTCCATCCATCTTGCTGCCCAGCAAAATGACTGCCATTGTGAGGAGATGATGTGATTTCCGCTACTTATATACAGCTGTTGTGTAGCAGAAGATAATAATATATGAGCCAGAAAAGGTGTATGTTTTAAGCTTCACATTGTGTGATCAGTTTTTCTGCTGCAAACTCCAAAGTAGCTGCTTATTCATCAGCTTGTTTGGTGACCATTGTTAACAATGTTAACCCTTTAATGGTCAATTTTGGTCAAGAAAATTAAAATATTTGCTTATTGAATGTCCAGTGATTGTCCATTTGCAGGCCAAGAAAAGACTATTTTTTTTAATTTACCACTGGAATGACTGGCTCGGTTAACCAAGCCAGGCATTCCAGCAGGAAATTGTCAAAAATAGTCTTCTCTTGTCCTGCAAATGGACATTCCTCAAGACCATTGCAGAGGCCATTTTTGGCCGGCTTGACCATTAAAGGCTTAATCATTTAGTGATCAGGCCGCTCAAAGACAGATTTTGGAAAATATACCACTGGAATGACTGGCTGGATAACGAAGCCAGGCATTCCAATGGTAAATTTTCAAAAAATGGTCTCCTAGACTGCGAATGGACTTTAATAAGAAATATTTAGATTTTCTTCACTAAATCTGACCGGCTAATGATACCACCAGTTTGCAAATTTCTGGATTCTAGAGAAATATTGGGTGTTAGTCCAACAGCAGAGGCTGTAGTGGACTGTGCTCTTTCCTTTCACTGCTATTAACTTACCCCTTTAATGGTCAAATTTCCTCAAGAAATTCAAAATATTTGTTTATTGAATGTCCGTTTTCAGGACAAGAGAAGACTATTTTTGAAAATTTACCACTTGAATGACTGGCTCGGTTATCGAGCCAGTCATTCCAGTGGTAAATTTTCAAACATTTTCTTCTGTTGTCATGCAAATGGACATTCCTCAAGACCACTAGAGAGGACGGCTTGACCATTAAGGGGTTAATATGATTCCAAAACAACATAAAAACATACTGTTGGATATTTTGAACATAATGGACCTTTCCAGTTTTAGCTATGCCCCGCCCATTCCTAGTTAATCTCCGCCCACACCTTGCTCGTGTTAGGATCAATCGATCCCTGAATGTCTTGACTATCAATTTCAAGAAAACTGTACAGGGAAACCTGTTGAATTTCTTTTTACAACTAATTTGACTGGGTGCTGTTGCTGCCTACGGCAGCAACATCGCCCAGTCAAATTAGTTTCAAAATATTCAACAGCATGTTTATTAAATAGAAAAGATATACAGTTCGTATAATGTGTCGGACTATTAAGCGTTAACGACGGACTATTTGGAATCATTCATGACGTAATGATTATGACGTCAGTCAACATGTCACTTAGTTGATTATGACATGATGGATGGATGAATGAGCTAGAAAGGTGAATTAGATTTGGAAGGCGGCAATGTATTCCGATCCAGATATGTTAAAGATACTTAACAGAACATTTCTTATATAATGTTCGAAAGTGTCTTAACTAACATGTTTCTGTTTCTGGTTTGGAAACATTTAACTAATTTATGAGCTGTACCGTTACAGATGGAGATGAGCCTTTACTCAGTGGCTCTGGATCGGTCAGTAAAGAGGTGACCGATGACAATCTCTTGGAGGCATGGCGGGAAGTTTTGACACGCTGGCAACAGAATCTATCTCAGCGTCCCAAGCAGGTGACAGGTTTGGTACGTAAAGGTATCCCTGAGGCTCTGCGGGGTGAGGTGTGGCAGTTACTGGCTGGATGCTCAGATAACCAAGAACTCATGGAAGCATTCAGAGTCGTCATTGCTAAGGTAAGGATACGATTTGATTTCCTCATTAAAGGATAACTAATCCCATCTCTTGATAGCTATTCAGGTGATCTAACATGTCGGTCATAAATTATCCAGGTAATTTTAAGCTTTTTGTCAATCTGCTACGGAAGGATATTCAGGATTTAGTAGTTAAATGTTGGTACATTTCTACACCCTATGATGGCTGTCATGATTTACTTTTCAACCAATCAGAAAAACCCTAGTGTGTGTGCCTCGGTATACGCACGGTCATAGAGGCGCCAGCTATATTTTGGCAATGTTGTATAAAAGCAAACCTACAGGTAAGCTGTTGAATATTTTGAAACCAATTTGATTGGAAGTTGTTGCTGCCATAGTTTCAAAATATTCAATGGGATGAGCATTACATAATAAAGAATGTGATACATTGGAGCTTACATGATATCACACACAATAGCTTGAGGAGACAAAATGGTGTCGATCACTGTTCAACATTTACTCGATATTACAAAACAGATAACTGCGATACAGATCAGGGAATGTGACAGGATATGAATGATATGGAATCTATATACCATATTCTATCGGTGCAATACAACATTTGAGATGAGATTAGCATCGCTTTAATATGATCCATGATACTCGTTAATGGACCTTTCCGATTTTAGCTATGCCCGCCCATCTCTAGATAAGCTCCACCCACACCTTGCTTATGTTGGGATCGATCGATCCCTGAACGCCCTAACTATCAATTTCCTGAAAACTATACAGGTAAGCTATTTAATATTTTGTAACTAATTGGATTGGGTGCTGTTGCAGCCTATGACAGCAACAGTGGCCAGTCAAATTAGTTTCAAAATATTTAACAATATTATTTTATTAAACAGTAAAGACATTCAATTCGTACAACAACGCATAGTCCGTCTTCAAATATGCATTCGTGACTTACTTACCTACGTCATTCATGATGTCATTCATTACGATGTCATTCTACATATCACCTAGGTGATTATGACATCATATGATGGATGAATGAAGTGGAAAGGTCTATTATGACATAGAGCGAGAGGTTTAACTTTGGCAATCTCAACCCGCCTGGTTGATGCTAAAGGTGGGCCATGCGATGTAATTGATGGATCCATCCAGTGGCTATCTTTATCCTTCTCCAAAATGTGGAGTCTGCATCGTCCGGATCTGATGATAATACTTGGATGTTGCAGAATTGTAGATCATCACTCATAGTGTGTTTTTCAGTTGTGACACAGGTCTATCATAGCGTATGTACTTTACGAAATTCATGATGGAGCATAGGCGCTCCTGTATCCTACTATTAAACATGCGTTTAGTTTTTCTCCCACATAATGTTTTTTTGCATTGTTTGCAACTGTTCAAAGGAAATCCACTCCCTTTAATCACAATGATCATGACACACTAGCCCTTTAACGGCGTCACAAATATGACGTCATACCTAGCGAATCACAATGCATTCTCAGAATCGGCTTCCTTCATTTGTAAGGCAGATCACCGCGTACATTGTTATTAAAGTGATCCACGATACTCGTACTTGGTTTCTCTGCTCATCGTATTTAGTATTTATGTTACCCTAATGCTCAGAAATAATATAGCTTGTTTCCAAAATAAAATGTACTGTTGAATATTTTGAACATTATTGAATTGGAAGACATTGATTCTTAAAGCGATACTAATCTCATCTCAAATGTTGTATTGCACCGATAGAATATGGTTTATAGTTTCCATATCATTCATTTCCTGTCACATTTATTATGTCACATATTGCCTTTATACCACATTGCCAAACTATAGCTGGCGCCTTTATGACTGAGCGCATATACCGAGGCAGACACACTAGGGCTTTTCTGATTGGTTGAAAAGTAAATCATGACAGCCGTCATAGGGTGTGGAAATGTATCAACATTTAACTACTAAATCCTGAATATCTTTCCTTAGCGGTGTGATAAAAAGCTTTAAATTACCTGGATAGTTTATGACCGGCGTGTTAGATCACCTGAATAGCTATCAAGAGAGGATTAGTTATCCTTTAAGGCAGCAATGTCTTCCAAACTATTCATGTTCAAAGTATTCAACAGTACATTTCTTACCTCCTATTCAAAATTGTACCAACTAACATGTTTCTGTACTTGTTTTGGACACATGTTAACATAGTTTATGAGCTGTAATGTATATATTCTTGTGATTGTTTTGACAATGACTTGCTGTTGCTGGCCTAATTTAGTGCTACATTCATTAAAAGGCATTGGCAACAACCACGTTTATCCCTTAAATGACCAAGCAGGCCAAAACTTACCTCAGCAGTGGTCTTGAGAATGATAAGACTATTTTGGAAATCTTACCACTGAAATGACTGGCTTGATAAACAAGCAAATTATTCTAGTAGTAAATTTTCACATATTGTCTTCTCTATGCCTGCGAATGGGCATAAATTTCAAGCTTTTTGGCAAATCTTGAGCATTCTTTAAATATTGTGTTAGAAATTGTGTAAATAATTTAGTTGTCAGTCACAAAATTACTCAAACTCTGAAATGTCTGGGAGAAATATTGTCGCCAAAGGCATTTTGAATGTGGGCATCTTTATAGTGCTCGAGGATAGACTTTATGACAAAGTGGACTTAACACTGTAACACTCATATCAGCCAAAAACAGCGTCTGCAGTGGTCATGAGAAATGTCCATTTGCTGAACAATAGTGGTTCCCCTCACACTGTTGTGTTCAAGGAAATGAGGAACGAGACAAGGTGACAAACCTGGCTGCAGAAGAGACTTGTACAGAATTGAAGACAATTATCAAGGCACTGTACAGAACACCACATTCAGATGATTACCATCAGCCATCAAAACTGGAATAGGTGGTTATTTTTCGCCTGAGATCTGCACATAGCAGGCTAAATCAACATATGTACAAGCATTTCCACCTTGTCACACATCTCCGGCTTGTCCTTGTGGAGAAGCACCACAGCGCACATTCTGCAATATTGCAGAAGTTATGAGCTGATGATGGAGGCGATCTGGGCTTCTCCCACCTCTATTCAAGAAAATCTGTATGGGCCTGTGGCTACACTGTGGAAGGCAACAGATTTATTCTCGAGAGCTGCTCTTCAAGTGTGATCTCAACGAATGAAAAGAAGAAGATGAAGAGAAGGATATTTTTGAAAATTTACAAGTGGAATGACTGGCTTGATAACTGAGCTAGTCACTCCAGTGGTAAATTAAAAAAAATTGTCTTCATGGTCTGCAAGTGATCATTTTCTATGAGAATTTTCTGGAACAAATTCGTGGGTTAATGAGTTAAGAATTGCTTGTGTTCAGTGAAGGTCATTATGTATTATTCTTACTTCCAGGATTCTCCTAATGAGGCTGTTATACAGCGTGATATTAACCGCACATTTCCCGCCCATGATTTCTTCAAGGAGAATGGAGGCATAGGGCAGGAGTCATTATATAAACTAAGCAAGGTACAGAGTCTAGTTAACCCGTTCACCGGCAAATCCCTGAAAAAAGTAAATTCTTTTATGATATAAAACTTAATCTGTTGCATATTTTGAAATTAATTTGAATAGAAATCGTTGCTAGCAGTGACTTTCAGTCGAATTAATTTCAAAATATTGAACAGTTTTCCTTTATAGTTGCCTTGAAAATAACATATGGAGAATTCGTCAGGTTACGGATTAACCATTGTTTCAAGATGAGTAAAAGTAAATGTTAAAGTTAGCTTGAGTGTAAGTTGTTGGCGTGTTTGAACAGGTAACATAATATTTAGTTTCACTGTATTAATGATTTGTCCTGTCAAGTCATAATGACGTATAGCATTAACCCTTTAACGCTCATATCAGCAAAAAATGGCTTCTGCAGTGGTCTTGAGAAATGTAAATTTTCAGACCAAAAGAGGACTATTTTCGAAAATTTACCACTGGAATAACTGGCTCAATAACCAAGCCAAGTCATTCCAGTGGTAAATTTTTTAAAATAGACTTAAATTTAAAAAACATTTAAAATGGTTAAGTACTTAAGTACAAGATTTTAAAATTGTAAACCCTTTCACTGATAAATTCCCTGCATCTCAATTTCATCGCAAGCAAACAGGAAAGCTGTTGAATATTTTGAAATTAATATAACTGGAAGCCATTGATAAGGCAGCAATGGTTTCCAGTCATATTAATTTCAAAATATTCAACAGCATAGTAGTCTACATATAGTAAAGAATTTACTTTTTCAGGGATTTTTCGGTGAATATGTTAACAATGCTGTGACATGTTAATATATTCAGTACTCTCCAATACCAGTAATATAATTGTACAAACGCATGTCTCTGTTCATACCAGATTGGATTATGGGTATTTTGCTGTTATAGACAAGATCTGTCTAACATTTCATGGACCTGTCTAAGGACCGGTCAAACATTCAATGCCTAAGGCAGCAATGCCTTCCAGTCAAATTAATTTCAAAATATTCAAGGGTTTTTTTTGCGTGTGTGACTTGAAAATGAGATATGGGGAATTGATTGGTGAAAAGGTTACTGAATCGTAGTACTACATGTATTACATTACTGCTGTCTCTTAGTATGGAATATTTTTACATATCGCTGCACCTTCTGATAACAAAGAAATTTTTGTTTTGCTGACACAAGATGTCATAATCAGGTACGTGATGTGTAGGATGATGTCATAATCAATGACATCATGATGATGAAGATATGTTCATCACGAACGCTTAATTGATGATGAACCGGTAAACATTGTTGTACGATTTATGTCTTTACTATTTAATAAAGTTGCTGTTGAATATTTTGAAACTAATATGACTGGACGCTGACCTCAGTCAAATTAGCTTCAAAATATTCAACAGCTTACCTGTATAGCTTTGTGGAAATTGATAGTTAGGCAGTTCAGGGATCGATCGATCCCAGCACGGTGATGTGTGGGAGGAGCTTAGTTAAAGATAGGTGGGGTATAGCTAAAACTTCTGTCCTGTAGGTGGGGCTTAGAATACACCTTCCGTATCCTCTGCGTGTCGTAAGAGGTGACTAAAGGAGGTAAAGGTGAGGTAACCCTGACAGAAACCTCGAGTGCTGAAGACGGAGGTTCCAGGCCGCACGGCGCACTCTAATAAACCATGGATCCACGCGCTTAACGCATATGATCATGTTGACAGTCACTTACAGGACTGGCGGTATGATCAGCGAATGAAAAGAAGAAGAAGAAGCTAAAACTTGATTCCTCTTAATGAAAATTTAATTAAAAGCCGACTTGGTTCGGGAATCGTATTACAAACAAGCCTGTGGTTTGAAGTAATGGGGCTGGGGTTTGAGGGGCCATCTCCTCTTTACTACTCTTTTACAGTTCTGTAAACTGTTTTAGCTCACCTGGCCTGAAGGGCCAAGTGAGCTTATGCCATGCCAACCGTTTGTCCATCAACTTTTTCTTTAAAAGCCGACTCATTAACAACTTGACCGATTTTAATTAAACTTGGCTGGGTAAGCCTCAGAACTTCTATTCAAAATTTTGATTGATCAATTTTCCGGCAGCCATCTTGGATTTTCCCAAAATTATCCGGAAATCCTTTAAAACCCTACTCTAATATCAATGGCCCAATTTGGATGAAACTTGGGTGGAATAATCCTGTGGTGGTGTGCTTCAACACTTCTAACGAGAATTGTGATTGGTCAATTTTTCTGCTGACCATCTTGGAATTCCCGACAATTGTTCTTTACAAGCCTACTCATTAACCGCTTGGACCGATTTTAATTAAACTTGGCTGCGAGCATCCTAGGGTCGTAGGCCTCAGAAGTTCTATTCAAAATTTTGATTGGTCAATTTTTCAGGTGGCCATCTTGGATTTTCATAAAAATTTTCGGGAAATCCTTTAAAATGCTACTCCTCCAATAACAATGACCCAATTTTGACAAAACTTGAGTGGAATTAATCCTGTGGTTGGACGCTTCAGCACTTCTAACGAGAATTTTGATTGGTCAATTTTTCCGGCGCCCATCATGGACTTTTCGAAAATTTTGAGAAATCAGTTAAAAACCTACTTGGCTGTAAGGACCCTAGAGTAATATGGTTCACAACCATCATACAGAATTTTGATTGGTCAATTTATTCGGTGGCCATCTTGAATTTTCTGAAAAATGGTGGGAAATTGTTTAAAACACTACTCATTAACTGCTTGGGCAATTTCAAACAGACTTGGCTGGAAGGATACTACACTGATAGGTTTCAGACCTTGTATACAGAATTTTGATTGGTCAGTTTTTGAAATCGCTTAATTTTTTGTGGTAGCCACCTTGGATTTTCCGAAAGATGCGGGGAAATCGTTTAAAACACTACTCATTAACTGCTTGGGCAATTTCAGCCAAATTTGACTGGAATCATCCTATAGTGGTACTGCTCTATAAATCCTATTCAGAATTTTGATAGGTCAATGTTTTGGCAGTCATCTTAGATTTAAAAAAAAAATTCTGCAACCATTTAAAAATGGTATTCCTAATCAATGGCCCAATTTCACAAAAACTTGGGTTGAAAGATCCTGTGATGGTAGGCTTCAACATATCAAACGAGAATCTTGACTGGTCAATTTTTTTGGTGGCCATCTTGGATTTTCCGAAAATTATCCATCATGTCTATTTAAATGCAAATGGTTCAAATGCTAATCATCCAGGTGAGTGTCACAGTCCCTCGGGCCTCTTGTTTATTTGACTAGCTTAGGCGATAGAAGAACAGACCTTCGATGAGTCATAGATAAAGTCCGCTTAAATAAGCAAATATGTCTATGACTTGATGTTTTTAATCCAGTCATAATGATTTAAAAGAAATATGATGCTTTAAAGCTTTACATTGTTTTTGTGTAGGCATATTCCATATACGATGAGGAGATTGGATACTGTCAAGGTCTGTCTTTTCTTGCTGCTGCTCTTCTGCTACATGTAAGTCATCATAGTAACACCATTCAGAGACATCATAGTAACACCATTCAGAGACGTCATAGTAACACCATTCAGAGATGTCATAGTAACACTATTCAGAGAGGTCATAGTAACACCATTCAGAGACATCATAGTAACACCATTCAGAGACATCATAGTAACACCATTCAGAGACGTCATAGTAACACCATTCAGAGAGGTCATAGTAACACCATTCAGAGACGTCATATTAACACCATTCAGAGAGGTCATAGTAACACTATTCAGAGACGTCATAGTAACCCCATTCAGAGACGTCATAGTAACACGATTCAGAGAGGTCATAGTAACACTATTCAGAGATGTCATAGTAACCCAATTCAGAGACGTCATACTAACACGATTCAGAGACGTCATAGCTCCTAAAACTTACTTTAGTCATGCGTGATAAGATATCCCATATCAATGTGCATGTGCATACCGACCCAAGTCACATAAATTAACAGTAATGACACAAGTGTGTGTGTGTGTGTGCGTGCGTGCGTGCGTGCTTGTGTGTGTGTGTGTGTGTGTGCGTGCGCACGTGTGTGTGCATGTGTGTGTGTGTGTGTGCATGCGTGCGTGTGTGTTTGCATGCGTGCGTGCGCGTGCATGTGTTATTTTGTGCATATATATATATATATATATATATATGTGTATATATATACTTAATGTTAGAGCTGGGCGGTATTGACATTTACGTGACGGTATCGGTGCCATAAAGATTACCGCAGTACCACAGTATACCGTCATTTGAAGTTGAGGCATGCCATGAAAATTAGAACAATTTCCTTTTCATTTCCATCTCTAATCAATGGTAAATATGGGTAAAATAAATAAATCGGCTTCCTGAGTTAGAGAAGAAAAACATTATGGCTATTGCGACTGTTTGGTTTCACGGTTTTATTAGGTCACTATTTTTATTGATGTAATATCATTCACGGGAATATCGGTCAAAGTGTGTGGTCAACTCGCTAACTATAACCCGCTGTTTGAGACATTGGAGTGCGCTGTTTTCAATCTGGATTGTTCTTGCTATTAATGCGTGCGACCAGCAAACGGTAAATTTTATTTTGGCAGTCGAGCGCTTTGATAAACAGAGTCAAGACAAAATCTGTGAGTATTTAAACGAGGCCAGTGTTGTACTCTTTTATTTCTGTTGGAGTATATGCGGTTACTCCCGAAAACAGGCCTATACACATGCATATAACACGACATTGAATATAGCCAATTCCAAAGCATCTGATAATTACCGAGTACCCGATGTGCAGACTCGTTACTCGCCATGCTTCATGTGAACAATGCGTGTAAAAAGCTATTTCTGTGAACTTCCGACGTGTAGCCAGTTGAAAAATGAATTACAAAAACTAGAACACTATAATTTTTAGTTGTCGTTACTTAAACTGGATTTAATCCTTTAAAAAATCTTTTAAAACAAGCCAGAAAAATAAAAAATAATGACCAACACTGCTCGTTGTTAATAAATTAGCACGTGATCAAAATGGCGCGAACAAATACTACGTTTTAGTAAATTTTCATTGATAAATTCAGCATAGTAATGTATTTTCCCACAGAAAAGATACATCTTTGCGAGATTGCTGTTGTGTTTGAATAGCACGCAGTTTGTATGTTATTTTGTTATTCTAGCGTGTTTGTTCTGTGACAAAATGCTGGGAGTAATAAATTACAAATAATAGAAACGGGAATAGGGAATATATTATAGTGTAATTACTACCGGCGGCCAGCCAGAGAATGAGTTTAGATGTTTTAAATAAAGCAATTTTACCATGCGACTTTCAAGACATACGTTTGACATACAATTGTGCTTGTCATTATTTTGTAATTGACGTCTTGATGTTTGTTTTTACAATGACCCTTTCACCCCAACTCGGCTAATAGTTAGGGATGCCTGTATTTTTGGCACTATAACCTATTTACCCTTGGTCAAGATAGATTTTATGGATCTATTTCTCAAATATTGCTCAAACATTATGGACGGTATTCACGGTATTTGGAAATGTCAACGGTATCGGTTCACGGTATACCGCGGTCCTCACGGTACTACCGTCAGACCGCCTAGCTCTACTTAATGTTTTATGTATTGTAATGTATTAACACACGCACGCACGCACGCATGCACGCACGCACGCACGCACGCACGCACCTGAACTCATAATGCTAGTTTTCAAAAACTTTATTTTGACAAATTATCATTTGGCAAATTTACATAAGAGGCAACATCTGCTCTTATGTTTTGGGTTACATTAGCAACCTGCAGCTTCAAAGCATCCACCGTCACGATTAGGGTTGTCTGATAGCCTTTGCCTCCTGAAGCAATGCCTGGGCATTAATCCTGAAGGAGATTGTTAGAGACCCCCTATCATGACAGTGGATGCTTCCGAGCAGCAGTATCTTTGTCTGTGAACAGTAATTCAGTTATATAATACCATTGTTATAGATTGATATCTAATGTATCTTATTTACACTTTTGGAGGATAACCGCCCAACACGTCTAGTGCTGAATGCATTGGTGTAGACAAGATAACCTTGCCGTGCTTGATCGTATCCCCTCAGCTACAGCGGATGATTGGGATAACACTCGTTATCCAGCTTGTGCATGATATAATATGCTTGTCGGCTCAACACGTCTAGTGCTGAATGCATTGGTGTAGACAACATAAGCTTGTCACGCTTGGTTGTGTCCCCTTAGCTACCGAGAATGATTGAGCTAACACCAGTTATCCTCATTGCGCGTGACTGGAATCGCTCATTCACTTAATGCGGCTAGTGCTGAATGCATAGGCGTAGGCAACATTGGGTTTGACGTCCGTACTTATTGTGCCACAATACTTGCTTTTCACATTCTATTTCAGGTAGGAGGCGGGGCGGTGGTGGCCAAGTTACAAATATTTTTTGAACAATTTAGAGCATTGAGAAACTTCGACTGCTGCATATGAAACTTAGACAAAAAATGAAACTTGTGCCTGCTATGCCAGAGCTAATTGCATTGCATTACCTCAGCCTCTGGAAGTTTATAATAACGCATTGATTGGATGTTAACTGGTCATGTGCTTCTTGCATAGTAGTGGTCTGATCGAGCAGACATTAAACTTCCTAATACGGCAATATTGTGTAGAGCATTATGCATAAGCATCATTCCATTGGAATGTTGCTTTAAAACTGAACCTGGTACCCTGCATCATTCTGTGATGGTTGGTGCATGAACCCCTTGTCTTACAAGGGAGGTAACTCTGAATGCTTTACTGGCTGACAGGATGAGTTATCTGTGTGTCTGCTAACTATGTTTAATAGATGTAACTAGTAAACAACAATTGTTTAATGCCTTACTAATATGAATAGTTTGTAACAGGTGCAGAAATTTCTCACCCACCCTTTCGTCAAGTAAAATCCAAATATATGCTCAGTAAATGTCAATTTGGAGGCCAAGAGAGGAGGATTTTTTAAAACACAAATGGAATGACTGACTCGATGACTGAGTCAACAAAATTTTTAAAATTAGTCTTCTCACAGCCTGCAAACGGACATTTACTAAGCAACACTTCTTACCAATCGCGACCATTGAAGTAGGAAATTTAACACTTAAAATCATTTTCTGTCTCGGCTGTCAATTATCTTGTTCTCTTCTTGTTCAGATGCCCGAGGAGCAGGCATTTGTTGTTCTTGCCAAGATCATGTTTGACTACGGCCTGAGAGATCTTTTCAAGGAGGACTTCTTAGAGTTACATCTGAAATTCTACCAGATAGAGAGACTGATGCAGGTAAGATGATAAACTCTATTTGGATAATATTGGGCTTATTTATCTGATCACATTCCTAATATTACGTGATTTCTATATTTTCTAGGCGACATTTTATGTCAAATGTATCATTGATTTTGATGTAATATTTGATCTTTATTGAAGATATGCAATATTTAGGCGATCCCATTAATAATTTCACTTCCACAATGATATGTTTGAGGCATACAGTAAACATAGTGGTACGGCAGTAAGCATGCGTATGGAAATTGCGTTCAATTTTCGTAGTAGTGTCTATATGAGTTTTAACCATTTTAGAGAATGGATTTCAATTTTTTCTATGCGTCATTTCTATGAGTATAAGGGTTTTTGGGGAGGTTTTGGGCCCAACTTTAGCCTGCGTCCAATACAAGCTAGTGTCCTTTCCTCGAATAAAAACGGTAACCAACTCGAAGACTTTGCAACCTTGCGAGCTAGAGGGTGTTTTACCAAACACCAGTCAGTGAGTCGCATTTGGACATACTGAAGTAATTGATGAATCCATGTTCTCAGTCAATCATATAGCGTCATAATCAACTACATCACATGTAGGCTGATGTCATAATCAGTTGTGCCATGAATCATGCGATTTAGTCCGTCGTAAACGCTTAATAGTCTGTCAAGTTGTATGAATTGTATGTCTACTATTTAATAAACATTCTGTTGAATATTTTGAAACTAATTTGACTCGGCGCAACAGCTTACCTGTTAATAGTGTTCTGGAAATTGAGAGTCATACAATGCAGGGATAAATTGATCGCCACATGGGTTAATCGTGGATGGGCAGGGATTAGCTAAACTGGATTCCTCCATTATGAGCTGATACAGTAGAACTTAACATGTTTCCAAAACAAAAAACCACTAATGAATATTTTGAACGTAATTGGATCTGAAGACACTGCTGGCTAAGGCAGCAATGTCTTCCAGCCCGATTATGTTCAAAGCATTCAACATAGAGCATCTCTTGCCAATTACCTTATTTCTAAGCTGTACTGAAATGTACAAGATGGATGCCATGCGCAATCCTCAGTATTTCTCTTGACAAAATTTGAGATTTCTGCTCAGTGACCATGTACCGGCAAAGAGAAGACTATTTTGGACAATTGACCAGTGTGGAATGACTGTTATAGAGGCAGATATTTTATTTGCAAATATTCAGAGGTGGTCTTCTACTTTGCCTAGATATGGGCATTCCTCAAGGACACTAGCTATACCAGGTAAGTTTTGGCCAGATTAAGCCTTAGCCCTTACCACTCTGGTGTCAAAACCTTAAATTTTCAAATTAAATTAAAAAGATGAGCTGGTGTTCATTTTTCAACCAATTTTGTGGGAGATGGTGCTGTCATAGACAGCAACATCTTCTACCAAAATTGTTGAAAAATGTACACCAGTTTCTGTGATATTGACACAGTAAAAGATGGACTATTGATATCAGAGTGGTAAGAGTTAACGAGCCAGCTGGTGTGATTGCTAATTAATTCATGAATTTTGCACATATTATTTTCGCAGGATCAGTTGCCTGACATGTATGAACATTTTGAGGAACTGAATCTGGAGGCACATATGTTTGCCTCTCAATGGTTTCTAACTCTCTTCACCGCCAAATTCCCACTATCCACCGTATTCCATATACTCGACATATTTCTCAGTGAGGTAAGCTATAAATGGATGGGTGGGTGGGTTGGTGGGTGCATGGGTGGGTGGGTGGATGCAGGGTTCGTACGCAGGTATGGAAGTCTGGGAAAAGTATGGAAAATTAAGAAAACCTTTTCCAGGGCTTGAAAAAGTATGGCAAATCAATATTTTGCATTACCGCTATGGAAAAGGTATGAAAATTTAAAATATCGGCAATTGTAATTCTCCCAGCAGACATTTTCTCATAAATCGTTTGACACAATATAAAACTTATTCTATTGAATATTTTGAAATTAATTTGACTAGAAGTCATCGCCGTCTCAGGCAGCAACTGCTTCCAGTCAAATTAATTTCAAAATATTTAAGTTTTGTACGGTTGCCGTGAAAATTTTCCTATTTTCTATTTAGTATTAACTATTGGTATGACTGGGAAATGTTACACAATGGGTATGGAAATTATAAAATTTATTAAGGAAAAAGTATGGAAATTTATGCTGCTCAAGGCGTATGAACGCTGTGGATGGATAGATGGCTAGGAGTTGGTGGGTGTGTAGGTGGATAGATATTGATGGATGCAGGCATGAATGGATGCTAGTAAGCAGGCAGATGGATAGATAGATATATGGGTGTCTGAATGGGTGTGTATATTGATGGATAAATGCATTGCCTGTTTGGTGGCTGAATGGATAGATAGTTAGATAGATCACGAGAAACAGCTATTTTTTCTCAAATCAGTCTCCAAATATTCACCAAGCCATCACTTCTGCTGTAAAGAATTCTTTGTATTTTGTTTGTAAGTAGTTTGAAAATGAATTGAATTATTCCACTTGAAATACATTAGATCTCAAACGAAGTACCATCTAATCAGTTTTATCACACTTGAAGTTTGTGAATTTAATTTTGCCAATAACCATTTGTGAGTGTCAAAGCAAATTTACTAATAAGTATAATAAATTTCATTTGCCCTGGGAATGAATTTGAGATTCTACTAAAGCCCGTTAATGGCCAGGATTTGTGGAGAAAATTGCAATTTGTATTCTGGGAATGTTTATTTGCAAGCCAAGAAAATTTACCATCAGAATGCTGCGTGCATGCATGCATTTGTTTGTTTGTTTGTTTGTCTATTTGTTTGTTTGTTTGTCTATTTGTTTGTTTATTTGTTGGTTGGTTTATTTGTTTGTTTGTCTATTTGTTTGTTTGTCTGTTTATTTGTTTGTTTGTTTGTCTATTTGTTTGTTTGTCTGTTTATTTGTTTGTCTATTTGTTTGTTTGTTTGTCTATTTGTTTGTTTGTCTATTTGTTTGTTTGTTTGTCTATTTGTTTGTTTGTTTGTTTGTTTGTTGGTTGGTTGGTTTATTTGTTTGTTTGTCTGTTTGTTTGTTTGTCTATTTGTTTGTTTGTTTGTCTATTTGTTTGTTTGTCTGTTTATTTGTTTGTCTATTTGTTTGTTTGTTTGTCTATTTGTTTGTTTGTCTATTTGTTTGTCTATTTGTTTGTTTGTTTGTCTATTTGTTTGTTTGTTTGTCTATTTGTTTGTTTGTTTGTCTATTTGTTTGTTTGTTTGTCTATTTGTTTGTTTGTCTATTTGTTTGTTTGTCTATTTGTTTGTTTGTTTGTCTATTTGTTTGTTTGTTTGTCTATTTGTTTGTTTGTTTGTTTGTCTATTTGTATATTTGTTTGTCTATTTGTTTGTTTGTTTGTTTGTCTATTTGTATATTTGTTTGTCTATTTGTTTGTTTGTTTGTCTATTTGTTTGTTTGTTTGTCTATTTGTTTGTCTATTTGTCTATTTGTTTGTTTGTTTGTCTATTTGTTTGTTTGTTTGTCTATTTGTTTGTTTGTCTATTTGTATGTCTGTCTATTTGTTTGTTTGTTTGTCTATTTGTTTGTTTGTTTGTTTGTCTATTTGTATGTCTGTCTATTTGTTTGTTTGTTTGTCTATTTGTTTGTTTGTCTATTTGTTTGGTTTTTTTGTTTGTCTATTTGTTTGTTTGTTTGTTTGTTTGTTTCTCTGTGTGTCTGGAGCTGTATCTAAACAACTGATCTGATTTCACTGAACGGTTAACATTCACACCAAAATGCTTAAAAATGGAATTGTTAAAGTTGTATACTTTTAGAAGCTTAATTCGTGTACCCGAATGTAGAGAAACAAAATAAATCTTAACATGTGATGGGTTCATTACGTATAAATTAATATAATTCTTAGTAGTGAAATTGAATTACGGACTCGTGTCTCTAATTCATTTTCAGCACTTTATAATATAATTATATTAATTTACAAGAAATGGAATCATCATAGTTTGAGATTTCTTCTGTTTCCTTACATCTAGACACACAATTTAACCATCTAAAATTATATAATTTTAACAAGTTTATTTTGATGCATTTTGTTGTGAATGTGCACCTTTGAATTCTAACAAAATGAAGGAACTTGCGGTCCAAGAGGATTTCTAGACTTTGGCTGTCATCCACATCAAAGAACATGGATCTACATCCATTTAAATTCTGGATCTGTGGATATCTCGGAAACGACTGGTCTGTTTTGGCTAAAATTTTAACTCGAAAGGATGCGACGCTACACTACGATTCCACAACGTTGGGTGTGATCTAGGAAAATCCATAAAAATCTGTAAAAATCCAGAAATGCGAAAACATTTAACAATGTGAGAAAAACTGGAGGGTGAGGGTATACAATCTCTAGGAATGGTATGGCTCAGTGTTGTATAGGTTAACCATAGTTATACTGATTTATATTGATACAGTTTATTTTGTTAAATATATCAAATCTGACAACAAATTTGAATGCAAAATCTTGATTCAAATTCAACAATGTATTTATGTTGTGAGATTAAGTTGTATTTGCCTCGTCTATACATTATCCTCCCTATATATTACCTCTATTTTGTTACAGGGCAGGGACATAATTTTCAGCGTGGCATTAGCATTGCTAAAGGTAAGAAGGAAGCTGTTATATATCTTATAACACTGCTATATGCTATGCAACAATAATGTCATCGCTCCTGGGATGGAAATCCTGAGATAGAAAATCATGTCAAATCCGATGTACATTTTATTGCTTTATTTTACGAATAAGCCACACCCACTTTTGCACCTTGACTAAGTTTGGTTGGGTTTAGCCCGTAACCCTCAAATTTGTTCAGGAAGATTTTCATTTCATCATATAAAATGATCATTTTGCAGGCCAAGAGAAGACTATTTTTGGAAATTTACCACTGGAATGACTGGCTCGGTTATCGAGCCAGTCATTCCAGTGGTAAATTTTCAAAAAAAGTCTTCTCTTGGGACATTTTCCAAGACCACTGCAGAAGCCATTTTTGGCTGATATGAGTGTAAAGTGTTAATGTTAAAAGTTGTCTGAAGTGTCTTTGAAGAATATCCATTTGCAGGCCAAGTGAAGTATATTTTTGCAAATTTACCACTGGAGTTGATGATTTGATAAAGGTCCCAGTAATTCCAGTGGTAAATTTTCAAAGATAGGTCTTCTTGTCCTGCAAATGGACATTCATTAAACAGAGATTTTGATTCTCTTGACCAAATTTAACACTAACCCTCAAATTTGTTCATGAAAATTTTGATTTGTTCATAGAAAATGTCCAAGAGAAGACCATTTTTGAATATTTACCACTGGAATGACTGGCTCGCTTATCATTGCTGAGTTTGGGTGTAGGCTTTGTATTAAGGCATAGGTCTCTAATAGGAGGAATACGGTACATCATTCCGAGACTGAAATTTTGGATGTTCTCGTTTTTCTTGTGAATTTTTTAACTTTTTCCGTTAAAATTTGTTACTGGCCTTAATTAGTGAACCGTGGCTCCTCCAATTTTAATGAACCTTTACAGACATGTTCTCTACAATGCAGAGATGCAAACTATATCATTCCTTTGATGAAATCTTGAATTTTGTTACTCCTTTTTCACCGTTTTTGGACATTGTATTTTTTCACCATGTAATATCAACACAGTTGATAATGCGGTGTAGTATTTTCCTTGGTTGTTAGCTTGGGAAAATAATCTTATATTGACCAATCATAATACATGCGCTCTCACAATATAGTATATCACCGACAAATTTGTGAGCTAGTGCGGAACATCATTATCAGCAATGAAGTAACAATACCACTTGTGATGTCACAGTGTGTATAAATCATAAAGTTCGTACAACGTGATAATTGTCAACTCAGTTTAATTTTAGTGATATTAACCCCACTTGTGTCAACAACAGCGCCTCAAAGCGCTCAGAATACTACTTGTATCAATTAAGCATTTTAATGCTCAACATTTTTCAAGTAAGTTTAATTTTACAAGACTATTTTTATAAATTCACCACTGGAAGTTTGGCTGGCTTGACCATCAAAAGAGTAACGTTAAAGAAAATTAGAGTGTTTGGTTAGCCAGTGTCCAGTTGAAGGCCAAGAGAAGAGTTTTTTGGAAAATTTGCAACTGGAATGATTGGCTCGGTTACCGAGCTAGTCATAACCAAGCCAGTCATTCCAGTAGTAAATATTGAAAAATACTCCTCTCTAGCAAATAGGCATGCCTCAAGACCACGATGGCTGATTTTAGTAGCTTTGAACTAGGTTTCAAGTTTGAAGGGTTAAGTTGACACAGATCGTAGCTAGAAATGGGTGGAGCTTAGCTAGAAATGGGTGGAGTTTAGCTAGAAATGGGTGGAGCTTAGCTAGAAATGGGTGGAGTTTAGCTGGAAATGGGCGGAGGTTAGCTAGAAATGGGTGGAGCTTAGCTAGAAATGGGTGGAGTTTAGCTAGAAATGGGCGGAGGTTAGCTAGAAATGGGTGGAGGTTAGCTAGAAATGGGTGGAGCTTAGCTAGAAATGGGTGGAGTTTAGCTAGAAATGGGCGGAGGTTAGCTAGAAATGGGTGGAGCTTAGCTAGAAATGGGTGGAGTTTAGCTAGAAATGGGTGGAGGTTAGCTAGAAATGTGCAGAGCTTAGCTAGAAATGGGCGGAGGTTAGCTAGAAATGGGTGGAGCTTAGCTAGAAATGGGTGGAGTTTAGCTAGAAATGGGTGGAGGTTAGCTAGAAATGTGCAGAGCTTAGCTAGAAATGGGTGTAGCATAGCTAGGAATTGGTGGAACTTAGCTAGAAATGTGCTAGGCTTAGCTAGAAATGGCCGGAGCTTAGCTAAAAATGGGCGGAGGTTAGCTAGAAGTGTGATGAGCTTGGCTAGAAATGTGCAGCACTTAGCTAGAAATGTGGTGTTGGCGGGAGCCAGAAATGGGCGGTGCGTAGCAAGAAATGTGTGGAGTTTAGCTAGAAATGTGTGGAGTTTAGCTAGAAATGTGTGGAGTTTAGCTAGAAATTGATTCCTCTATTGTGTATACTCTATAAGATGGTCACTTAAGTTGCATGTTTAGCTGTATTAATGTTGTTTCTTTCAGCAATCACGCAAAGACTTGCTAGCGTTAGACTTTGAGGGTGTACTCAAATATTTCCGAGTGCACTTACCAAAGCGCTATCGATCCGAGGAGAATGCTAAAGAGCTTGTGCGGACGGCTATCTCATCAAAGGTATGGACAGATTTTGTTACCTCACAAATAAACTCAGACTATCTCGAGAAACCACATCCAGGGTGCCACATAAACAGGGTGACAAGTTTGTCATGATTTTTTGTCTGGAAATATGTTTGGATGTGCACTAACGTGCTAACACCAGTCATGGTCACACTAGATTGTCCAATCATCACATACCAGTTTATATTTCACTAACCTTTATCTTGTTTAGCATTGTATGTTTAATGATCAAGTCAGACAAAAATGGAATCTCCAGTTCTTTTGAGAAATGTCTATTTCAAAATTTACAACTGAAATGACTGTCTCGATGACCTTACACAAAGCACAAATCTTGATAGTTTTGACCAGTTTTTACTAGGCTTGCGCGATTTTTGCTTTGAAACATCGCGATCGATTTTATAAAATAAGTCGTGATTTTCGATTAAATCGTAGTTCCAAATTCCCAAAAGTATAAACCGGGGTAACATGA
The DNA here is from genome assembly GCA_034401795.1 of Chaetoderma sp. LZ-2023a. Lineage (NCBI taxonomy): Eukaryota > Metazoa > Mollusca > Caudofoveata > Chaetodermatida > Chaetodermatidae > Chaetoderma > Chaetoderma sp. LZ-2023a. The sequence goes on from CM067362.1 coordinate 48,780,418, forward strand.
CTTGAAAGAGTTGAAATAAATGATACAAAAATAGCACGAAGTTAGAACACATTTTATGATCATGTCGATAGTCACTTACAGGACTGGTGGTATGATCAGCGAACGAAAAGAAGAAGAAGAACACATTTTCATGCGCCAAATTCTTACCATCCTACGTCTATGCTTAATGTACACCTTATATCCATCATCGCGGGAGTGAAATTATTAATTGGTACTGCCTAAATATTGCGTATAGTTTAATAAACATTATTTATTTCATCAAAATTTGAGATAAAATGTCGCCGAGAAAAAAATATAAATTACATGATGTATTAGCTTCCGCTTATAGCCTCCCTTTGTAGAACGAGTTTATGTCATTATCGGAGTAACGCGAAGACGTTAATATTAGTGCCCGGGGAGGTACTGGGCAATCCGCATACATAGGACAGGAGCTTTGAGTAGGTACGAGTGTAACGGCGTAAACTCGTCCTATAGAGCAGTTTATAGTTGCTTTCAGAATGTAGGATTTACATTTAAGAGTAATCAACAGAACGCACAGTTCAAAATCAAACAACCTGGAATGCTGTTGCTTTATTTTCTTTAATTTGACATGACAACTGTATCAAAAAGGAAAAATTAGTACACCGCCTAAAATTGCTAACCCTAGAATTAAAAAGAATTATGTTCACTGATTGCCTAACACTCTGCAACTAAGTATATACTTGGCATTTCACGACAGACTCAGGGTCTGCAGCGAAAGAAAGAAAATTATATGGCGATTCGACGGAGTAACTATCTGGTTTTCTCAATGACAAAGGTGTTACCTCGCTATTATTAGCTTGTTTATTGTAGCGCTTTGTGTTGTGATTAGTAATTATTCGGCATGGCGGGATATAAACACGATGAACACAGGCATGAATCGATTATAATTGCACTCATGTACTGATAAAATGCGACGGAAAAGTACACACTTCAGATTTTTTAAAAACATGAAATTTTTGACGATTTTCCGATTTTTCCTCAATTACATCGTAAAAATCGGGATTTAAAAAATAAATTGAGCTTCACGATTAAATCGAAAAATCGCGCAAGCCTAGGTTTTACCATTATGAATTAAACACTGAAATCCCAGTATTTTAAGGCAGAAATGCTGCTGAATAGTCATTCAGACAATAACATCTTCCAGTTTCATAGCAGTACAGCTCAGAGATAACTTAGAATATTTCCAAAGCAAAATAAATTAATATTTATTGCAAGAAATAAGCATAGTTTATAGTGGTGAAATGCGCTAGCAAACCTATTACTCTAACCGGCTAAGAGGGCACGCTTCACGCTTTTGTTCCAACCAGCTAGAAGAGCATGCTTCGCTGCAACTCCTACAGCCGAAATCAGTATCTATTTTTTATATATACTTCTTCTTTGTTCACATCGCTTAGACAACGTCAAATCATTTAACAATATTCAATTTAAAAGTACATTACCATATCTGTTGAAGTCATGGAATAAATAAATGTAGCATTTTAAAGGAGCAGAACATTAGCATCGTTTCATGTGTTAGTTCTGTTCATAAACTCTAGTTCTGTCGACATATTTTTCAATATATAAATCCAATGAGAGGACGGCCTCGACCTAGAACTCCATTAGATTCTGACAAGCCTTCAAATTTGACAGTTGCAAGGCTAACGATGGAATTGACCGAAACAGGAATAACCATGTCGTCATCATCGAGTAAATCAGCGTTGAAGAGTTTGTACCTAGAAAATGTTGGTCACCGAGCTGTGAGCCTCATTTCCAAATCGGAATTTGGGTGCTGTTACTAAGAATCGGTAATCCGACAACACACAGTGTTTTAGCTGACTCAAAATACTGGTTTAGCAACGGACACTGCGAGTCATGTGGTGAATGCTGGAACCGTACATTCACAATTTATGCATTCTAGTGCATCGCCCATACCGGGTACGTCGATGATGGACGAAGCGCGAACGGAACACCCACCAATAAAACATGGTGCCCTTATGCTTGTTAGCTATCCATATTTGGCAGACAGCCACCATTGCATTCTAACCGCTTCACATAATGTCAATACGGGTAATCATCTCGAGCAGACAGTTTCAAATTGTAAATTTTTAATGCAAAATCTCGGATGAAATAATCCTGTATCTAATAATCAAAATATTTCAACTCTGTCGCATTTATGATTTTGGGACCGCAACAGATAGTGCAGTCTTTATTTTGTGATGTACAATATCTCAGTTGTTGGTATTATCAAGCTAAATTGTATTCTAACTTTATTTCCCAATGGATTCATTCTAGCTAGTCATAAAACCAGCTGTCGTGTAAGGTGGCTTGTTCACTCTGCCTGCCTGTATCATTGACATCTACGGTGTGTCAGTCGTGGTACACCGAGGTGTGACCCATTTGGCTGGTACACTCCTCCACCTCACTTAGAATTTACAAATGCACTGTTGAATATTTTGAATATAATTGGATTGGAAGACTATTTCTTAAACCATGCTCAAAATTATACTAATAACATATTTTTGGAAACATTTTGGCATATTTATGAGCTATAGTGGAGCAGTCATATTCTTAAATCTAACAATCTTATGGGGGGGGGGGGGGGCGGCAGCTTTCACAAATGGTACACTGGCATAGTTAACGGGGAACACAAACCGAAAGGGGTCAAAGAATGCCAAACGATGCTTTTGTATAATTTAAATAAACGGAAGTCTATTAATTGTATAGTGCCATATTCCTAATAAGGAAATTTTGGCACGGAAAGGCGGTTTCTTCAATTTCCCATGAGAATCAGTGAGTGACGTCATCGTGTGAATGATTGTTGCGGTATGACCATCATCACGTGAATGATTGTTGTGGTATGACATCATCGCAAGAATGGTTGTTGTTGTATGACATCATCGCATCAATAATCTTGTTATTGATCATTGATACCTCATAACAGCTTATTCCCATACCATCATATTAATGAGACGTAATATAAACACTAAAACTTTATCTGAGTTGATCTCCAGCTTCCTATAACTGTATTAGACGCCAGTTTCGTATATTCTGAAAACATGTGGTTGATGATTCACACGATTACGTCATAGCGTGAATTTTATAGTGTGTCAAAATTCATGATTTTAACCGAAGAGTTAGTGAAAATTTGTTAAAATTATTTTTAATTCAAAAGATGTGATGAAAACTTATTTTTGGAGGTTTTTATTGAAGTCTAATTCTCGTTTGTGATCTTTAATTATGGCGTAAATGTCAAATACGGTATCCTAATTGGTCTGTTTTCTACTTCGCGGACGATGAATAGATGAATAACTTGTAACGCCCCTTTAACATTCTCTTTGTCTTTTTATCCTTGAAGGTGAGTTCAAAGAAACTGAAGAAATATGAGAAGGAATACTTTGCACTGAAAGAGCAGGAACAAGATCCACGAGAGAGACTCGAGGTAAGCCAGAAAAGGATTGTCTAATTATGCTATGGCAGAGATTGAAATTAATCATTTAACTGTTTGCCTGCAGAATTTCTGCAGACATTTTCTATGGCGTTTAACTGGATATGCAAAATATTTTGAAAACAATTTGACTGAAAGTTGTATGTGGTTAAACTACCAACAACTTTCAGTCAAATTGTTTTCAAAATATTCAGCAGATCCAAAGTTTAACTGGATATGCAAAATACTTTGAAAACAATTTGACTGAAAGTTGTTAGTGGCTAAGCAGATCCAAAGTTATTGACCATCGAAATTATTGTCTGGTGGCTTGTAGCCATCGGCCAGCTAACGGTAAAATCAGCGCTAAAATTGCTCCTGCAGTGATCTGGAGACATGTCCATTTCTAACATAAGAGAAGACAATTTTGGACAATTTACTACTGGAATAACTGTCTCGATAAAATTTTGATCTTTTACTTATCGTTCCCACTATCAGGTTACCGTTAACCTAAGGCTAGTAGGAATTTACCACAGCTAATATCATTTCTGCATTGATCAGCCGTATAGGTTAGTTACAATTTCTATCATAAACATTACATGGACAACACATAATAACAATTATGCAGAAAACAAAGAGAGGAGGCGACCAGCTGTAGTCCTTCACTTGAAGAGTATACTTACCATCACAAAGACTCTGATATATGCTAATATATCAGGTTGGCTCAATTTAACACACAATTAAAATTAAACCTGCCTCTGAACAATCGAATGTGCAAGTTTTGGACATCCAGTTGCTGATTCCACAGTTTTCAGTGGCGCATGCAATCAGCTGGTTAGCGAGGGGTGTTGAGAGTAGGGGAGTTGTGCTGTGGCCTCCATTAGTGTGGTAATGTTGGCTGTCTGTGTATGCGCGTGCGTGCGGCCATGTGTGCATTTTTATTGCAGTAGCAGTTATCAGGTTTATGTATATATTTTCAGAATGATAATCGACGTTTAATGGAGGCTAACATTCGTCTGGAGCAGGAGAATGATGATCTGGCACATGAACTAGTCACGTCTAAGTTGCAGCTCTGCAGTGATCTAAACCAGGTGAGAGATAGAATAAGTTTGCTTGCATCCCAGGGGACGTATTCATGAATGGTTCTTAAAGGGAATCACCAGACCCTCTATACTACTGTGTATAAAATGAATCTACAGACCGTAATGTTTTCAAAAATATAATTGTAAGATCTGTGCTCAAATTAGAAGTATATAGCATTGTTATTTAAATATGTGGTACATGGGTTAAATTTCTATTCCCGGATGAGGCGTATGACGTCATAAGTTGAACGTTTTTCTCGCTGTCATCCAACGCTATCGCAATAAAAATGCGAATTGCGTTTTTATAAGGGGATTCTCTTCAGCGGTTTTAGGAATATATAAACTATATTTGCGGAAATGTTGAGGAATATATACTAACAGTCCTTTGTCTGATTTCTCTGATGGTGCCAATTTTGGCATGAAGTTTTGATCTTAAGATAACTGAATGACGCGATAGTATAGGCAATTCAATATAATTGCCACTATTGAATCAACGCTCTCACTGGGGCTACGGCAGATAATGTTTCATCTATTAATATGAGAGTTTAAATAGTTTGTACATACATCCAGTCCATCTTTAGGTACTTATGTTTTCATACTAGCCTCAAAACTTCCTGAGATTTTGTAATGTTAATGTAATTGGCAGGTATCTTCATAGAAAATGGCCATCTTAAGGTTCGGCAATTAATGTGTGAAAATAACAAATACATTCCATAAATTTGCGATAGTGTGATACACGTCTTAATCTCTTCAATATGTACATATATAAATGATGTCGATAGCATTATCACCGATAGAGATATCACCATCCAAATGCATGCACTCCTGTCTTCAGAGTGCCGTTATTATGGTTCTTGTCGGATGGGATTCAACCTATGATGTCATAGGTTTAATTAACTCGCAGAAAATTATAGTAACATAGCGTTTTTAACACCATTTTACTCGGATTTATATACAAATGTCGGGGGAACGCTTTATACAGTAGCTTAAATGTGGGCTCTACAATAGAACTGCGTGTTTTATGCAAACGATGATAACCCTTCTTGTGTTCCCCTTTAAGTACGAAAATACATAAATATGTCGTAAGTACAAAACCTAAGTCTGTATTCATCTATGTTAGATGAATATTTAGCTGCCTGTTAGTGAATATGGTGTAGTTGCCGGGTCTTGTAAATACGTGTGGGCTGTTAGGCAGGCAGTTAGGTGGGCACTCCGTGAATATGGCCCCAGCATAATACAGGAAGGTCTGCTTCATATTAACACAGTTTATTAACCCTTTAATGGTCAAGATCAGTCAAGAAAATTAAATTGTTTGCTTGAAGGCCAAGAAATGGCTGGTTTTGAAAATTATGACTGGAATAACTGGCTCGGTTATCGAACCCATTATTCCAGTGGTGACACTTCAAAAATAGTCTTCTCTTGGCATGCAAATGGACATTTCCCAACAACACTGCAGAGTAGGGCTTCACGATATACCGAATACCGATATCATAGCCATACCGGTATGATTTTCCTGATATCGAAATATAACATAAAACCGGTATAACCTTCTGTTAGGCAGATAATCTGCTTTCCATTAGTTTACATTCCAATAATATATCTGTCTAACGCGATAAGATACAGCTCTTCGTACGGGAAAATGATATTTAATGATCACACTTGAAAATTTTCTTAGTTATCCGTATCTGTCAAACTGTTGCTAGAGGCTAGGGTTAAAGTAATTGATAAATTACTACTTATAAGAATGTATTTCGCGCAAAGAAAATAGAATAAAACTTATTTTAATTAACCTCATAGGAAGGGGGGGGGGGGGAGGTGGTGGTTAAAAATATCTAAAACCTATCTTTTCTTGCGCTAATATTTTATAATTTTGGGCCGTTGTTTTCTAGAAAATCATAATATCAAATGAATATTTTGCGTGATATTTTATATCAATTACTACAGCCTGGTTGGTTAGTAATTCCCCGGAATTTTGCAACTTTGTAGTGACCAGCCAATGGCCCAAGTAAAGAGGAACCGACAATATGAGAAAAACTCAGTCCCCACGATCTATATTCACTTCTTATGTTGGCGGGTAGCGTTAGATATCGATCGATACAAGCTACTGTAACGAGAACGAGGCTCAGCGAGCGTAGGCATATGTATTCTGAGCATATTATAGTCTATTTAGTATGTGTTATAATGGCATGGTTGTTCCACTGCACGGAGATTTGCACGATTCCTGGCGGTTTCGTCCCATTGCAATTTCGTCGTATATGGCACACATTTTGGTGAACAGTTTATTTATTATTCTGGCACATACATCAATACAAGTACAAAAGTCGCCAGGAAAATGAGTAAAACATAGATTTACATTCAGCATATCCAACGTCTTTGACTCGTAGCAATGACATTTGTCAGTCAAATATCAACCATCTTGGTTGTTCGCAGTTTCAATGGGCGAGTTTATTTGGGACGAGATTGCCACTGGTTACCGGTATCTCGTGATCTCGACACGGAGTAGTTATAATTTTGTGGCAAATTCAAATCATTTGTACGGACGATTTGGTTGAATTTCAGCCGTTTGGGGATATGATTTAACTGAAGACAGTTAATATTTAGCGTTTAATATCAGGATTTGTATAATTTATTGGTTTTATTGTGGAAATTTGCGTTGACTGTTACAGGAGCGCTGATATAGGCCTACTTCGTATGTATGGGAAATACATTGACTATGGAATCGTACTACTGGCGCCTCACTCTATTTTGTCCATAGTAATAACACCGGTATTAAAGGTATACCGGTATGGAAATTGATACCGTAACCGGTATTCATGTTTCCAATACCGTGAAGCCCTACTGCAGAGGCCACTAAATTACTCTATTATGTATCTATTGGAGGAATCGAGGTTTAGTTATGCTCTGCCCATCTTTAGCTAAGCTCCACCCATGCCTTACCCGTGTTGGGATCGATCGATCCCTGCATTGTCTGAATCTCAGTTTTCTAGAAAATATTTTGAAACTAATTTGACTGTGTTGCTGCTGCCTATGCAAAATATACAACAGAATGTTTATTAAATAGTAAAGACATGCAAGTCGCACAACTTGATGGACTGTTAAGCATTTATGACAGATTAAGTTTCGTCATTTATAGCAATTGATTATGACGTTAGCCTACATGTCGAATAGGTGATTATGAAGTCATATGATTGACTGAGAAACTGGATTGGTCTATGTGCTGCTTAATGGTATGTAGGTATGTTATTATTGTTTCTACGTCTCTCATATCTTTCTAATGTTCCCAGCGGTAAGATGAGTCTGTGCCCTTAAGCCACAGTTTTCTAGTTTTCAGAATGAGCACTAGTATTACACATGCTGTGTAAGGAAAAGAGGAAATTTCAATCGGGTGTGCTGTCTGACTGTCTGTGTCTCTCGTTATGTCTGTCTGTCTAACTGCCTGTGCGCCTGTCTCTATCTGGCGGGCTGGCTGACTGTCTTTGTCTGTCTGTCTGTCTGTATGTATGTATGACTTGAGCTGTATCTATAAAACTACTGACCTGATTCGGCTCCAATTTTAGGACAAATATCTTACCATAAAAGAGTATTTCCAGATGTTGGACGTGATCTGGATTTAAAGAACTGGATCCAAAATGTTCAAAAAACTCAAATTCTGGTTATGCGGATATCTAGGAAACTATTGATTTATTTCAGATAGTAACACTTGGAACGGGGATTCCACAACCTTGGTCATGATAGGAAAAACCAGTAAAATCAAGAAAAATCTGTAAAGTCAAGAAAAATCTGTAAAGACCGAATAATTATTACAGTGTGACAAAACCAGAAGGCAAGGGACGGTCTGCAAACCCTATTTAAAAATGTGTATAATTGAATGACTGGCTTGGTTGCCTTTATCCCAGACGTCTCTTAACTTGAAAATAGACATTAATCAATCAAAAGTTGTATTTTTCTTGACCGCTTGTGATCATTAACTGGTTAAGCTTGTACGCAGTTCTGCCTACAGAGTGACTCATATCCAGATATTGAACCGTTCATCATCAAGCTGACCAAAACCAGCCATTGAAGTCATCTTGAACAATGTCCATTTATAGACATGGAGATCTTGACCATTAACCCTTTCACACTCAAACTGACCACCGTCCACTGCAGTCATCTTGTGGAATGCCCATTTACAGATGTAGAGAACATCTAATTTTGAAAATTTAACTTTGGAATAACTGGCTCGATAACCGAACCAGACATAGTATTTTCTTGACCTATAAATGGACATTCACTCGGCAGAAATTTGAATTTTCCTAAGCAATCTTGACCATTAACCCTTTAGAATTCAAGCCGACCAAAAACGGCTTCTGCAGTGGTCTGGGAAAATATGAATGTGCAAACCCAGAGAAGACTGCTTTTTTGGTAGCCAAGCCAGTCAATCCTGTGACAGCTTTTCTAAAATAGTCTTCTCTTAGTTGCAACATTTTCTATGAGAGAATTGATATTTTCTTGAACAGATTTGCATGTTAATTAATGGGTTACAAGTTTGACTCTCTAATGGACAAGTCAGTCAAACCCATCCTCTGCAGTAGTTTTGCGGAATGTCCATTTGCAAGCCAAGGTTAAAGAATTTTTGAAAATTTGCCACTAGAATGACTGGCTCGATAACCAAGCCGGTCATTCCAGTGGTAAATTTGTCAAAAATAGTCTTCTCTTCACCTACAAATGGACATTGAACGAGTATTTTTTTTTTTTTTTTTTTTTTTTTTTAATTTGACCATTGACGGGTTAAATGTCCTCATTTGCCTCTGTAGCTCATTGTTGTTGCTGTTGTTTTGTTTTTACAGATAGAGGAGAAGGCAGAAGTGTTGAATGGAGAGCTATTAAGTACACACTCTAGACTTGTAGAGATTGAGGAGGAGAAGCGACGACTAGAGACGGAATCACAACAGGTACATGATAAGCTAATACATGTCATATTCATAATCATCTCACCTGGCTTAAATCTTGTTTATTCAAAGAAATGGATTGTTTATGTGATTCCTAGTGCGGTGTGTCGTCGTGGTTAACCTTTTCACCGATGACTATCCAATATCTCATTCTCAAGACGATCATACAGGATAACTGTTGAATATTGTGAAATTAATTTGACTGGAAGCCGGTGCTCCCTTAAGCAGCAATGGCCATATTAATTTCAAAAATATTCAGAATAAGTTTTATGTCGTAAAGAATTTACTTTTTCAGGGATTTGTCAGTGAAAGGGTTAAGTTTTAGTGAGAGAAAGTATTTTATATATCTGAGAATATCTTGAATAAAAGAGCACCAATAGGTAATATGGATAATAAATACAGGCTATATTGTTATTGTATCATAAGTAACAAAAACATAGTTTTTTACGAAATCACTATAAAAGAAGCAGGTATATATTGTATATATTAAGTACATATTAAGTACTACCACATTCTAATGATTTATTTAAGATATTTTCAGATGATTAAAATATGCAAATTGTAGTTCATAAAATGTGCTTACAACCATTTTAATTTGTTTAAAACACACATGATAAATAGCCCATTACTGGTCAAGCCAGCTGAAAATGGCATCTGCAGTTCTCCTGAGGAATGTCCATTTGTAGGCTTATTACTGGAATGCCTGGCGTGATAACCGAGCCAGTCATTCCAATGGTAAATTTTCAAAAATACTTCTCATAATCTGCAAATAGATGTTCACGAAGTTGGTCACCACTAAATTTCTTAGCGAAAGTTTACTATTTACGGGTTAAATATCTGTAGTAAGTACACCTCAGAAATAGCTAGACTGATTATCTGTTATTCCACATTCCAATATACACTAATAATTTCACTATACTAATATAAACTGATTATCTGTTATTCCACATTCCAATATACACGTTATTGTGATATGGTGAAGAACACGAACAAGCAATGAAAAGGGACAAGTGTGGGTGACAAGACGACCACAGCCTTTAACTTTTTCACCAATAAATTTCCCATATCTCTTTTTTAAGATAACCATACAGGAAAACCATTGAATTTTTTGAAATTAATTTGACTACGCCATTGCAAAATATTCAACAGAATTGTAAAGAATTTAAGAGCTTTTTTGTGGATTTGTCAGTGAAAGTGTTAAGATCATATAAAAACAGCAATGAATAAAATGTAAAATATACAATGATACTGTACAGCTCAGACATTACTTAACATGTTTCCAAAACAAAATAAATCATGCTGTTGAATATTTTGAACTTAATTTGATTGGAAATCAAATTAAGTCCAAAATATTTAACAGAACATTTCATACATCATTTTCAAAATTGTACTAGCGTACTTGTTTTTGGAACCCTGTTGACTGATTTATACTGTAGCTGTACTGTATTGTGCTTCCTTCATGAACATCTATATGTTCTATATTTGACTCATCAGTTAAAGGAGATGTATCGTCGCGAGGTAGACCGCTCAGAAACAGACAACAGTCGTAACGGCACTATCATTGCAGATTATAAACAGATTTGTACACAGCTCAGTGAGCGGCTGGAAAAACAAAACATTGCATCACATGAAGAAATACAAAAGATTCGGGTATGATTTTTCTGCTCTTATAATTGTACCATGTAACTCGTTATATGCTTGAGTTATTGTAAATAATTGTATAACTTTCATTTCTTAAATCTGACTATTTCATGTTTAAAGGTGCATATTTACAGCAAAATTCCTGAAAATAAAAGTGTTAAAATTGCATATTTTTAACGGCTTAAATTGTGTACCTAAACATAATGAAATGAAATAAATCTTAACATATGATGATTTCATTTCATAGAAATTAATATCATTTTTTTAGTTGTGAAGTTGAATTAGTTGCTCGTGTCTCAAATTCCATTTTACAACTTAAAAAATTATAATAATTTCTACGTAATAAAATCATCACACACATGCTATGATTTATTTTGTTTCGTTGCATGAAGCCAGCCAATGCAAATATAAACCTCTAAAGTATACAGTTTTAATAGTTTTATTTTCCAACATTCTGCTGTGAATATGCATCTTTAATTTAAGCCAGCCTTTGTAAGCTGTTGAATATTCTGATTGTAACTTGAACCTATTTCTGCCTTATGATGACACTATAGGTTGTGGTGGTGATGGGGGGTTAGGGTTGCGTTGTGGTTATGGTACTGGGTGGTGGTGGTGGTAGTGGTGTGAGGGGGTGGGGTGTTTGTTTTGGTGGGTGGGTGGATGGTGGTGACGATGACGCTTTTGATGATGAGTGCTGTAATCATGTTAACCCTTTAATCCTCATCTCAGCCAAAAACGCCTTCAGCAGTGGGCTTAAGAAATGTCCATTTGCAGGCCAAGAAAAGATAATTTTTTTGAAAATTTACCACTGCAATAACTGGCTCGATAACCGAGCCAGTCATTCCAGTGGTAAATTTTCAAAAATATTTTTATCTTGGTCTGCAAATTGACGTTTTCTATGAGAAAAGTTCAACTTTCTTGAATAAATTTGATGGCTAAAATGTTAATATACATGTTACAGGCTAAGGTGAAAACATGTGACGATTGTTCTAAGTTGTTTGACAGTGATGGCCATGCAAAGATACCCAGCCCTGATTCTTCCACAGACCTCTCAGAGAGCAATCCCCGTATTGATGACTTAGCAAGACAGGTAAGTCCCGCTCTTGTAAGCGTAAGTCAAACCTCTATAGAGGGATCCATCTGTAGCTCAGCTCCAACATTTTTTATATGTGTTGGAAGTGATTTGAATCTTTGAAACGTGAATTCTCAGAATCTAAATTTCAGGGTAACCATGTGAGTAAGCTAGTGAATATGTTGAAACTAGTTTGACCGGGACAGGTTTTTTTGCAGAACAAGTGAAGACTATTTTTGAAAATTTACCACTGGAATCACTGGCTCGATAGCATAGCCAGTCATTACAATCGAAATTTGTTCTGAAAATAGTCTCTTGTTCTACAAATGGGCATTTTCTATGAGAAAATTTGACTTCATGAAAAGGACTTGAGGCATAAAGATTAAATGGTCATTTATATGAACCATAGTTATCTATGAGTGAAGATACTTATATTTGGTGGTAGTGTGTGGAGAATTTTTAGGACAATTACTTTATCAAAGAAGTCATTTTCACTCTGTATATTGAGGCTCGTATCTCGTATTTACTAAAGGTACATGTTTTAGCAAAGATATGCTAATGATTAAATATTTATTTAAAAAAATACTTTTCTTAACGTGATTGTGATGGGAAAGCGGGTATTGCAGTTGTGTCTGTTATCGTTTGTCTGTCCTGTGGATGATTGTTAGAAATTATTGATCTAATGTGACTCAAATTCTAACACAAGAAAGCCTGTTCACTCCCCCCCCCCCCACTCCTACCCCACCCACACACTAAGGTTTAACATCTTTAGACTTGATCAGACAAAGAAATCGAGAAAATTTGAAGAAGTTAAAAAGTGAGAAAGATGACGTATGATCTGCTGTCCCTGATTTTTTTGTTATCTCTAAGATTTAATAAATGAGTTTTTGCGCCTCTATATTATATCCATCTGAGAGATAATTAGAAACTGGCCTCTAAAATTGTGTGGAAGGCTAATACAAGTCGGTTGTAATGCTTTTTTCTGCCGTCGGATACCTGCTCTTTAAGGCCACTGTATTAATGAATGAGCATTGATCTGTTGAGGATGTATTTCTGCTAAGTGTATTCTAATTGTGTGTGTGTGTGTTGTTCCGCAGGTACGAGTGTTAGAGCTGGAGTTAGCTCAGACCAAGCTGGCACTTGTAGAGTCTGAATGCATGACACAAGATCTAACTCATCAGCTTAATGGTGCACTGTCCTGTATACAGGCTTCCAAAAACACATGGCTACAGAAAACACTGACATCCATAAAGGAGGTGGCAACTCAGGCCAAGCCAAAAGACTCTAAAGATACTAAAGATGTGAAAGACGGCAAAGAGATTGTTAAAGAGAAGAGTACACCTGAGTAATGCAGACCAGTGATTGTTTTCTTACAAAGATTGACGGTCACCTGTCTGGTCAGCATACTGTGCTGTTTGTTAAGCGAATGGACAACACCCTGGCAGATCTACATGTATACCAAAATGAGATCAGATGGACACAATGCTCAGATAAAAACTGATATTCCTAACACATCGCTAAGCTTAAGCATATTATATGACATTTGTCGAGCCCTACATAAAGGAGAGGATGATTTGATGTGGTGGTCCAAATAGTGTGTGTGTGTGTGCGTGCGTACGTACGTATGTGTTACGTACATACGTATGTGCGTGCATGTGTGTGTGTGCGTACATATCTACATGCCTGTGTGCGTGCGTGAGTGCCTGTGTGCATACACAGGGACATTCAATAAGAAAGATGATTTACAGAAATGTAAAAATATGACCAACAGTCTGCGCTCTAGCAACAGATCAAGTGAACTGTTACTTCAACTCTACGTGGCCTCTATCTGCTTCCGCTCTTATTGAGACATAATATATATATATATATATATATATATATATATATATATATATATATATATATATATATATATATATATATATTATTGTGAATTAATAACAAAACATTTATTTCTCATATAGACGCTATAGCGACAAATAGCTCTTATATACAGTGTAAGTGTTGTAGAGTGCTAATATAGTCGCAATGTGCAATACAGATATATGCGAAAGAATATAGCAGCCCTGCAAACCATGATTTTTAGTGTTAGTAAGTATCAGGCACAACGAGAATGCCTCTTAGGTTAAATGTCTCACTGCAGCAAGACACCAAGCATTAATTTCAATGAGGAAAATATCTTGCCTTGTCAAATATTTTGAAAACTTTTTGACTGAAAGTTGTTGGTGGCTTCCAAACATTTAGCCGGTCCAGTGATATAACCCTGGAATGTGTGGTCTCCAAGAAGTCAACGGTCAGACGGGTAAATATTTTGTGATGCTTTAGTTATGATATAAGCAGCTTTATCAAAATGTCACAAGTTTCACGGAGAAATAGTCGGGCTGGCTTGTACTTGGACTGGCGAATCACAACTACTACAAATGTAATATAGGGCCACTAAGAACAAAGAAGAGCCTAAATGAGCTTAGGATGTTGTCATCAGGGCAACACACGGTGGTGAAGGTTGGAGAGAACTGACTGCAGTTTCCACTACAGCTGCAGAGCACAGTCACTCAATCATCATCATCATCATCATCATCATTGTTGAAGACATGACGTAACCCGTTACTGGTCAGAAAATATTTCCTTATTGAATGTCTATTTGCAGGCCAAGAGAAGACAAGTTTTGAAAATTTACCAGTGGAATGACTGGCTCGTTTATCGAGCCAGTCTTTCCAGTGGTAAATTTTCAAAAATAGTCTCTTGGCCTGCAAATGGACATTCCTCAGCACCTCTATAGAGGCCGGTGTTGGCCGGCTTGACCATTAAACGGTTAATAGTATGTAAATGAAGTACAACTGTAGCTGTGCTGAATGTTCTCAGGCCAGCATGTATCCATGACAGCCATAGACAGATCCTTTTCTAGCTATGACCCGCCCCTTTCTAGCTTAGCTCCACCTATGCTTTGCACATTTTATGATCGATGCTAAGATTTAACTATTTTAATGCTGTTCATAAGACACCAAGTGGTTCCATGTGAATGCGATCAGGAAGAGAAGCGCGGGACTGGAGATGAAATCTTGAAATCTGCTAAAATCTCTCCTCCAGTTTAATCAGTTTTAAATTTATGCTTGTTTTGGTAATTTAAATTCTGTGATGTTGGAACGCCAGCGAGGTGAATTTAATGTCTAGTTTATGAGATGTGTGTGGGTTGGTTAGGGCTATCAATGCGAAAATAATAGGGACTGAAATCTGTGAACATTTAATCACTGTCTCCTTTACGCTTTAACACTTAAATTTGTTCAAGAAAGTTTCGGTTTTCTCATAGAAAATGTCCATATACAGACCAAGAGAAGACTATTTTTCTTAATCTACCACTGGAATGACTGGCTCAGGTATTGAGCCAGTCATTCAAGTTGTAAATTTTCAAAAACAGTCTTCTCTTGGTCTGCAAATGGACATTGGTCAAGACCTGTAGAAGCAGTTTTTGGCTGATGTGAGTGTTAAAGCTTAAGAGAATGCACATGTACGTTACTGCGTTGCAAGTTTAACATATACTGCACAAAAAATCTTGTTTTTTAAAAGCTATTGGATGGAAGACTGCACACAGAATACTAGTCATCATTGAGTATACCAAACAATGGCATATGTTGTCTTTGGGTTGTAGTCGATGGTATTAGACCCATTGATTTTGTTTAGAATATAATGGAAGAATCCAGTTTTAGCTATGCCCATCCCATCTCTAGCTGTGCTCCACCCATGCTTTGCCCATTTTGGGATCTATCGATCCCTGTACTCTCTGAATCTCATTTTCCAGAAAACTATACAGGTAAGCTGTTGAATATTTTGAAACTAATTTGGTAGAAACAGCGCCAAGTCAAATTAGTTTCAAAATATTCAACAGACTGTTTATTAATTGTTAAAGACATACAATTTGTACAACTCGATGGACTATAAAGCATTTGTGACGGACTAAATCGCATCATTCATGACATAATTGATTATGATGTCAGCCTACCCGTGACATAGTTGATTATGACGTCATGATTGACTGAGAAACTGGATTCATCAGTTATCAGTAAATGTAGACGAGGTATGCTCTGCTGGATTGCATAATCAAAGTTCTGTTGTATCAAACCCTTTATACTCAATCCGGTCAAAACCAGCTTGTGCTGTCCTCTTGGAAGCTGTTCATTTACAGACAAAGAGGGTGGCTTGACATAGCGATGCAAATGGCGTACAGCATGCAGATAAATGTTAACGTTTTACATTTAATTCATCAAGGGCTTATCCGATCTCAATAAAACTTTATAGATTTGTTCTATACTATCATTGCATCCAGTCTACATCATAATCAAAATAAATTTTTTTTAATTTCCCTATTTTGATCAGGGTTTTGTCTGATCTCAAAGAAGCTTCACAGATTTGTTCTATAGCATCATTGAATTTAGTCTCCATAATTGAAATGATTTTCAAATTTTTTCCATATTTTTATGGGGTTTAGACTTATTTTGCACATAGAATTAGGTAAAGATTTTTTAATGAGCATGTAATTCATCAACGGCTTATCCGATGTCAATAAAACTTTACAGATGTGTTCTATGCCGTCATTGCATCCAGACTTCATCATAATAATGATTTTCAAATTGTTTACATATTTTTATGTGGTTTGGATTTCTTTTCTGTGTTGTTGATGTCCTTTTAAAGAACTAGAAGAATGATAGAGTTTTTCAGTAGACATTTGATTCATTAAGGCGCTATACTATTTTAAGAATCCATTATTTCGTGACACTGCCACACATGATGCGTGATATGCAGAAAAACTAAATGAGCACGACACGTGGGACACGGTCCATCTAGTTTTAGACTTACCACTGAAATGACTGGCTCGGTTACCTAGCCAGTCAATCCAGTGGTAAATCTTCAGAAATAATTTTCTCTTGGTCCGCAAATGGGCATCTTTATGAGAAAATTTAAATTTTATTTAACAGATTTGAGAGTTAAAGGGTTAATAGGCAATGGCATAGTGATTCCTGATCAGTCACTCTCAGACATTGCTTATGTATAAAACTACTATCTCATGATCAACACTCAGCTAATATGGGCTTGTGAGCACCAACATTTTCTCACATTAAGCCATCATCTGTGATGTCCCATATGACCATGAAGTCACATAGAATCACGATGTCATGTACGACCATGATACCATATAGGACCGTGATGTCCCATAGGACCATGACTTCACATATGACCATGAAGTCACATAGAACCATGATGTCCCATAGGGCCATGATGTCACATAGGATCATGACTTCATATATGACCATGAAGTCACATAGAACCATGATTTCCCATAGGACTATGATGTCACATAGAACCATAATGTCACATAGGATCATGACATCACTTAGGACCATAATGTCCCATAGGACCATGATGTCCCATAGGACCAAGATGTTATATAGAACCTGATGTCCCATAGGACCATTATGTCTCATAGGACCATGATGTCATATAGAACCATGATATCATATAGGACCATGATGTCCTATAGCACCATGGTGTCACTTAGGACCATGATGTCCCATAGGACCATAGTGTCACTTAGGACCATAATGTCCCATAGTACCATGATGTCCTATAGGACCATGGTGTCACTTAGGACCATGATGTCCCATAGGACCATAGTGTCACTTAGGACCATGATGTCCCATAGGACCATGGTGTCTCATAGGACCATAGTGTCACTTAGTACCATGATGTCCCATAGGGCCATGGTGTCACTTAGGGCCATGATGTCCCATAGGACCATGGTGTCACTTAGGACCATGATGTCCCATAGGACCATGGTCTCACTTAGGACCATGATGTCATATAGAACCATGATGTCCCATATGACCATGATGTCATATAGGACCATGAGGTCCCATAGGACCATGATGTCACTTAGGACCATGAGGTCCCATAGGACCATGATGTCACTTAGGACCATGATGTCATCTATAACCATGATGTCACTTAGGACCATGATGTCATCTATAACCATGATGTCACTTAGGACCATGATGTCATCTATAACCATGATGTCACTTAGGACCATGATGTCATCTATAACCATGATGTCACTTAGGACCATGATGTCATCTATAACCATGATGTCACTTAGGACCATGATGTCATCTATAACCATGATGTCACTTAGGACCATGATGTCATCTATAACCATGATGTCACTTAGGACCATGATGTCATCTATAACCATGATGTCACTTAGGACCAAGATGTCATCTATAACCATGATGTCACTTAGGACCATGATGTCATCTATAACCATGATGTCACTTAGGACCATGATGTCATCTATAACCATGATGTCACTTAGGACCATGATGTCACATAGGACCATGATGTCACATAGGACCATGATGTCACATAGAACCATGATGTCACATAGGACCATGATGTCACATAGGATCATGATGGGAAGCAACAGCTTCCAGTTAAATTAGTTTCAATTTATTCAACAGTTTACCTGTAAGGTTGATGCCTACCAAATTATATTGAGCCTATAAGATGTCACTGAAGTACAGATTCATAAGCCCAAAGTTTTTTCGGATTGTTTGAAAAGTCAATCCTGGCAGCTTTTATAGAATGAAGAAATATCTCAACCTTTGGCTATTATAAACCTGAATATCTTTCATTGATTGTGTGATAAACCTGAGAACATGTCACATTTTACATGTGTACAATCTATCATGTGTATAGCTAGTATGAGTTAAATGTTCTGTTAACCCTTTAACCCTCGAATTTGTTCAAAAAAATGTGAATTTTCTCAGAAAATGTTCATTTGCCTCTGCCAAGAGACTATTTTTTTTAATTTACCACTGGAATGACTGGCTCGGTTACCGAACCAGTCATTCCAGTGATAAATTTTAAAAAATAGTCTTCTTGGTCTTCAAATGAACATTTCTCCAGACCACTGCAGAAGCCGGTTTTGGCCCATCTGAGTGTTAAAGGGTTAACCCTTTAATGCTCAATTATTTCTTAGTGAATGTTCATTTGTGGGCCAAAAAATTAATATTTTTGAAAATTTATGTAACTCATGACTGGCTCGGCTATCTAGCCAGACATTCCAGTGGTAAATTCTGAAAAATAGCTTTCTATTGACCTGCACATGGCCATTCCTCAAGTCCACTGCGGAAGCCATTTTTTCCGGCTTGACCATTAATGGGTTAACAGCTATATTATGTTTGTAATCATCAATGTGCAATTCTGTGGTCTGTCAACAGGGAATTATCAAAGATTATTTATATATGTGAATGATATTCAAGTTGTAAGAGAATGGATGAATCCCTCTGTCACTCAAGTATATCATGTCATAATCAAGTACGTCACACGTAGGCTGACGTCACAATCTTAATTGACGGCGAATACTCCGCCATGAACCTGGAATAGTCTGTCGGGTGTACGAATTGTATGTCTTTGATGGATTTACTATTGAATAAACATTATGTTACATGTTTGGAAACTAATTTGACTGGGTGCTTTTGCTGTCGCCATAGGCAGCAAAAAGACCCAGTGAAATTAGTTTCAAAATATTTAACCGCTTACCTGTATAGTGACCATGAAATTAAGATTCTGGGAATCTGTGTGGTGCATAGCTATAAATGGGTGGTGCATAGCTATAAATGGGTGGTGCATAGCTATAAATGGGTGTCACATCGCTATAAATGGGTGGTGCATAGCTATAAATGGGCGGAGTACATCTAGAATTGGGTGGGTCATAGCTATAAATGGGTGGATCATAGCTATAAATAGGTGGATCATAGCTATAAATGGGCGGGGCATAGCTATAAATAGGTGGATCATAGCTATAAATGGGTGGATCATAGCTATAAATGGGTGGATCATAGCTATAAATGGGCGGGGCATAGCTATAAATGTGCGGGTCATAGCTATAAATGGGCGGGTCATAGCTATAAAGTGGTAGGCCATAGCTATAAATTGGCGGGGCACATCTAGAAATGGGTGGGTCATAGCTATAAATGGGTGGATCATAGCTATAAATGGGTGGATCATAGCTATAAATGGGCGGGGCATAGCTATAAATGGGTGGATCATAGCTATAAATAGGTGGATCATAGCTATAAATGGGTGGATCATAGCTATAAATGGGCGGGGCATAGCTATAAATGTGCGGGTCATAGCTATAAATGGGTGGGTCATAGCTATAAATGGGCGGGTCATAGCTATAAAGTGGTAGGCCATAGCTATAAATTGGCGGGGCACATCTAGAAATGGGTGGGTCATAGCTATAAATGGGTGGATCATAGCTATAAATGGGTGGATCATAGCTATAAATGGGTGGGGCATAGCTATAAATGTGCGGGTCATAGCTATATGGGCGGGTCATGGCTACAAATTGGTGTGTCATAGCTATAAATGGGCGGGTCATAGCTATAAATGGGTGGGGCACATCCAGAAATGTGTGGGTCATAGCTAGAAAGGGGTGGGTCATAGCTATAAATGGGTGGGTCATAGCTATAAATGGGTGGGTCATAGCTATAAATGGGTGGGTCATAGCTATAAATGGGCAGGTGATAGCTATAAATGGGTGGGTCATAGCTATAAATGGGCAGGTGATAGCTATAAATGGGTGGGTCATAGCTATAAATGGGTGGGTCATAGCTATAAATGGGCGGGGCATAGCTATAAATGTGTGGGTCATAGCTATAAATGGGTGGGTCATAGCTATAAATGGGTGGGTCATAGCTATAAATGGGTGGGTCATAGCTATAAATGGGCGGGGCATAGCTATAAATGGGCAGGTGATAGCTATAAATGGGTGGGTCATAGCTATAAATGGGCGGGGCATAGCTATAAATGTGTGGGTCATGGCTATAAATGGGTGGGTCATAGCTATAAATGGGTGGGTCATAGCTATAAATGGGTGGGTCATAGCTATAAATGGGCGGGGCATAGCTATAAATGTGTGGGTCATAGCTATAAATGGGCGGGGCATAGCTATAAATGGGCAGGTGATAGCTATAAATGTGTGGGTCATAGCTATAAATGGGTGGGGCATAGCTATAAATGGGTGGGTCATAGCTATAAATGGGTGGGTCATAGCTATAAATGGGTGGGTCATAGCTATAAATGGGTGGGTCATAGCTATAAATGGGCAGGTGATAGCTATAAATGGGCAGGTGATAGCTATAAATGGGTGGGTCATAGCTATAAATGGGCAGGTGATAGCTATAAATGGGCAGGTGATAGCTATAAATGGGTGGGGCATAGCTATAAATGGGCAGGTGATAGCTATAAATGGGTGGGTCATAGCTATAAATGGGTGGGTCATAGCTATAAATGGGCAGGTGATAGCTATAAATGGGTGGGGCATAGCTATAAATGGGTGGGTCATAGCTATAAATGGGCAGGTGATAGCTATAAATGGGTGGGTCATAGCTATAAATGGGTGGATCATAGCTATAAATGGGTGGAGCATAGCCATAAATGGGCGGATTATAGCTATAAATGGGCGGGTCATAGCTATAAATGGGTGGGTCATAGCTATAAATGGGTGGGTCATAGCTATAAATGTGTGGGTCATAGCTATAAATGGGTGGGTCATAGCTATAAATGGGTGGGTCATAGCTATAAATGGGCGGGTCATAGCTATAAATGGGCGGGGCATAGCTATAAATGTGTGGGTCATAGCTATAAATGGGTGGATCATAGCTATAAATGGGCAGGTGATAGCTATAAATGTGTGGGTCATAGCTATAAATGGGTGGGTCATAGCTATAAATGGGCAGGTGATAGCTATAAATGGGTGGGGCATAGCTATAAATGGGTGGGTCATAGCTATAAATGGGTGGGTCATAGCTATAAATGGGTGGAGCATAGCCATAAATGGGCGGATTATAGCTATAAATGGGCGGGTAATAGCTATAAATGGGTGGGTCATAGCTATAAATGGGTGGGTCATAGCTATAAATGGGTGGAGCATAGCTATAAATGGGTGGGTCATAGCTATAAATGGGTGGAGCATAGCTATAAATGGGCGGGTAATAGCTATAAATGGGTGGATCATAGCTATAAATGGGCAGGTAATAGCTATAAATGGGTGGGTCATAGCTATAAATGGGTGGAGCATAGCCATAAATGGGCGGATTATAGCTATAAATGGGCGGGTAATAGCTAGAAATGGGTGGGTCATAGCTAGAAATGGGTGGATCATAGCTAGAACTGGGCGGGGTATAGCTAGAAATGGGCGGGGCATAGCTGGAAATGTATTCCTATGTTGTTAATCTCTGCCTAAGCTTCTGTACATACACATTACATAATGAATAGATCAATATAAGATATGAATAACTACTCATATATCACACTTGCAATGGCATAGATTAACCCTTCAATACCCAACATTTGTCAAGAAAAAATTTTACATAATAAATGACAATTTGCAGGCTAGGATAAAACAATTTTTTTAATTTTCCACCGGAATGACTGGCTCGTTTATCAAGTCAATAATTCCAGCGATAAAATTTCCAAAATAATCTTGCCTTAAGCTACAAATAGACATTCATGAAGACCAGAACAAAGCCCAGTTTTGGCCAGCTTGACCATTACAGAGTTTATTAATATATACCAATTCTTCTTCTTCCAACACTCCCAGTTTTATGAGAGTTAAATATACAAATTGCTGAATATTTCGAAAATAATTTTGACTGAAAATCTGTGATGCAAAGCTTTTAGTCAAATTATGTTCCAAATTAAAAGCACTTCTTTAATGTCAAATAAAGAGGAACTTGGCGGTGGCGGGTGCGAGGATGGTGATGGGTCGACACCAATGGTCTTTATATCCAGGTCATTTTCCCATAGAGTTTTAGATGTTTCTTTTAATGTGGGTTGGGTAGGAGATGGTTCATGCTGAGATATATAGAGCACGCATTTAATAATTCAGTTGTTTATATGCAGTTTGTATGATAATGTCGGTATATAGCTATCTTCTTGAAGGGATGTTACTCTTATCTCAGATCTTGTATTGCACTGATAGATTATGGTTTATAGATTCCATATCATTCATATCCTGTCGCATTCCCTTATCTGTATCACAATTATCTGCCTTGTAATATCGCGTAAATGTTGAACAGTGAACGCCACCATTTTGTCTTCTCATGCGATAGCGTGTGATGTCATGCAAGTGCCAGTGCATTACATTCTTTATTATGTAATACGTATCCTGTTGAATATTTTGAAACTAATTTGACTGGAAGTTGTTGCTGCCATACTGTATGATTGTTTTTATATGAAATTGCCAAGCTATAGCTGGCACCTCTATGACTGAGCGTGTATACCGAGGCGGGCATGCTAGGATTTTTCTGATTGGTTGAAATGTAAATAATGACAGCCATCATAGGCTGTAGAAATGTACCAACATTTAGCTACTAAAACCTGAATATCTTTCTTTAGCGACATGATAAAAAGCTTAAAATTACCTGCATAGTTTATGAGTGTCATATTAGATCACCTGAATAGATATTAAGAGATGGGGTTAGTTATCCTTTAATATGTACTGAATTCAAAGTGCTTGTATTTTAATTCATCGCTGGAATGACTGGCTGGATAACTGAGCCAGTCATTCCAGGAGAAAATTTTCAAAAATAGTCCTCTCTTGGCCTACATTTGTACATTTGAGTAGGCAAAATTTATTTTTTTTAACCAAACTTGACCATTAAAGAGTTATTGATTGAAGGTTCATGCTGACTTTACAAAATATTATCTTAGCAAACATGACATCTAATTTTTTATTATTCTTTTATTTTTATTTTCCATATTGTTGTTGTTGTTGTTGGTTTATCATAATTATTCTTATCATTTTGAAACGTTTTAACGTAAAAGGCAATTTAATTATGTGACAAAGTTAGCATGAACCTATTTAACTATTTAACCCTTACCACTCTGATGTCAAAATTCAGAATTTTTAAAATTAAATTAAAGGATGAACTGGTGTTCATTTTTCAACAAATTTGGTGGAAGATGGTGCTGTCATAGACAGCAAAATCGTCCACTAAATTTGTTGAAAAATTAACACCTGTTTCTTTGCTATTGACATGGTAAAAGATTAATATTGACATTAGAGTGTTACGGGTTAACGGTCAAGCCAGCCAAAGCTGACCACTACTGTTGTCTTGAGTACGGTAATGTCTCTTTGCAAGCCAAGAGAAGACCCTTGTTGAAAATTTACCACTAGAATGACTGGCCTGATAACAGAACCAGCCATTCAATTGGTAAATTCTTATTTAGCCAGCCATTCCAGTGGTAGATTTTCAAAAATATTCTTGTAAAGGCCTACAAATGGACATCACTCAGCAATAAATATGACTTTCTGGACAAATTTTGACCGTTAACTTGTTACTGCCGGTGTGTCCAAGTGCAGTGTCACCGGTCAGCTGACATTTAATCCGTCATGTGTCAGCTTAACCCTCTAATCATCAAGCTGGACAAAACAGTATCTGCACTGGTCTTGAGGAGTGTTCATTTCAAAAGTTCTCTTCTCTTATCCTACAAATGAACACTGGCTAAGCAAAACCCTTGTTGTCCATTATCACGTTGATGCGCAAGCTGGTCAAAAACAGCCTCTACAGTAGTGGTGAGGAATGCCCATGTGGAAGAAAGAGAAAGCTATTTTTGTACATTTCATTGGCAACTTTACAAAAATACTCTCTTCTTAGCCTGCAAAAATAATAATTGTCTTGAAAAATCCTGATCAATAAATGGTTAATTGATATACCGTAAGTGTCATTTTGAGGGTATAGGGCGCTGTTGACATAAGATGGCTTAAAGGAGTATTCATCTACTGAACGATAAACCCCCGACCCCACCACCTCCACCCAACCGAAACATCCCACCCACGTAATCTGAAGAAGATTTGTATGATGCTACATGTGCAATAAATAAGACTAACAGATACTTCAAGCTTTGTATTCGTTAGCTTGCGTTACTCATATCCGTGGTGCACATTTTTTTTAAAACTGTGTTGCTGTCTTAATCTTTGTGTGCACATGTTCTCTCGTCTTGTCTCTCCGTGTCTTTCCCAGTGGGCATTAGTGCAATGCAAGGGAAGGATTCATTTCTAGCCATGCCTCGCCCATTTCTAGATAGCCTCCGTCGACGATTTGCCAGTGTTGGGATCGATCAAACACTCAATTCGCCCGAATCCCAATATCACGGTAACTATACAGGTAAGCTGATGAACATTTTTTCCGATGCATAGCATATTCTGTTGAATATTTTGAAGTTAATATGACTGGAAGCCGTTGATGCCTAATTCGACAACAACAGCTTCCAGTCATAGTAATTTCAAAATTTTCAACAGTTTTCCTGTATTATTAGCTTGAAATTCAAATATGGGGAATTCCTCAATGGAAGAATTAAAACTGTACCAGGTTTAGATGTTTTCACCTTCTGGATACCTATCAAATATCATGCCTCCATACCAGACTACCGACCAGACCACCGAAATATATTTAAATATATAAATAATATGTTGTTATTATTATAGTACCATTTTGTCATGAATCATTCCTGAATGTATGGACAGCTGTACTGTTCATGAACTCTCTGACTGCTGCAGGCCACTGGACAATAATTTCAATAGACAATAACTCTGGACCTGTTAAATATTTTGAAAACAATTTGACTGAAAGTTGTTGGTGACTTAGCCACCAACAACTTTCAGTCAAATTGTTTTTAAAATATTCAGGATACCCAGAGTTAAACCCCATGGAAAATGTAGTCTGCGGAAACTCAGCAGGTTACAACAGTTAAATGTATTCCATATAGCAGACTAAGCATCCTCATAGGGTAAGTTTGACTGGCTAACCATACAGTTGCTATACCCAGTCAGATGCTGGATAGTTAACTATAGTTTTTCGGTACCCCATTCGTATTACTATTGCAAAAAATTTGGAGTCGGGTACCAATCTCGATTAACCCTTTTTGTTTCCATGGCCTGCAAAAATGGGCTATTTGAAAATCCATATGAGATAAAGTGGGAAGGAAAGGATCCTGGCGAATATTGGCTTACAATAGGAATGAATTATTTCATCAAACCTAAGTTATTTAGAAAAATATTTACACATTTTTATGCATTTATTTGTGGCAAGCTAGGGGCACATACCGTTTTGAATATTACACACATTTTTTACTAACCATTTGCGACGGTCGCCTATAGTTAACTATTGTAAGTTTGACTGGGATCTTATTCTATATAACTATAGCTAACTGTGGTTCGCCAGTCAAACTTGACCATGGGCTATTAGTGTAACCGCTGCTCCTGCTAGAAGATGTGATTTTACTATGATTATCCAATTAACACTCAGCCAGCCAAAAATTGCTTCTACAGTAGTCTTATTAAATATCCATTTGCAGAACAAGATAAAATAATTTTGAAAATTTATCACTGGAATTCAATTATTAAATTTTCCAAAAAATTTCTTTTTGTCTGCATATGGACATTTCTCAAACCACTGTAGAAGCAATTTTTCACCCACATGAGTGTTAAAGAGTTAAATTTGTACCGGATGTCCATAGCTATTTCTGTGAAAGTATTGATCATTTTTGAGTCAGAATTAACACAGTTTACAATTATTCTTCTTGATCTGGATCCAATGAATAGAAGGCAATGAGTTAGATCTGTATTTACAGACATGTGGCATGGGTAGACGTTCTCTGATTACGCTTATTTCTACTGCATAGCATCCATTCATGCAGCTTTCTTGATCGCTATAAGATGAACAAATAATCATGTCTATGTGTATATATTGTATTTAAATAAATACAATTCCAAATTCTATGTAACTATGGTAAAATAAAGCTCTGAGCGATCTATGTCAACCTAGAATTCTGTCTTCTTAATACTTTAACCACTCTGATGTAATCATTCTATCTTTTAATTGTGCCTGTAGCAAAGAAACTGGTGTACATTTTTTTAACAATTTTGGTGTACGACGTTGCTGTCGACGACAGCACCATCTTCCACCAAATATGTTTTAAAATGAACACCAGTTCATGTCTTTATTTAATTTGAAAATTTTAAATTTTAACATCAGAGGGGTAAGGGTTGACACATGAAATTGCAATGTCTTAGTTACACGGAAACTATATCGGTAAGTTGTTGTGTATTTTGAATCTCATTTGACTGGGAGTTGTTGCTGTGATAGACAGCAACAGCTCCCAGTCAAATTAGTTTCAAAATATTAACCAGAAAATTCCTTACATTAAGAATGCTTTGTCTGTTTCTGTCTGTCTATGCAGAGTATGTCTAGGCAGACTGTATGGGAAAGCTGTATTAACTTGAACCTTCTCATTCATAGTAAATTTCTCCTCGATCGATCTTCAGGAAATGTTGGGCCACAATTTGGTAATTATCCAAACTCATGATTGCCAGTCACAATATATTCCACCGAGGAACAATGACTATGAGAACCAGTTCTGGTCAGAGGTCCCCCCCCCCACCCCCAACCCAGGAGTTTTAGTTTAACCACAATTTTTAGAATCCCAATATTTTACGATGTGCACTGTTGTCCACACATGGTGTGACAACCCATTTGTACCACTTTTGGGTTTAGGTACTTCGATGATGTTTTCTCACCAACTTCTATATGCCATCTTTCTGTCCAGTAGCTTTCCATAGCCTTCCTCACCATTGACTTCCACTTTGGCTTTCCGATTGGGGTGTCAAGCAGTTCTCACGCTGATGGCAAGTCGTATTTGCAAAGAACTCTTTTTACGAGTGAAACCAGCTAGTAGCTCCAAGTGCCTTGACTGCTACTTGTTGTTTTGCCAGCTGATGCTCTTTAGTGTCTGGACTCCTGCATATGTTACCAGCATGATATTTGCTGTTTTAAATATGGAAACCCTTTGACATGTGATTTTCTTATAGTCGGTGACAAAGAACCCATTTGTTGTATTCAAATGTTTCCCTTCATTCTAATAGCAGCCTAGTAGGTTTTTAGGAGTTTGATTGTGTTAACATAGTCTGTTATAAATCCTGACTGTATACCAGTCAATCTACGTCAGAATGATGTGCTCAATTCAGCAGTATGTTCAGAGCTATGACTATGGTAATCAAACTTCATTTGGCGGGATCACTGGTAAATGTTCAAATGTTATGTCTTATTCACCTAGGGGTCCAGAATATCTAGTGATAAGTTTGTTGTTCCTAGCAGTGTCAGCAATACTGGTTTGTTCAGTAATGTCCCTAGAACAAAATTTTTTTTATCCGAGTACTGCTTCTCTATCAGAATCTCTTGAAGGTGTTCATGTTGACAAGCTTACAATATTTTGATCAAGAGATCCTGGTAATGGTAGCTTACTGTAGCTAGGTCAAGAGACACTTCTAGGGTAACTTACAATAGTTAGTTCAAGTGTTCTTGCCAGAGAGACCAGCTGCACATGGATCAAGATATTCTGTTTGGAAGCTTACAGTATGGAGCTCACTAGAAGGTAAGCGTACCATAAAGAGATCAAGAGAGAGCGAGGGAAGTGTCCAGTGCTGAGATCAACGTATCCTGTTCACGAAGCTTTTGCTTCTCAGATCAAGAGGTCATGTTAAGGACGATTGCAGTACTTGGTTTAAGAGATTATTCTATGGAAACTTACTCATAGCAAACTATACCGTTATGCAGTATGCTGCTAGGTAATAACTCTGCAGATATTCTGCTGGGGAAGCCTATGGTACTGAGATCAATAGATCCTGCCAAAGAGTTATATAATGGGTTTTCTGGACTAAATGCATAGTGGTCTATGTCACTGAGGCCGGACACACGCACTCACTCACTCACTCACGCACACACAGCCCCCCCCCCCACCCACCCATCCCGAGTTTTAACAATCATCCGATCCGGAACCGATTTCTGGATGTGTCTTGGACTTGCTGATGTTCTCGCTCTTCGTGTAAAATCTGCTGTTTGGCGCCTGCTAGCTTTAGCTCCTGGTCGTTTTCATCATGCCACAGGTGAACTCGTGAAGAGGTAATTTTCACATCGAGATCCTCGGTGAACACCCTAAGGAACAGCTTGTCATCATACCCGATTTCACATGTGTAATCACGAGGAGAGACAAGAGCGGCACAGCCACAGGCATTTCCACATTCGGCTGTAAACTGAATTATGTGCCAGCTGCGAAGGTACCATCTATTGCTCAGGTGCGAGAACTACTTCCTGACATCAACCACCTCCATGCTCGAATCTCACCTCCAACTGACGAGGAAGAGAATCTTGTGCAAGACATTTCACAGCCATCATGGCCAGATACTGGATCTCCCCACGTCATACATTAAGAGTCCTGTTATTCTGGCTCTGAAGCGGGAAAGGGTCGTGGCCAAGGATTTACTGTCAGTCAAGAAATTGTGAACTGTATTTGGTGTCCACACATCTGAGGAACACCACATACTGGATTGTTTACAGTCTGGAGCAACAGACTTCTTCTGCCAGGAAATCGAAGATGCAGTAGACCAGGGTCGGGAAGAGGATCACAAAGCTGGGCATGACGAAGGGTGTTCAGCTGGCAAAGAGGAGAGTGATGCCATCATAACTCAAGAAGCTATTGAGCACATATTCAATGGTGATGGAGGGAAGCAGATACAGGAGAATATGACATTATTTCTAGAGTTCCTAGAGCACAACAAAGTTACCTCCTCAAACCATCAGAGGGCGGATGTGAGATGAGCATGGCGACAATGGATCTTCTGTGATAAGTTTGGTAAGAAGAGAGCTGTAGGGCCTGAATAGCAAGAATTTCAGTATGTGCATCCAGGAGTATGTATTGAGATTGTAGATGTTCTGCCAGCGAAGCTTGCAGTAAGATATTTTTTCCAGGTCCTGGTGGAGCGACGATCAACACCGTCTTCCCAGTGTTGTCTGATCTAGCCTACTGCTGGAAGGTATGAACATGTTCTCGAAATAGTTAGCACTTGTTCAGCTGTAGCTTTGTCTATATCAGGTAGATTAAATGGAAGCGCTTCCTGTATGAGCGCTTTTGCTTATGCAATGTATAGAAAGATATCACATCGCGCGTAGGCGTCAGGCATAAAATTCCAACAGCAACTAAGAAGGTAGTGCGGAGTTCTTGTGCTGGCTGCGGTGGTCGGTGTGTCTAGGATGCTGCGCATGCGTATGATGCAAGCATGAGTAGCCATATTATTATTACATCTCATATGTTCGGCCAAAGAAACCTGGTTTTTACCTCAGGTAGTTGGAGTTTATTGGTTGCGCCATCGACAGTGAGACTCGGACCGATGGTGACTCTTGCTGTCAGTCCTGGATGAATGAGCTCTGTGGTTTCAGCAGGTTTTTTAACTAGGTCTTGTGCATGCCGCGTATTGCCACTTTGTCCTTCATGTCCATTCCCTTGTATACAATCTTGGCCGTGTTGATCGCTGATTGACTTAGTGTGTCAGTGGTTCCGGTGAGGTCTATGACTGTTATCATGCCTCGGATCTCCATTGTCTCTGCTTTCTCATTGAAATCTAGAAAGGAGACTGGAGCAGCAGTTTCTTCTGAGCCGAACCGTACCTCACCGAAGTGGGACAAGTCATAGAGTTGATTGCTATCTAGGTCTGTAAGTGGCGAAGACAGTAACATTATCTTTTTGTCTGCGATATTATCTCTATGGTTATATAACTACTTGCCAGGATAGCTTTCCATACACGGATCAAAAGATGCCAGTGTGGAAGTTAACCATACATAGATCAAGAGATCCTGCTATGCTGGTTTGCCATACATAGATCAAGAGATCCTGCTATGCTGGTTTGCCATACATAGATCAAGAGATCCTGCTATGCTGGTTTGCCATACATAGATCAAGAGATCCTGCTATGCTGGTTTGCCATACATAGATTAAAAGCTTCTGCCAGAGAATCTCATAACTTGGATCAATAGAGCAAAAGATACTGCTAGCGAGGTTTATCGAAATTGATGATGATTGATCCGTAATCCAAGACGCCCGCCAAAAAACACCTATCATCTTGAAAATTAGTTTCCAGATGATATCTCTGTTACCGTTTATCAGATCGCTTTGAAACTTTATAGGGTGGTTGGACTAAATCTGGGTAAGAAACTTCTCGAAATTGATGATGATCCGAAATCCAAGATGGCCGCCAAACACCAGCGGCCGTCTTGAAAATTGGTTTCTGGATGATAACATTGTTACTGTTTATCACAGTACTTTGAAAATGTATATGGTGGTTGGACTAGGTCTGGAAGAAAAACTCATCGAAGTCGACGAAAATCTAAAATCCAAGATGGCTGCCAGCCAAGGGTAGCCATCTTGAAAGTTAGTTTCCGGATGATAATAATAATAATAATAATCTGTATTTAAGGAGGGTATGCATCGTCAGTAAACTGATCTTCCCGAGGCCCTCACGCGCGCGCGCACACGCACAAATACATACATAAATACATACATACATATCCACGCGCAAGGTCGTACACGTTCATTCACAACACGCACGCACACACGCACGCACGCACGCATATATATATATATATATATATATATATATATATATATATATATATATATATATATATATATATATATATATATAACTATTTACAAATATACAATATTATAACACAAGTAAAATGACTATTAAATTAGATAATTAACATATGTGTTCATTTTCGATAGATATTACTAAATCAGTATTGCAGAATAATTACCTTGTCGAATGTCGATGTTCGAATCACCGTTCACGCATACATACGCGCAAGGTCGTACACATTCATTCACACATACACACATATATAGCTATTTAGAAACATACAAATATGCAATATTAGAACACAAGTAAAAAGGTGAAATCACATTTCCCATATATCACTATAATTTAGTAATATATTCATGTATATTTGATTTGAATGTCAGCAGAGTAGAAGACCGTGTAATCGTTTCAGGCAGAGAATTCCACAGTTGCGCTGCAGTGTATTTGAAGCTTTTTCTGCCATATTCCGTTTTAATCCTCGGAAGTTGTAGGTGATTGCGTGTTTTGGAACGTAAATTTCTAGTGTGCGCCACCCCAACGGAAGTGAACATGTCTTTCATGTAACCAGGGGCCAGACCATTTCTAGATTTATATGTCATAATACCCATTTTAATTTGCATTCTTTTAGTTAAATTTGTCCAGTTTAATGTTTCATATAGTTGTGCAGATGGTGTCCTGTAAGGCATGTCTAATATCACCCTAGCAGCCCGTTTTTTGTAGTTTTTCTAAACTATCCAATAATGTAGGTGAAGACGGGCAAAATACAAGACTACAATAATCAATGTGTGAAAGGATATACGACTTATAGAAAAGATTTCGTTGCTCAATGCAACTCTATTACCGTTTATCAGATTGCTTTGGAACTTGATAGGGTCTAGCTCTGGAGAAGAAACCTATCAAAATCGACGATGATCCTAAATCCAAGATAGCCACCAACCACTGGTGGCCATCTTGAACATTGATTTTCCAACAATACCTCCATTTCTGTTTAGCGGGTTGCTTCGAAACTTCATGGAATGACTGTACTAGGTCTGAGGAAGAAACATGTTGAAATTGTAGATAATCCGAAAAAACGATATGGCCACCAGCCACAGGCGGACATCTTGAAAATTGATTTCCAAACGATAACTCCATGACTGTTTCGCGGATCGCGTTGAAATTTCATAGGATAACTGGTCTACGTCTGAGTAAGAAATCGTTATTTTCTGATAGCTTTCATTCATTGATTTGTCATCATATTTAAGGCGCATGTCACAACAATATAACGATTGGATACATAGGATATTATAGCTCAAAGATATTATGTGGTGCCGTCCTGTTATCTGTGTATACCGAGACACTTATTACCGAGACACTTATTACCGAGACACTTATTACCGAGACACTTATTACCTTGTAGATATTGTATCAATTATCACCCTGTATATTGCAATGTCTTGTTTTATATGGGGGGGGGGGGGGGAGGCATCGGTTTATAGGCTGTGCCTTTGATGGGCTGTCCAATTGTATGTATATTATATATTACGTACGAAATAAATAATCTTGAATCTTGAATTTACCCTCGGGCTCCTTGGTAATGCCTATGCTGTTCTTGAAAATCTTGAACAACAAATCGCAGAAAAACGACGAACACGTTAAAATAGAACTGGAGAAACTATTACTTCAGTTTCAATCTGTAAACCAGGGTGTACACAATGGAGAACTAAATGTAATTTTAGATTCAGACATATTAGACTGCCCAGCATTAGATAAACCAATAACTCAGAGTGAAATTCTTGACAAAATCGCTAAACTAGCAAATAACAAAGCAGCTGGTGAGGATAATGTTTATAATGAGTATATAAAATCTACAGCCGATATTATGCTACCAATTTATGAAAAACTATTTAACATAATTTTCGATCATGGCAAGGTACCTGAGGATTGGCTAATTGGAAAAATTATTCCAATTTATAAAAACAAAGGTGAACCCTCTGATCCAGCAAATTACCGCCCGATTACTTTACTAAGCTGCCTTGGGAAATTATTCACATCAATTTTATATGACAGATTGAAGAATTTCGCAGAGACACACGACATTATATCAGAATCGCAAACAGGCTTTAGAAAAAAACGATCCACAATTGACAACATCTTTTCACTTTATTTAATCATAGAATTGCTACAAGCACAAAGGAAAAAAATATTTTGCTGTTTTATTGATTTTAAACAAGCATTTGACACGGTCTGGCGGGCGGGCCTTTGGAGAAAGCTTTTAAAATCTAATATATCTGGAAAGTGTTTTAATCTCATATATAATATGTATCAAAATATAAAATCCTTCGTTAGCTACAACAAGCAAAAATCTGAATATTTTATGTGTAATATAGATGTTAGGCAGGGGGAAAACCTTTCTCCATTTCTATTTGCTATATTTTTAAATGACATGGAAGAATTTTTTAATCTGAATAATATACCTGGGCTTCTATCAATGAATAATCTAGCAGAAGAACATTTGCATTTATTTTTATATCTTAGAGTCCTATTATATGCTGATGATACAGTTGTAATGGCAGAAACTCCGGATGGGTTACAAAGTGCTCTAAACGTCTTCAAGAATTATTGTGATGAATGGAAACTTAAAATAAATTACAGCAAGACAAAAACAATGATTTTCTCTAAACGCAAGACAAACTCAAACCAAACCTTTTATATTGGAGCCCAGGAGCTTGAAGTAGTCAGTGAGTATCTTTATCTGGGAATTCTCCTTAAAGCCAATGGAACATTCACAAGCTGTAAAGCAAGAAATGTAAAACAAGGCACTAAAGCTATATATTCTCTACTAAAGAAGACTAGAGAGCACGACATCCCGATCGACTTGGTAGCTGTATTATTCGACACAATGATATCACCTATTCTACTTTACGGTTCAGAAATCTGGGGTTTTGAAAATTATGCCCATATAGAAACGTGTGAATTAAAGGTTTTTTTTAATTTACTTCATTTAAAACAAAGCACTCCAAACGTAATGATATATGGGGAATTTGGTATTTTTCCACTGGAAATTACAATTAAATGCAATATGATTCGCTTCTGGGCAGAAGTTGTAAATATGGGTTACGGCAAACTATCATCCATCTTATACTTTTTAGCAACGGATTACATGACAAAACAAAATAAACGGTTTAAATGGGTTGAAACTATCAAATCTATTCTGGAGAGCACAGGTCAACTAAGTTTATTTGAGACAGAGCAAATAAATACTAAACAATTAATAAAACAAACCAAACATATTTTAGAACAACAATATATAGAAAAATGGTCTAGAACATTAGCCGAATCATCGCGACTGACGTTTTATAAACAAATTAAATCGAATTTTGAGCCCGAGAAATACCTAAAATTACTCCCATACCGGGACGCCATAACATTCTGCCACTTTCGTACGCTAAATCACCAACTCGCTATTGAGACAAAGAGATGGATCGGAATAGAACGCAATGAGCGCCTCTGTAGTATATGCAATGTTATAGAAGATGAAATCCATTTTCTCTTCCACTGTCAGAAATATGTGAGAGAAAGACACCGATATATACCTCATTATTATATAAGGGAGAATACATTTGAAAAAACCAAAGGTCTATTCGCAATATGTAATAGACCGATACTAAGCAGGATGTGTAAATACTTACGATTTTCAAAACCAAAAAGCAACAGAACAACATCAACAACAACAACAACAACAACAACATCATCAACAAGAACAACAACAACAATAAATTTGTTATCAACGACAACAACAAAAACAACAACAAAAACAATAACAACACCAACAACAACAACTGCTACTGCTACTGCTGCTGCTACTGCTACTGCTACTGCTACTGCTACTGCTACTGCTACTCCTTAAGCGGCGGCATCAACATCATCATAATAATAATAATAATAATAATAATAATAATAATAATAATAATAATAATAATAATAATAATAATAATAATTGCAGTACTCTCATGTATACATATCTCTACCGTCATATATTTATTGATTTATGTACCCTCATATTCCGTTTAATAACGGACTGAGTGAAATAAAGAAAACTGAAACTGAAACTGTTCATGTCTGGGAAGTTTCGAGTACTGCTATGTAATCTTACAGAACCTAGATCAAGAACTGGTAGAGACACTTATTACCGAGACACTTATTACCTTGTAGATATTGTATCAATTATCACCCTGTATATTGCAATGTCTTGTTTTATAGGGGGGGGGGGGGGGGGGGGGGCATCGGTTTATAGGCTGTGCCTTTGATGGGCTGTCCAATTGTATGTATATTATATATTACGTGCGAAATAAATAATCTTGAATCTTGAATTTACCCGCGGGCTCCTTGGTAATACCTATGCTGTTCATGTCTGGGAAGTTTCGAGTACTGCTATGTAATCTTACAGAACCTAGATCAAGAACTGGTAGAGAAGCTACTGAGCAATACTAGAGTCCTACCAGGGTACGCTGGGCCTTCCTGCAGCCACCTCACACACCTGCCCTATCGGAACAGTATGCTTGCCCCTCCCCGCGCACTGCACATTCGCCCAGTATCGGTGCGTCAAAATATGGCCCTAAACCACGGGTACTGAGCTCAATAGAGTCTGTTAGGCGTATTTACAATACTGACATCAAGATATTCTGTTAGAGAAGCTTAGCCTACACTTTTTGGATCAGGAGAGCTTGCTGGCGAAACTTGCGGAGATCAAAATATCCGGTTAGTAGGATTATGGAAGATTGCAGTACGTAGGCCTATATCAAGCGAACCTACTAGGAGATTATTTTAACACATAGCACGAGAGTTGCTGTTACACTGAGGACTGCTTGATAACTAGAGGAGTGTGCAGTACAGAGATCAAGAGGTTTCAAGCAGCAACGATTCCCAACTAAACGCGCTTCTTTCAAATTATCGATCCGGTTCCGTATTTAGCGGTAGACTATTATTGAGAATCCGGGACACCATTGGTTAACATATAGATTTTTGGCCATATAATATTAATAATAATAAATCTGCGTCAATCGATTTGCTTGAATAACCGTTATTAATCAGTCTATTCACGGGAGAACACTGATCCCTAGGACAGCGGTTATCGCGTAGCACGGTCACTCCTGGATATAGCGAGCACTTGCTTTTTGGGACCAAATGGTGGTGGTTAGTTAACCACCAGGTCTTAACGAATCACCATCCTATGGCCCCACAAGCTATGTACCATAATGGATGAGTTTGTATTAAAATGGCCACCTGTCTTTAGCCCCTACTTTTTGATGATCATGTGGTGTCCGCTATAGACAGGTGTGCTGTTCTAAATAGGCCCTATCAGGCAGCAAAATATGACCAGCCGATAATGCCGATTGTATGACAGATTGTTTGCAATAAGCTATTATACTCAATTACGGTGGCGCCAAATAATAACCAGTGTATTGTGCAACTTAACACCCCCCAGGAAACTGGGTATTAGTATTTAACGCGAGCCGTTAAAGAGGTGGCATCGCTATTTCCATTTACACTGCATTCAATAATCCGTGCACTCAGTCAGTACATGTTTTGTTCAATCAATAATGCATACCTTCCATTATCTTGTTCATTCATTCATTCATTCATTCATTCATTCATTCATCCACCCATCCATCCATCGATGCATTCATTCATTCATTCATTCATTCATTCATTCATTCATTCATTCATTCATTCATTCATCAATCCATCCATCCATCCATCCATCCATCCGTCCGTCCGTCCGTTCGTTCATTCGTTCGTTCGTTCATTCATTCATTTTTATTCATTCATTCAATATCGTTCACATCAATCGGTCCATTCTCCCAGTCGCTACATTATATGAACCTTGGTTGTAATTAATATTTTTAAATGGTGCTCTGATTTTCAGAAGATTGAGAGTTAAAATATAATTATTAAATTATCGTTCATTTAAATACTAACATAAACACCGGCGATATACAAATATAGGCGCACTGCACATTCTTGTAGCCTACTACTGTAAGCAGATGGAATATATTTTAAGAAAATACAGACTGTCGTTGAATGCATGGGCCTTTAATTCTTATTAATGCGATCGGATCAAATATACATATAATATATCAAGGATAAAGATTTGTATTGCCGAAGGCCATGGTTTCCATGATATCCCTGATCCAAACATGACGCGCGTGCTGGTTAGAAACAGCGGATCAATGAAACAGGTATCGTAACAGGCCAGCCGAGACACAATCATATACCGGGAATTCTTCAAAACGCGCGTGACGTAGGGACCGTTACTCCTGAAGGTAGTGTCAACGCGTTCCATCTCGCCAGATGATTCACAGACTCGCGGTCGCAGGATGTGCTAATTGTTTAGAAACGTGCCGCGATGCTGTCCGGTCACTGTTCTAGGTATGGTGGCTTCATGGAGGATTAAGAAAACGGAATTTATTCTAAGAGTTATCCCGTTATTACTAAATTCCTCAATTGGAACAGACAAATTTACCAACACTAGAAGGCATATTCTTAATTGCACATATACATTTGTCCGCAGATTTACAAGCTTTTGTTTATTTCTTTTAAAAACAAATACAATTCTACAATGGCTTTAGCCAAGTCTATACCAAACACTATCCCGTCATCATGTTTGGTCCCCGAGCATGGTCGTGGTCCATTGACGCCCAATGCCAAGATGGCACAGCAGCTGAAGATGCTTCGCGAGAGCACACGGTCCAAGGTTCCACCGGGGAACTGGTTAGCGCGACAGCTTCGATGTCTCCAGGACGACAGCAAAGGCAAGGTGATCCCTCTGAGCAGGGGATCCAAGAGAAGCTATATCAAATACTCCAGTCTGTACGGTGTAGACTTCTGCAATCTGGATAACGATCTCCTCATTCAGTACTGGGCACAGAAACTGCAAGATGAACAGGTCAGTATGACTAGTGCATGTACTCTTCTTCCTCTTGTCATCAGTCTCCTCATGTTCCATCTTCAGCATACACACCTGTCCTCCTCTCCTCCTGCTACCTCACCCTCCTCATTCGCCCCCCCCTCCCTCCTCTTCCTCCTCCTCCTTCTCTTCTTCTTCGCCCTCCTCCTCGTCCTCCTTTTCTTCTTCTTCCCCCACCTCGGCCCGTTCGTGGGCATCCTCCTCCCCCTCCTTCTCCTCCTCCTCCCCCATCATCCTCGTCCTCCTCCTCTTCTTATTTTTCTTCGCCATCCTCCTCCTCGTCGTCGTCCTCTTCTTCTTCCCCCTCCTCGGCCAAGTCGTGGGCGTCCTCCTCCGCCTCCTCCTCCTCTTCTTCTTATTCTTCTTCGCCCTCCTCCTCGTCCTCCTCTTCGTCTTCTTCTTCCCACTCCTCGGCCCAGACGTGGGAATCGTCCTCCCCCTCCTCCTCCTCCTTCTCCTCCTGCTCCTCCTCCTACCCCTCCTCCTCCTCCTCCTACCCCTCCTTCGATACGAGATCGAGAAAAGTATTATTATTCTCAGGATGAAGCCAAGGCTCTATTTTTAGATTGCTACTACTTGGTGTCATCATAGTCGTTGACATCAATGTCATCGTTTTAATAATAGTAATAATAATAATAATAATAATAATAATAATAATAATAATAATAATAATAATAATAATAATAATAAAAACTAGATTGAGCGGTCGATGACGTGTCATCCCAAATCCCCACGTTCATCGCTTTGAACTTTGCCCTTTTTTATTATTATTATTATTATTATTAT
The DNA here is from genome assembly GCA_034401795.1 of Chaetoderma sp. LZ-2023a. Lineage (NCBI taxonomy): Eukaryota > Metazoa > Mollusca > Caudofoveata > Chaetodermatida > Chaetodermatidae > Chaetoderma > Chaetoderma sp. LZ-2023a. Next base: position 48,819,828 of record CM067362.1, read on the forward strand.
TATTATTATTATTATTATTATTATTATTATTATTATTATTATTATTATTATTATTATTATTATAGGAACAAGCCAAAATCGAGGAAGCCCGTGAAACGGTTGCAGATGTTTTCGGTGGTAGAACCAAACCTCAACGTCCTGAGCAGGTGAATAATCAACCCCTCCACCTCAAACCACAACAACACCGCTATCATCACCACCACCACCACCACCACCACCACCACCACCACCACCACCACCCCTACCGCCCCCGCCGCCGCCACTATTACCACCACCACCAACACCACCGCCACTATCACCACCATAAACAGTCAGAAAACCCAAATCTCTACATGTACACGCGACTGAGACATGGTCTTTCAAGTTTTTGATCAATTACATTCCAAAAAACTATTGATATTATATATTAGGAGTAATCCGTATCCTGTTCACAAATACGCTTGAGAAGTATACATTGAGCTAGACACTATGTCACAGTTGCTGTAACAGAATTGACCAGTGCTCAAAGCCATCTATTGCCACGTATGGAAAATGGCACCGTTATGCATACATACAGTATAGCACAACAATTGGCACGGCAGATGAAGATGCCAGTATCAGTGCACCTGGGTATGCATCGCATATGGCTAAGGAATACGCTGATGAGAAGTGACTTGGCTCTTTCTATGAACAAGACGCGCTGTTGTGGGCAAACGCCCCTAGTATAAATATGTGGTATCTCTTTTTAAATTAGTTTTTACTTAAGTAAAACCTGGTCAGCGCTTTGTTTCTTCAGAGATACCATGTGAGTTCGGATGACTTGGGTCGATGTAAATCCGCTAACACGTAGCACGGTGTGATGAGCCCAGGAACAACACCGCGAAAATGAAATAGAGACGTTGTCCTGCAGCGTTAGCAGCCAGTGTAGTGACAGGCAGTGGAAATGTAGCAGGACGCTTGGACCGTCTGGGTTTTGTTGGCTCGTTTGTCTTCATACATTGCTCTCGATGGTTTATTCTCTTTGAGTATATATGCTCAATATTCAGGAAGGCTATGTCATTAGTTAACCCTTTAACACTCACATCAACCAAAAACAGCTTATACAGTGGTCTTCAGAAATGTCCATTTGCAGACCAAGAGAAGACTTTTTTTGGAAATTTATCGCTTGAATGACTGCCTCGAGAACAGAGCCAGTCATTCCAGTGGTAAATCTTCAAAAATAGGCTTCTCTTGGTCTGCAAATGGGCATTTTCTATGAGAAAATGTAAATTTTCTTGAACAAATTCGAGTGTTAAAGGGTTAATATCTGGGTTATTAAAGGTTACTGTCTGAAGCATTGATGACAAAGAATATATAGCAGATTAGACGGTTATATCCAGATCCTGTTGATTTGAGATGAGAAGTTGTGTAGTCTCAATCATCATCATCCAGAGTTCCCCCAAATCATCGGAGCTGTAGTTTTCCAGTTTATCCATCCATCATGTGACGTCATAATCAACTACGTGGCGTGTATGATGACGTCATAATCATGACGGCATGAATGATTCGAAATAGTCCGTCTTTAACGCGTAATAGTCCGACACGATGTACGAATTGTATGTCCTTACTATTTAATAAACATTCTGTTGAATATTTTGAAAAATATTTGACATCTTACCTGGATAGCTTTCTGCAAATTGATAGTCAGGAAGTTCAGAGATCGATCGATCGATCCCAACACGGGCGAGGTGTGGTAGCTTAGATAGAAATGGGCGGGGCATAGCTAAAACTGAAAAGGTCCATTGATGTGAAGAGATGTTCGGATTGATTCTCTTATTTGGATGTGTCTCCGCTGGTGTTTCAGACATTCTGTGTTTTACTCCGATAGCTGAGCCATTTCGATTTTGATATCTTATGCTATCATCTGTCCCACTCGGGGACCCAGTCTTTACCTGTCCAATGGAGCTCATCTCTGGAGGATAATCTGGATCATAATCACCAGTGACCCTTTGGCCAGATATATGGAGGACGTTAAGCTTAGAATTAATACCATTTACCACGAAATCAACCCCAGTAGGGAGCCGACCGACAGATAGTCTGCTAAATTATGCCGATGTTTAAGTTGTTAGCGTATGTTATGGTATTTATTAACTGGAAGCATGGCTGATGTGGCAGCCTCGATGCAATGATGCGCTCCTGGTATATGATCAGATGAAACATGATGTAGCAGCCCCGATGCAATGATGCGCTTCTGGTATATGATCAGATGAAACATGATGTGGCAGCCTCGATGCAATTGTGTGCTCCTGATATATGATCAGATAAAACTTGATGTGGCAGCCTCGATACAATGAAGTGCTCCTGTTATATGATCAGATGAAACATGGCGTGGCAGCCCCCGTGCAATGGTGTGCTACTGGTTTATGATCAGATGAAACATGGCCATCCTGTTCTGACGTCCATTGATACCGGACTAAGGATGAAGAGAGGGAACGAAGAACTGGTGACAGATCTGGAGAGAGGCCACCTCGTGTGATGGCTAGAGAGCACAGTAACTATTTGCAGGGAAAGCCAATATCGTGTCTTTCGAAATCTGTTTATAGAGTTATAATACCGGATTCACACCAATAAATTGGGGTGGGGGGAAGGGGGCTATTTTTATGTGTACTTTTCAACATGAGAACATATGAATTGGACATTGATGAACAGTGTTGAGGTTTTGAAGCAGATTATATTTCACTTCACAGCATTGTATAGAAACAATAGCTCGTTCACCAGGATCATAATATGTGTCTAGTTGGTATCTAGACTTTGGAGTCAACATATCCATATTACTTAGGCTCTGGGTAACATCCGCATCAAGTGTTATCATGTCCACTGATATATAAAAATTAGGAATTCCCCCCTCCCCAAAGAATTTCACATCTGTTGGATATGGTATTGTACTTGCCAATGAAGCTTTCGATCCCAACACGGACAGAGCTTAGCTAGAGATGGCCGGAGCATAGCTAAACTGGATTCCTACATTGTAAGGGTAAACGATTGCACAGTTTGTGAACGATCAAACAGTTACCCCCCCCCCCTCTGATGTCCCTACCATACATTATTGAACTACCTACATTTAAGACTGTGTGTAGCCTACATAGCCCTCCTCGCAAGATTAAAACAAATTATCAACTTCAAATTCAAGTTCAAGATTATTTATTTTGATATAGAATATACATTTACAGTTTCACAACAGGTAGTCCACCAAAGGCAGAGCCTATGTGGCGGCGGACCCCTATATATAACGTATAACAACAATATAGGACATAAGAATACTGAATACATAAAGTTAACATGTTATAGTTCTATATATACATATGGTTAACTGTCTCGCTCGCTTGCAGAAGTCTACGTTTTGCATGGGTTTTAACTCGGGGTATGCTGAGTACCTCTAAAACAATTTGACCACGTTGTTGGTGGCTACGCCACCGACAACTTTCAGTCAAATTGTTTCCAAAATACTCAGCCAATTCAGAGTCATTGCCAATTGAAATTTTTGTCCGGTTGCCTGCAGCAGTCCGACAGTTAATAGACGTATGGCAATTTAAAACATATTTACAGGACACTGCAGACAGATCAATGCTCTATGTCTCCTGTGTATCATGTGTTGTTGTTCATTCTGGTGTAATAGGTATCTATGTACAAATGGCATGTTCTATGTAAGGGGTCAGTCACATTGAATTGACAGTTTGAGTAATAATTTGCATTTTCTGCGCAAGGGAGATAACCGGGTTACCATGTGACAACCAGGGGCGGTTTGACCAACATCGATAACATCCCTTATACGCGTACCGAGCTTAAAAAGCCTATTTTTGTTATACTCACTCGTGTCACCTGAATGCATTTTACAATGTAGTAATCAAATATTGGTTTGCGATTGCACGCGTTACTGATTCTTTATTTATCAAATAGCCTACACAACTGAAACTTCAACCGACACTGACTTTGGTTTTCATGGACGGTTGAACAATAATGGATCTAGGCTATAATTTAATATTTATGATTACTGTTGACAATTAGCCAATTTCCTTCGATACTCTGTAGATAATAGCAAATACTCCGATATTTAACCCGTGCTGTGTGTTCCGAACACAACTTCATTGAGCGTTGCTAGCCTTTACTTCGTTGACCATGTTGCACTAAGCACCAATTTCAGTCGAATTGTTTTTAAAATATTCAGTAATTTTAATATTTCATCTTATCGAAACTAATATTCAAATATTGCGGAATGAAAACGGGTAAATATATATATGTGCCAATGTTCAGATTAACACTTTAAAGTGCCATCTCTACGTCTTTGTGCAACCTGACGTCGTACATATGCCACATAGGAATAGAGAAATCTCATCTGTCACTCAAGTATCTGACGTCACAATCAAATACGGCACATGCTAGCTGACGTCACATTTAAAATGATGTAGCTCCGTCGCGAAAAGTCGGTCACGTCCGTGTACGAATTACACGAATTAAATTTTCAATTCAATAAACATAATGTTTGATGATTTTGAAAGTAATTTGACAGGCAACGTTTGGCAACAGCTCCCATTCAAGTTAGTTTCAAAAATTCAACAGCTTACCTGTATAATGGACTTTTCCTGTTTATCCATCCATCATATGACGTAATAATCAACTACGTGACGTGTATGGTGACGTCATGATCAATGACGTCATGAATGACGTAGATAAGTGCGTCACGAACGCTTAATTGATGACGGACTAAGCGTTGTTGTACGAATTGTATGTCTTTACTTTTTAATAATAAAAACGCTGTATTTTGATACTAATTTGACTACGCGTTGATGGGCAGCAACAGCACCTAGTCAAATTAGTTTCAAAATAGTCAACAGCTTACTTTATAGTTTTCTGGAAATTGATAGACAGGGGGTTCAGGGATCGACCGATACCAACACGAACGAGGTGTGGGTGAAGCTTAGCTAGAAATTGGCGGGGCGTAGCTAAAACTATAAAGATAAATTATCTCGAAATTTAGATTCTGGTAATTCATGTTTCAAATCGATTCCAAACGCATCAAAAGTGGGAGGAGCTTAGCTGGAGAGGGGCGGTGCATAGTTAGAGATGCATTCCTCTATTCCTCTACACTATCCGTGTAGTGTGTGTGTGTGTGTGTGCGTGCGTGCGTGCGTGCGTGCGTGCGTGCGTGCGTGCGTGCGTGCGTGCGTGCGTGCGTGCGTGCGTGCGTGCGTGCGTGCGTGCTCTTTTCTTCAGAACGGTTGCATGGATTGGCATCAAATTTGGTAGGCCTACGTGGTTGAAAATCCATATGATTGATCTTCCCTCCAGAAATGCTGAAGATACTGCTTAAGAGCATATAAATTTCCACATTTTCTGGAGAAGGACTGCCCTGGCCCATCGCCACACGAATCTCAACAGGAGTAACATCTTCTTCTTTTCGATCGCTGGTATCACACTTGGAGAGCCGTTCTCAAGATGAAATCTGTGGTTTTCTGCAGTTCTTCCACAGGCCCATACAGCTTTTCAAGAAAAGAGGTTGACAAAGGCCAGATCTCTTCTCTCAGCAGCTGATACGTACTGCAACATTGAAGTATGTGCTCTGTGGTCTGTTCTGCTTCTCCACAAGGACAAGCGGGCGATGTCGTAAGGTGGAACCGCCTGTACATGTGTTGGTTTAGTCTGTTATGTCCAGTTCTGAGACCAAAAATGGTCACTTGCTCTGGCCTCGAGAGATGATGGTAGGCATCTTCTGATTGAGGTGTTCTATAGAGTGACTTGATGATAGTCTTCATCTCTGTATGTGTAGCCATGTTTATTGTCTGATTCTCTTCTGCACCCACCTTTGCCATCTTATCTGCTTCCTCATTTCCTTGGACTCCACAGTGTGAGAGGATCCACTGCAATGCTATCCGAAAGCATTTGATGGTTTGTAGTGCTTCTTCAAGTTGTGGCAGCTTACCTTTGGTGATAGCCTCAAGGACGGAGCGGGCATCAGATAAAAAGACAATCTGTGCAATAGGGTCTGCTGTTCTGCTGATGGTATTAGCTGCATGGACCAGTGCTTCGACTTCAGCGCTGTAGTTTGCGCAGTGTTTGCCTGTCGGTATTGCAGCTGACTCATGTTGTCCGTTTGGATACTGCATGTGCAGTCCGGAACCTCCGCTCCTAATTGCATCTTTGGCTGATCCATCTGTGTATATCCTTATCCCTGTCTCCTGAGGGTACATTTCTTCCAGCATGGCTATGGTCAGGGCCTTCTTGCTCACATCACTGTGTTCATCTTTGGTTATGAGATGAGCTACTGTGGTGCGAATAGCTATGCTCTCTAGTTTGTTTTCCCAGAGTGGAGGATCAAGGGTGTGGTTTGGGTCTTCTATTTGTGCTGGCAACATTTCTTGGTGTTTCCTTTGAAGTGCTTTTGTCTCTTTCACAAAACTTGATCTTTTAAGTCTTCCTGATGACAGCTGTGCTTGCCTGATCTTCATCGGGTTGTTGTTGAATGATTTGAACTTTGCAGCTTGGATCAGTGCTTTGCATTCCCTTCCTTTACTAAGTGGGGGATGCCTGCTGTCTGCTCCATTTTTTCTATTGGTGTTGATCTCATTCCACCAGTAATGATGCGCAGTGCCTGGTTTTGTACTCTGTCGAGGTTCTGTTGATGAGATTTAGCTGCTGTCATCCATGAGCTGGATCCATGCTCTCAAGGTGTGGTCGTACGGCACCTAGGTAGATGGTCTTGAGGATCCTTTCATTGGCACCCCACTTTGTTCCTTCCAGCTTCCTCATGATGTTTAGCTTTCTTCTGGCCTTTGCCTCTGCGTTCTGGATGTGCTCCTTCCATGTTAATCTTCTGTCATATGTGACTCCCAGGTATGTCTGCTGGTCCTCGTACTCGAGTGGAGTACCGCCCAATCTCAACTGGAGTAATATGAGGGGCTGGCTACATTAGGCTGCCATGTTTGCTACAGCGCTGAAAATGATGGGTTGTAATTTGATATACACAGAGCGTGTTAGTATAAGATTCGAAGATAGTTAGACCCTGTAATTGATTTTTAAGTTGGGAATACAACGCGTTTTTTACGACGTTGCCACTTTAAGAATAACATCGTTTCCATGTAATGGATTTTAATTCTTTTGATTGTGTTTATAATAAGTACCGGTAGTTAGGATTTCAAAAGGTCGTCTTTTAAGCCATTTCCTGTCGACGACAATAAATGCCTACAAAAGATATCATGCTTAAATAGCCTATTGATGTTTATTTTAAAGATAAATTTACAGAATGTCTCTGCAGCAGTTATTTTAGGTCAAATTGTTTTCAATTTCAATTTGCTCGTATTAATAGTTTCGCTGACAATTATGTCTCTATTATTTCAGGATGAAAACCGTTAAACGATACTAAATCTTATCTAAATAATTTTGACAAATTTTCTTTATTGTTTGCCAGTAGTAGCTTAACCGAGGGTATCTAGTGACAAAGTACTTTACCTGTGGGTGACCTTCTTAGGCCAGAGAGTAACTTAAGCTGGCTTTCTGTATCGTCCGCAGTCAGAATAGTTTGAAAACTGTTTAACGAGTATCATTTCTCATGTGACTCTTTCCATTCATCCGCACCCCCAATACGTTTTTAAAAGCTTCTAGGAGGTAAATTTGCACTTCCGGCCGTTAAAACGGTTGAACGGATTCAGAATGAGGTTAGTTCCTAGGTGACCTTGTCACATATGTGGGTTTCAGCATGCACAGTACACAGGCGTAAGAACAGTGGATGGGCCAACGCCTCCCGCCCCCACACAACTCCCCCCCCCCTTCCTGATGTTGCCTGTCCCATGGTGTATACCCATAGCGCCCCCTAGGTTTTGGCCCCACCCATACTTCAGCCACCACCGCGGAGACACACGAGGGGCGATAACTCTATTGGATTGATTGGCGCATATATTAAAGCATGGCTATATTCATGGGCTGTGACGGGTTTGACAAAAAAGTTTCCTTCACGAGTTTATGAAAATGTTTCTGTTTACTGCAAATTTTACGATGGACGGGAATCTTACAGCCTCTGTTTGGTCATTCCCACATACATGATTGTTGTGTCATTATTGTTTACTAGAGATGCTTCTCACATGGTATCTTTTTTAGGGGGTGGCATGATTCACAAGTGATTCTCACATTCCAATTAAACACCGCATTGCTTCTGTATATGAATCTAATCCCAATTATAGATGGCACTGCCGAAAATAGCTTAATAATAAATATATTCGTACATACAACACAAATATCTGCTGGTCAAAAAAGACCTCTGACACCATTGGTACGTTTTCCTGAAATGAACCCATATAATAATGCCATGCAGGCCTAAATCTAATAATTATTTAAACCCTAATGTTATCATGTTAGATAGCCATCATATTGACATCATATAGGGCCTATGAGTTGTGCAATCCGCCAAGACACAAATTATATAAATATGTGTCTTCGCCCTTTTATTATTGGCAGCTATGTGTTTGTGTGTGCATTTTATCTGACAAAGGAGGCACATAATTATATTGCTACGACCCGTGTGAAGCTCGTGAGTGTCAATTAACTGTCTGGCTGCTGCATTTCTGCAGACTACATTTTCCATGGGGTCTAACTCTGGATATACGGAATATTCTAAAAATAGTTTGACTGAAAGTTGTTGATGGCTAAGCCACCAACAACTTTCAGTCAAATTGTTTTCAAAATAGTGAGCATATCAAAAGCTATTGCCCATTGAAATTATTACCGGGTTACTTGCAGTCAGTTAAATACCAGTCCAGTAGGCCTAGTCTCTATGGCAGCGCCCAGTAGGCCAATCTGACAGACAACGTACTCAGCTCGCACTATTTATCTCTTGGCAAATCCACAGATTCAATCAACCAATTTAAACTCGTGTCTTGTTAAGAGAAAAATTTCTTTATGCACAGGTAAGTGACTCGTAGGACCTTACCTGTTGCTTAGGGATGAGACGCAAATGAAAGGTGTCTACCAATATGCTGAAGTTTCTTTAACATAAGTAGACTATAATGAATGATATTGTTTACCTGGATTCATAATCACGTCAGACGTAAGTTATAATGTGATAAACACGTTAATTAGTTTTATTGCTAAGTGTGAAACGTTTGCAGGATTATAGATAGGTATTAGATAACATACCTGTATTCACGTGACACACGCGCGTGACAGTAATATCATATATAAACACAGATATATAGATAATGATCAGATAGTGATCTGTACAGCTCGGCAATAACTTAACACGATTCTAAAACAAAATAAAGGTTACTGTTGAATATTTCGATCATAATAAGGCAGCAATGTCTTCCAATCAAATTACGTTCAAAATATTCAACTTACCTTTCTTAATAACTAACATGTTTCTGTTTTAGTTTTGCAAACACGTTAACTTATGCGCTACAACAACAACAACATCATCATCAACAAGAACAAGAACAACAACAACAAGAACAACAACAACAACAACAACAACAACAACAACAACAACAACAACAACAACAACAAATTTGTTATCAACAACAATAACAATAAATTTGTTATCAACAACAACAACAACAACAACAACAACAACAACAACAACAACAACAACTGCTACTGCTACTGCTACTGCTACCGCTACTGCTACTGCTACTGCTACTGCTATTGCTACTGCTACTACTACGCCTTAAGCGGCGGCATCATCATCATCATCATCATCATCGTAACTACAAAAATAATAATAATAATAATAATAATAATAATAATAATAATAATAATAATAATAATAATAATAATAATTATTATTATTATTATTATTAATTGCAGTACTCTCATGTATACAGATCTCTACCGTCACATGTTTATCGATTTATGTACCCTCATATTCCGTTTAATAACGGCCTGAGTGAAATAAAGAAAACTGAAAACCGAAACTGAACGGCGCCTGCGTGTGGGCAATCGTTCATCTTTGCACCAGTATCTGCTAATACCTGCTGTCTTCGAAGCAATACCTTAAAATTATTTCTTACAATTTGTCAAATTTTGTCTCCAGGGTTGAAAGGGTAAAAAGCGAGATGTTCATTTTTGGGAATGGCCAGAACTAAATTATGGTATCTATAAGGGCTGGGGAGGGCTGTATGTAAGGGGTGGTGAGGGCTGTCTATAAGTGGTGGGTGGAGCTGTCTATAAGGGATGGGAGGACTGTCTATAAGGGGTGAGGAGGGCTGTCTATAAGGGGTGGGGAGGGTTGTCTATAAGGAGGGGGGATGGGCTGTCTATAAGGGGCGGAGAAGGGCTGTCCATAAGGGGTGGGGAGGGATGTCTATAATGGGTGGGAATGGCTGTATGTAAGGGGTGGGAATGGCTGTCTATAAGGGATGGGGAGTGCTGTCTATAAGAGGTGATGAGGGGTGCCTATAAGAGGCGGAGAGGGCTGTCTATAAGGGGGCTTTTTATAACTGGCAGGGGCTGTCTGTAAGGGGCGGGGGATGGCTGTCTATAAGAGGTTGGGAGGGATGTCTATAAGGGGTGGGGAGGACTGTGGGGAGGGATGTCTATAAGAGGTGGGGGAGCTGTCAATAGGGGGTGCGCACTGGGGAGGACTGTCAATGGGGGTGGTGAGGGCTATCGACTGGGGAGTCTGTCAATAGGGATGGTGAGGACGGTCAATAAGGGATGGTGTCGGCTGTCTATAAGGAGTGGGGGTAGGTACTGTCTATAAGTGTGGGGAAGACTATCTATAAGGGTGGTGAGGGGTATCCAGAAGGGGAGTGGTGGACTGTCTATAAGGGCGAGGGAAGGCTGTCTCTAAGGGGTGGGAGAGGGCTGTCTATAAGAGGTGGTAGGGCTGTCTATAATGGGTTGGGGAGGCCTGTCTATAAAGGGTGGGGAGGGCTGTCTACAAGTGGCGGAGGCTGTCTATAAGTAGTGTGGACGGATGTCTATAAGAGGTGGGGAGGGCTGTCTATAAGGGGTGGAAGAGCTGTCAATAAGGGTGGGGAGGGCTGTGAATAGGGGGTGGGGAGCGGGGAGGGCTGTCAATAAGGGGTATCGAGGGTTGTGAATAAGTGCTGGTGAGGACTGTCTGTAAGGGCAGGGAGGCCTGTCAATAGGGGTGGGAAGGTCTGTGATTAAGTGGTGGTGAGGGCTGTCTATAAGGGCAGGGAGGGCTGTCAATAAGGGGTAGGAAGGGCTACCTATAAGGGGTGGGGAGGGCTGTCTATAAGGGATCTGGAGTGCTGTCTATAAGGGGTGATGAGGGCTGCCTATAAGAGGTGGGGAGGGATGTCTATAAGAGGTAGTGGAGGGTTTTTATAAGGGGTGGGGGAGGCTGCCTGTAATGGGCGGGGGGGTTGTCTATAAGAGGTGGGGAGGGCTGTCTATAAAGGATTGGGAGGACTGTGGGGAGGGCTGTCTATAAGAGTTGGGGAGGCCTGTCTATAAGAGGTGGGGAGCGCTGTCAATAAGGTGCGAGGGGCTGTCAATAGGGGTGCGGACTGGGGAGGACTGTCAATGGGGTGGTGCGGGCTGTCAATAGGGAGGGTGAGGGCTGTTTATAAGGGTGGGGAGGGCTGTCAATAATGGGTGGTTAGGACTGTCAATAAGGGGTAGTGTCGGCTGTCTATAAAGAGTGGGGGAGGCTGTCTATAAGGGTTGGGATGGCTGTCTATAAGGGGTTAGCAGGGCTGTCTAGAAGGGAAGAGTGGGCTGTTTATAAGATGTGAGGGAAGGCTGTCTATAAGGGGTGGGAGAGTGCTGTCTATAAGAGGTGGCAGGGCTGTCTATAATGCGTTGGGGAGGGCTGTCTATAAGGGGTGGGGGAGGGCTATCTACAAAGGGTGGGTCTATCTATAAGTAGTGGTGAGGGATGTCTATAAGAGGAGGGGAGGGTTGTCTATAAGAGGTGGGAGGGCTGTCAATAAGGGGTGAGGAGGGCTGTGAAGAAGGGATGGATAGGGCTGTTTATAAGTTGTGGGGAAGGCTGTCCATAAGGGTTGTGGAAGGCTGTCTATAAGTGGTGGGGAGGGTTGTCTATAAGTGGTTGGGAGGGCTGTCTATAAGTTGTGGGGAGAGCTGTCTATGGCGCACGTCAGCAATAAATGATTCCATTACTAGCTATGCACCTCTCATGTGCAGCTAAGCTTCGGCCCCTTTTTCCGTGTGTTGGAATCGATTTGAAACACGAAGTCTGAACTCCCAGTTTGTAAATGTCAAGGTAAGCTGTTGGATATTTATTTTGAAGCTAATCTGGCCGGTGACTGTTGCTACATATTGAAAAATCACATGATTTAAAATCAAATTATTGTGTACTGTATTTCCTGTTGCAGATGTTTGCCAACTGGAAGATACCGCCGCGTGTGTTGGACAAAGACACAAAGGTCAAAGGTCAGTCTGGTAACACATTATTTAAATATAGATTGATTCATTAAGCATTCAGCTTCTTTTGTATGGTGTGTTTGTCAATAGTGGTCGTCGAATAGTGATCAGTAAAGATAAATGCTCGATGGATCTCAACATGGGCGCCGGAAGGGTGGGGGGGGGGGTGTGTGCAGCTGTGCCCTTTACCCGTTTCTAAGCGAAAAATCAGTAAACTTTACTTTAGAACTTTAAACAAGATTTTTAGAATATTCAGAGGAGACTGAACAGTTGTTTTAAAGTTTGGTTGTTTTGACATTAACACAAGTCCATAAAATAATATGGGAGTGCTTCTAGGCCGAATCAAATCATCAATGCAAACGCTATTTATGTAGTGCCAGTTACATGTCACATATTTTTTAAATCTGTAAACGGTGTATGTATCTTTGCAAGTAAATGTAAGATACATAGTCATATGCTATTTTAATTTTTGAAGTGATCCTGGTCCACGCTCCGTTACTGCGTTGCTTAGTGGTTAGAATATAATATTTGTGCAATGATGGGCGGCTGGGTGCAGCAATGTGGAAACAATAAGGGATATTAGAATTAACAGCAACTCTCAAACTCAAATTGTTAATTGACGTGTGGAGCAGATGCAAAGGTAGAAATAATTTGTATGCACATGGCTGACGTGCAATGTCGGTTGGTGTATTTGAGGAATGTGTCAAAGATTTGCCCCCCCCCCCCCCCCGCCACCCACCACACGCACACGCACACGCACACACTCCTCCCTACGTACTCGTATGGTCGTGATACACATGTTTAGCCATGTCAAACCCTTTAAGTTCTAAGCATAAAAGATGATATTTGAAAGCCTTTGGATAGCCCTGGCAAAATGTACCTCTGACACCCACACGCCAATAGGGCTGAGTAAGAGGCTGCGAAATCATAATTTAAATTACTTATTCCATACATACTAGCTGTTGAACAGTTTGTTACTAATTTGACGTAATTTTGTTGCTACCTCATCTGTCTGATCATCCCGCATATGTTCATCGTATTCTTTAAGCGAGTCCTTAAAAACTGCTTGGCAGGAAGGATCCATAGGGTCAGATCCAGGGTTGGTCCCGGAAAGCTGATCGATTTTGTTGGTCTTGGAGTTTGCATTATTTTAAAAATTACATTTAAAGACCTTCTTTGAAACTGCTTGGCATGAAACTCAAGAAACTGCATAGGCTTCATCTACGGCAAGAGCTGAACAAACCGTGTTCACATGTTCAACATGATTGACAGATTTGTCTTGGATAACCTAATTAAAGCCACGTTTCCTCTGAATCCCGCTGATTGTAAATATACTTAGGAACTAAGGTCCAATTAAATATTTTCAAGGCAAACTGCGCAGGCCCACCGTGCAGGCACATACACGAATGCACGCACACTCAACGTGTGCATCTTACACAAAACCCCGCCCACCGACTCGCTCACATTGTGCATTGGGAATATGTTCAATCGACCAAAGAATACATAAGTTACTCGCTTACCATTGCTCTAACATTTATAGATAATCATAAGAAACTCAGAATGCAGGAAATTGAATGTTTTTTCTCATCGTGGTTAGTTAGGTTAGATATATCCCCGACCACCCTTCTATGAGAGGCGGGGTGGGGGGAGGGCACCCATTTCATATCTTCCTCCAGACAATGACATTCAGTGTGCCCTTTTTGTGGAACCTGTCCCCGTCCCTCAAATTTGCTTCCGGCGCCCCTGGATCTCAAATGCTGTTATCCTTTTTATTTTTTACTAGCACTATACATACAGCCTTAACACTTAAAGTAATTCAGATGACCGTCTGCTTAGGGCTGCACAACGCAGATTGGTCGTGCTGACAACCTGTTATGACCTAGCGCCAGATTGCCAATCAAATTGGCATTATCGTGACAACTGACATAAATTATGAGAACACATATTAATTATCAGTATTCCTATAGCTGCTGTAGCTGTTTAAGTGTAATTGTTTGTTCCTGGAAGCATATACGCGCTCAAACTTAGTCACCTCCTAGGACCGATTGAAGAAGCGTATTCTATTCAACGTGAGCTGTGTCTTCCCAATGAACCGTTCCAGTTTTAGCTATGCCCCGCCCATCTTTATATTGCATCATTATTTCTTCCAGATGTTCCATTAGCACGCAAAAGTCAAACTCCTCGTCCAGCATCCAAGAACGTGAAGTCATCGTCTCAGCAGAAACTGGTGTCCAAGTCATGCAGCGCCATAGAACATAAAGTACCCATGAAATGTAAGTCTCACTCTCAAAATAGCACACGGTTCACATGATGCTTATCAGAATATGGTTTCATAAATTCTGAATGCAATATGATTCATTATGTGTATAGTAGTCTGACTATGACTTGGGCGATTCACAAACCATTGATCACCTGATAAATCGTGCCAATCCACTGTTAAACGACCACTATTTTTATTGAAACTAAAGAAAATTATCATATGTTTAATTTAAGTTAGTTTTCCGAGGAATTGAGGATTCCAGTTTATCCATCAATCATATGACGTCATAATCAACTATGTGACGTGTAGGATGAAGCCATAATCAATTACGTCATGAATGGCATAGCTAAATTCGTCACGAACGCTTAATTGATGACGGATGACGTTGTTGTACGAATTGTATGTCTTTACTATTTAATAGACATGATGTCGAATATTTTGAAACTAATTTGCATGGGCGCGATTGCTGCCATAGGCAGCATAAGCACTCGGTCAAATTAGTTTCAAAATATTCAACAGCTTACTTGTATAGTTTTGAGAAAATTGATAGTCAGGGACTTCAGGGATCGATCGATCTCAACACGGGCGAAGTGTGGGTGGAGCTTATCTAGAGATGGGCGGGGCATATCTAAAACTGGATTCCTCCATTGCCTTGTTAATGATACAAGATGCTGTGTTATTAAGACAGATGATGCTCCTTCAGGCACATATCTTAACACGGCACTGGCCATGACGGACAAAATAGCAATGCCATTTGACCCACAAATTTGTTCCAAAAAATTTCAATTTTCGCATAGAAAATTTCCATTTGCAAACCAAGAGAAGTGTTTTTTGAAAATTTACCACGGAAATGACTGGTTCAGTTATCGAGCCAATCATCCCAGTGGTAAATTTTCAAAAAATACTCTTCTCTTGGTCTGCAAATGGGCATTTCTCAAGACCACTGCAGAAGCCGTTTTTAGCGGATATGAGTCTTAAACGGTTAAGTAATGTTGATTTACAGGCAAAGAGAAGACAATTTCTTTTATAAATACACTATTTAAATTGCTGTCTCGACGACTTAGATTTTCAGTGGCAATCTTTCAAGAATAGACATCACTGTGTAAGTCTAATATTGTACACCATCTGCATTGACCACACATTAAAATTCTCTCCATAGATGACTTTGACATGTTCGTGGATGGTGAGTAAACTACCCCAAGCCAGTACTAATCTTACAAATGTGTTTTATGCCAGCCTTTGCTTAAAGTCATCAAGCATAACATAATATATACCAGAAACATACACGCTCTAATCACTTGCTGGCTGAGGAGGATCAAAACAGAAACAAAACATCCATCTATGCTTATAATATAAGTAGACAATGTCTTTTTGCTTGTCAGACAGTTTCATTGACTGCTGATTGTATGAAAGATATGTCAGACCATTCTGTGAGTTTTCATGCATTTACATGGTCTATTGACATATAGTGACGTACTTGACTACTTAAATTTCACAATTAATCATTTCTTACATTTGTGCATGCATTTGTGGTCTATCTGTCTGTCTGTCTGTCTCTCTGTCGGCCATGCATTGTGGATAGAAGAATCATTTTTGTCGCATAGTTTCTAAATACAATAGCAGCTTTTCGATCTGGCCCAAAGTGTGGTTGCTGTCTAAGCTATGTGATCTTTCCTGTGGTTGCAAATTAAAAGGCAGGAAGAATCTTGAGCAGGATTGATTGACTTCCTGAGTTAACACCATGCCCCACCCACAGGCTGTCATGCAGCCCACCCTGGTCGAGATAACACCAACCACGAAAGAAGAGTGTATTTTGACCGTGTGTGCGTGCGTGCGTGTCCGGAGCTGTATCTATAAACACTGATCAGATTTGAACAGAATTTTAACGCAGTCAAGGAAATCAAGAGGATTTCTAGACTTTGGCCATGCTCCGGACAAGAGATCTGGATCGGATCAAATTATGGATCTTTACATATCTTGGAAACCTCTGGTACGATTTGGCTCAAATTTTAACACAGGAAAGGGTGTGACAATACACTAGCAATCCACAATACACTAGGATTCTACATCTTTGTGCTTGTTTCGAAGTAGTGATGATGTTTGGCAAGCCACAATAGTTTTGCTTTTCGCTTAAAACTTCTACAGCCTAATTGTTCTGACACGTAGCCATGTCAGCTGCGTTCATAGTTGTGTTCCGCTTCATTAACGCTGTAGTAGCGATCAGCCGCTTAACCCTTTAACGCTGATAGGAAAGAAACCTCAAATCCTTGCGCAGCTAAAGAATATTACGTTGAATATGTTGACACTAACTTGACTGGGCGCTGTTGCTGCGTATGGAATATGCAGCAACAGCTTCCAGTATAATTAGTTTCAAAATAATCTACACCTTATTTGTATATTTGTTTTATAATTGAGACATTGGGCTTTAAATGGTTAAAGGGCTAAACATTGTTATTTATAGCTATGACAAAATTGGTAACATATCTTTATATCAGAGTTATGCACATTTTTTAGATGTCAACCATTAAAGGTGCATATTCACAACAAAATACGTCAAACTTAAAGCGATACTTTTAGAAGCTTAAATTGTGTGACTAGATGTAAGGAAGCGAGATAAATCTTCACATGGATTGCATCAGTATAAATTAATATAATTATATTTATGTTGTGAAATTGAGTTAGACACGAATCCCTAAATTGGGGTCCAATTCAACTTCACAGCTAACAAATTACATTAATTTATACGGAATGAAATTAGCATGTGTTAAGATTTATTTCATTACATTTAGGTACACAATTTAAGCGTCGGATATTGGAGTGGATATGCACCTTTAAATCTGTTCTCGAGTAATGTAGGTCAAGTTAGAATTACTGAGAAAGGTATCAAACCATAAAATAAACACACAGACGTAATCCGTGGGTACATACCCGTGTGTGAGTAGAATGGCACTCATTGCGATACAATTGCTTTTATATAACGTTAAGCGTTTCTAACTGAAAAGAATCAGAATTAAATTACAATTATTACACTGTCCGATTTAATAAGCAAATTTTACTTGGGGCTTTAAAGATTTAAAAGTAATGTTGCAGAAAATTTAAACTCACACCGATTCAGTAACACATTCGTTGCATAAAAAATTCGTTCTTCTATCAAACTTAAGGTGCATATACCAACGTATTTGTAGTAAGTTTTAGCTAAATTTTGGTTTCGACATTGTCCTGAAGAGAGCTGATAAGGATCACAACTCGAATGGGGGTTAACTCAGTGTACAGTCTCAGCGTACCGCTGTCAAGGGAGATAAGTCTCAATGAACAGCTGACAATGGAGATGACTCTCAGTGTACAGCTGGCAAGGAAGATAAATCTCAGTGTACAGCTGGCAAGGGAGATAAGTTTCAGTACACGGCTGTCAAGGGAGATAAGTCTCAGTGAACAGCTGCCAAGGGCGATACCGCTGTGTACAGCTGGCAAGGGAGATTAGTCTCAGTGGAGGAAATAAGTTTCAGGGCACAACCTGTAAGGGAGGTACGTCTCAGTATACAAGCGGTAAGGGAAATACGTCGCAGTGAACAGCTGGCAAGGGAGATATCTCTAACTACACAGCTGACAAGGGAGATATGTTTCAGTGTACAGATGGCAAGTGAGATAAGTCTCAGTGTACAGCTAGCTGGTAAGGGAGATAACTCTCAGAGAACAGCTGCCAAGGGAGATAAGTCTCACTACACAATTGGCAAGGGTGACAGGGTTCACTACACCGCTGTCAAGGGAGATAAGTATCAGTGTACTGCTGTCAAGCGAAATCAGTCTCAATGTCCAGCTGGCAATGGAGATACGTGTCAGTGCACAAACAGTAAGAAAGATATGTCGGTGAACATCTGACCAGGGAGGTAAGTCTCGCTACATAACTGGCAAGGAAGATGCGTCACAGTGCACAGCCTGTGAGGGGATAAATCTCAGGGCACAGCTGTAGTGAGGTGTCTAAGTATACTGTTGCTAATGGAGCTCTCAGTTTACACCTGACAACAGTGCACAGCTGGTAACTTAGTTACAACCAGTAATGTGGAGATAACGCGTAGTTCTAGTATAATTATATATAACCGGAGATGTTATGTTGCATACATTGAAACTAATTTGCTTGGAAATCTTTGTTGCTTAAAGCAGCAGTAGCTGTTGTAATCCAGCGTGAGTAGTGAATAATAATGGGACATGGGAGATAATTCATGCTATGTCAATGTTATTATTGCTTACAATATGTAGTTATCTCCCTCAGGTTTCATTTATACATCGAGATGAATTACATGGCTAAGAGTAGGGGAGATCACTCCTGTCATGTAGTCTCTGTACTTCAGTCATTAGGAAGCATTACCCTCCCGTGATTACTTTATATATGATTTACAGTACGGATATGAAGACCACTTAGATAAAGATAAGGCCACGCTCCATGTCAAATTAGTTTCAGATTATTCAACAATTTAGCATATATTTGCTTTGAAATTAAGTTAATTGAATTTCAGAAATTAACCCCTTAACACTCATATCAGCAAAAAATGGCTTCTGCAGTCATCTTGAGATAGGTCCATTTGCAAACCAAGACTATTTTTTTTTAATTTACCAATGGAATGACTGGCTCAGTTATCGAGTCAGTCATTCCAGTGGTAAATTTTCAAAAATAGTCTTCTCTTGGTCTGCAAATGGACGTTTTCTATGAGAAAATTGAAATTTTCTTAAATAAATTTGAGGGTTATAGGGTTAAACTGTTCATCATATCTTACTCCACATAAAGCAAGACTGGTAAAAATATTTTATTACATTTAAATTCAGTCGGGGAAAAATATTAAGTATTATTTAAGTTACTCCATTAAAGAATGTTGTTTTCCTACTTCCCAGTACCAGAGCTACCGCAAGCCACCCAGCCACAGGTCATGGATCGACCACCGTGTCGCCAAGCTCCACGGAATCTACCTTCCGTTGTAGAACGTCCCGCTACTACCCAATTAGGAAAGCCCAGCCAACACATGTCTGGGCTAGGACTCCGTAAGGAGATATCCAATTTGGAGCGACGTTTATCCATTGCACATGACGATTCTGCAATCGGAACAGGAAATAGGATATTGGCTTCACAACCGCCGGCTAAATTGAAGCGAAGTCGCAGTATGTCACCGCGGAAATTAGGGCGGGCCCGTAGCAGTCTTATGGGCCAGCAACCTCTACCTAACACTGTTGTTAATCCACAAGAAACAAATAGAATAACAAAGGTTTGTAAAACTTTTATTGACCATTTGATTGTCCAGCAGGCCAAAATCGGCCTCTCCAGTCGTCTTGAGGAATGTCCATTTGCAGACCAAGATACAATTTTTTTAAATTGACAATTGGAATGACTGACACGATACCCGAGCCAGTTATTCCAGTGAAATAGTCTTCTCTTGGCCTTCAAATGGACATCGAATTAAAAAAAAAAATTGATGTTTTTTACTAAATCTGACCATTCAAGGATTAAAGGGCTGGGAATCTCATAATGTTGTATTGTACTGTGTACAGAGATTATGGTATGTAGGTTTCATAGCATTCATTTCCCCTTGCATTCCTTTATCTGAATCATAATTATTTGCATTTTACCGTAGCGTTAATGTTGAACTGTGGCCGCCGCCATTTTGTCTCCTCAAGCGATAGTGTGTGATGTCATGTAGGTGCCCATAAAAATACATACACTATTATATCTGTCGGCAAATGAGTGTATATATGGAATTTGTTGCTATTGTCTCTCAGCAGGAGATGGAGCATTCATTTCAGCCGCACATCCTGGAGAGGGCAGAGGAGTGGATGAAGCAGGCGCCACAGGTGGAGAGGCATGTTGTAGAGAAAATTCTCGGAATTGTGGAGCGGAAATATCAGGTAAGTTTTTACTACAACATGAGACGCAATAAATTGTCACGTTAGGAATGCTAAAGATGGTCACTAAAGACAGCTGGTTTCTTAACCCGTTCATAAATCCCGGACAAAGGATATTCTTTGCAATATAAAATTTATTCTGTTGAATCTTTTGAAATTAATTTGACTGGAAGCTGTTCCTGCTTTAGGGGAAGCAGCTCCTAGTCAAATTAATTCCAAAATATTCAATAGTTTTCCTGTACGGTTGCCTTGAAAATGAGAAATGGGCAATTTATGTGTGAAAGGGTTAATCTAGGTTCTTATCTATTTACCAGTTGATGTGTATATCCTGACTAACTGGATTGATTTAATGATTGGTATGGACGGATTGGGAATGGACCTTTCCAGTTTTAGCTATGCCCCGCCCATCTCTATCGAAGCTCCACCCACACCATGCTTGTGTTGGGATCGATTGATCTCTGAACTCCCTGACTATCAATTTCCAGAAAAGTATGCTGGTAAGCTGTTGACTATTTTGAAATTAATTTGACTGGGTGCTGTTGCCTGTCAAATTAGTTTCAAAATATTCAACAGCATGTTTATTAAATAGCAAAGACATACAATTCGTACACTGTTTTAGACTATTAAGCGTTAAAGATGGGCTTAATCGAATCATTCATGACATCATGATTATGATGTCAGCATACACGTCACATAGTTGAGTATTACGTCATATGATTGAGTGAGGAAATGGATTCATGAATTCTCATAAAAAGTCATATAGGTAAAATAGTATATCAAATTTTGCTTGAATTATATCAACTTTGACATTTTGTCCCCCACCTTACCCATGCACCCACCACCCAACCTGGGGGTAAAGCCTAATGTAAATGTTGTCTTGCGGTCCCCAATCCCATACATGACCCACATAACAAATTTAATTGAAATACACCATACCATTTCGGAGAAGATAGTCAGATGGACAGACAGGACAGATAGATGGAGGCGATTGCAAAATGTAGGGTTAATAAAATGTACTGTTGAATATTTTGAAGCTAATGGATCCTTCCAAGTTTATCCATCGATCAAGTCTCTCTTTAACGCTTAATAATCTGACACATTGTACGAATTGTATGTCTTTGCTATTTAATAAAGATTCTGTTGAATATTTTGAGACTAATTTGACTGGGCGTTGTTGCTGCCATAGGCAGCAACAGCACTTAGTCAAATTAGTTTTAAAATATTTAACAGCTTACCGGTATAGTTTTCTGGAAATTGATACTCAGGGTGTTCAGGGATCGATCGATCACAACAGGAGCGAGGTGTGGGTGGAGCTTAAGTACAGATGGGCGGGGCATAGCTAAAACTAGAAAGGGCCATTGGAATAGAAGACATTGCTGCCTATCAACAAAACATTTCTTACTAAATAATGAGTTACTGTTTGTTTTTTAAAGATGTTAACTAATTTATGAGCTGGACTGTATAATTGTTTCTAAATACTTCTCTCTCTAATGTTGACCCTAGGTTGATCATGCGATGAAGAAAACCTTGCTTCCTGATGCAGTGACTGAAGTGAACAAATGGATGGAAGCAGCTACAGATAAAGGTATGTCTGTCATACATGCTTATATACATGACGTGCTCATTTGCTGATGGGGGGGGGGGGGGGGGGAAGGGTGCCTAAAGGATTCTATTACCATATATATAATACTCCATTTGAACAATTTCAACCTTACATTAAAAAAATAATGCTAAAAATATTACATTGAATATTTTACCTGTGTCGCTGCCCACAATGGTAAATGCATGCATGGAGTGCATGAATGATTCATGCTCTTCTGTTTTATAAGATACTTTTCAATGACTGGTTCTATTGGCGGGATCTTCTACAAACTTGGGTGGAGGTTTGCCCATGGGATTGTAAAGAGGTATGTCAATTTTGTGATCAAAAGATAAAACACAACAGCAAAACTTTCAGCAGCATTTTTCCTTCAAAATTGACACTTTTAAGAAATCAAAAAATATATCAACGACAGATAGTAGACAATTATTTTATTTTAAATTAATTTGACTGATACAGTGTATGACTGGCCATTGCATCATTGTGCCAATGACACAACGGCCCCTCCTGCTCTGAGCTTCCTTTTAGCATTCCTGGGTTCTGCGCCCCCTCCAGTCATTTGATGGCACTGACCCTAAAGCATCCCCGGTCAGACTCTGGACTGATAGCTGTTGCTATGGTAGCAACATGTGTCAGTTGAATTAGTTTCAAAATATTCATCAGCTTTCCTGCATACTGGTAGTTGTCTTGAGACTGATATGCTGAAATTTCAATGGGTAGTAAGTTAATTAATTGGTCATCTTATCTGATGTACCAGGGGAGGCTACTCTCGACTCTATAGCTAATTAAAAAAGACAATTACCTCCCTTATCACAATTCTAGACACATTACATCTCGACCAAGCTACTCGCTAATTAAATGGATTTTTGTCAAATAATGCATACCCAGGGCAGAATGAGTGGACATAATATACATAGCAATGGTGCTGTTTTAAATCACAAGCTCAATCTGACAGCATATGAACAGCACACACACACACACACACACATGCACACACTCACCCCTCCCTCACTCCTGCACGCATGCTCACGTGGGTCAGGAATATCCAAATATCTGATTACTGAATGTCCATTTAGATGTCAAGCAAAATCTACTTTTGAAGGTTTACCACTGGAATGCCTAGCTCGGTTATCGAGCCAGTCATTCCAGTAGTAGTAAATTTTCAAAAAGTCTTGTCTTGCTCTGCAAATGGACATTTCTCTAGACGACTTCAGCAGCCTTTTTACGCTGATATGTGTGTTAAAGGGTTAAAAGAGGGGCTAAATAGACACAGCTACATGTATATGATGAAAACATCGTTAAATTTGAAAATTGTACGATTATTTATTTATTTATTTATTACTAGAGCGTGAAGTTGCACAGCTGTTTTTCTCGTCACTCTCTGGTACTAAGCTAATGGGAACAACGACGACGGAACAGAAAGCTAGACTACAGCAGGTTCTTAGAGCTCTAGAAAAGTAGGAATTTTTGTCCATAATATCCACTAACTCAATGTAATATATGATTTATACAATGCTATATTCAACAACATTTCCATGACCAAAGTTACACAATTCCATGATGAAGACTAGTACTGTTTTGAAACATTTGAAGATGAAATAACAAACAAATATCACCAAAAAACATTTACAATATAATATTCTGTTGAATATCTTGAAACTAGTTTGACTGAATGCTGTTGCTGCTTGTAATTATTTAATTTGAGTAATATTTTAAGAAATATGCTGATGTAGTCATGTGCGACATTTACTTGCAGGCCAAGAATGTATTGAGAATTTACCACTGGAGTCATTCAAAGACAATAAGCACATATTTTTATTTTCAAGACCAAATTTCACCATTTAGGATTAAAATAAGATTCATTAAAGTCTGTTGATAATTATCATCAACAGAACATGTGCATACAGATACAACAGTTATCTCCCTTGGAACAGGAAAGAGTTGCCTTTGACTCTGTCTCTTGGTAGAAGTTTCTCAGAAACTAGTGATTGGATTAACCCTTTAATAGTCATGCCGGCCAAAACATGCATCTGTTATGGTTTGTGGAATCTCCATTTACACACCAAGAGATTAATTTTTGAAAATTTACCCACTGGAATGACTGGGTCGATAAATTTTCAAAAAGTGTATTCTGTTGACCTATAAATTGACATTCAATGGGCAGATATTAAAAAAAATTTGACTGAATTTGACCATTAAAGGGCTAAGACAACAGTATTAGAATTTTCCCTCCCATATCTGTCTCCCAAAAAAATCTGACAAAGCTCAAATGGTGCGTGTTCAGCGGTTCTCATAAGCATCCTTTTGAGGGTGTAGAGCCGCAAAATGTAACAGGGCCCCCAAAAGTTCTGGCCATGGGGCCCCTGAAGATCATCAATGATTGTTAAATATTGATTAGTTTTATAGGTTTTTGCTCAAACATAGCCACAAACTCTAGCATGGGACCCCATAATTCAAAGCTGTGCACATATGGTACTCTCTAATTTTAACATGGATAGGAAAAACTGCATGGCCATCCCAAATTCAGTTTGGGACCCGTACATTTCAAGTTGGGAACCATAGATTTCTAGGTGTCACATCCCTGGGACCTCCAAAATGTAGATGCCATGAGAAACAGTGTGTGTTGTTAATCTGTTACTTGTGTTGCATAATGAAATTGACACTTATTTGGTATTGTGTTTGTATTGTATTCTTTAGTGGAAAACATCCAGGCAATGGCAGTGAGTGTACACTCAAATCAGAGGAAACCGACTCAGACAAAGGACATGGTTTACGCTACATCCGTCTGCTGTCGTCACGAGAACGTGAGAACCGCTGGATGCAGACCACGTGGCATCATTTACCTGAATACAAAGATGCCAATCCAGTGACTAACTGGAGTTCAATGTATAATCGACCACATGATATTAGTCCCAGACATTTTGTTATACACCCTGACTGGGGGTAAAGACACGCCTAGAAATATAGTCAAACTTGTCTCTCAATAGTCTTCAGTAATGTCCATTTGCAAGTCAAGAAGACCATTTAAATAATTTTGTTAAACTTTCACTG
Source organism: Chaetoderma sp. LZ-2023a (assembly GCA_034401795.1). Lineage (NCBI taxonomy): Eukaryota > Metazoa > Mollusca > Caudofoveata > Chaetodermatida > Chaetodermatidae > Chaetoderma > Chaetoderma sp. LZ-2023a. The sequence goes on from CM067362.1 coordinate 48,844,985, forward strand.
GAATGAATGACTCGATAAACAAGCAAGTTATTCCAGTGGTTATATTTTCAAAAATAGTTTTCTCTTGGCCTGCAAATGGACATTAACTAAGTAGGCAAAGATTTTGATTACCCCGAGTGTTAACCCTTAACAGTCTGATATCAATATTCTACTGTGTCAATATCAAAGAAACTGGTGTACATTTTTCAACAATTTTTAATTTTAACACCAGAGTGGTAAGGGTTAAAGGGTTATGTCACCTGCTTAACCCTTTCATGGCAGAGGCCGGCCAAAATAGGCCTCTAGTGCTCTTGAGGAATGTCCATTTGCAAGCCAAGAGGACTATTTTTGAAAATTTACCACAGGAATGACTGCCTCAATAATTGGTCTGCAAATTGATAGATTCTTTGAAAAAATTTAAATCTTCTTGAACAAATTTAAAGCTTAAAGGGTTAATAGAATAGAAAGTCAATTTTCAAATTAAATTAAAAGATGAACTGGTGTTAATTTTTCAATATATTTGGTGGGAGATGGTGCTGTCATAGACATCAACATCTTCCTCTAAAATTGTTGAAAAATGTACACCAGTCTCTTTGTTATTGCCACAGTAAAAGATAGAATGTTGACATCAGTGTGCTAAGGGTTAACAGCCGTAATCCCTTAACGCCAAAGATTGATCAAGAGTCAAAATTTTGCATGCCAAGAAACTACCATTTTGTTTTAATTCACCACTGGACATTAAAAAAAATACTTCATTTTTGCCTGCAAATGTACATTTCTTAAGAGTCCATTTTTGGATGGCTCGACTATTAAAGTATTAGACCATCACTATGCCACCACAAAATGCATCTCCATAGCAACTGATATTTAAAATGTTGTCTCAAAGGCAGTACATATTTTCAAAATGTAGACCAATCTGCGACACTGATTAGAGATCTTGTTACTATATCAAATGACCTGTCTTAAGCGGTCATCACCTGTGTTTGGGAGCCACTGCCCGGTGCTCCATTAGGTGGTCACACAGAACAGGTTTGGACATATTTTTATAGTCACAGTACAGCATTGTACATTAAATGCTTTTAACTTTTCACCGACAAATCCTTGAAAAAGTAAATTCTGTACGATATAAAGCTTATTTTGTTGAATATTTTGAAATTAATCTGACTGGAAGATGTTGCTGCCTTAGGCAGCAACAACTTCCAGTCAAATTAATTTCAAAATATTCAACAGTTTTGCTATATGGTTGCCTTGAAAATGAGAAATTGGGAATTTGTCGGTAAAAGGGTTAACGTTAAAATGTAAATAATATTAGCCGTTTAACCCTCAAACCAGCCAAAAACATCCATTTACAGAACAAGACTATTTGTGAGAATTCACCACTGGAATGGCTGGCTCAATAACCAGTCATTCCAATAGTAAAACTTTTTAAATAATCTCTTGTTCTGCAAATGGACATTTTCTATGAGAAAATAGAATTATTCTTGAACACATTTGAAGGTTAGAGGGTTAAATGATGTTACCACACTGAATATTCTATTTTTACAGTGTCAATAGCAAAGCTGGTGTACATTTTTCTCAACAATTTTCTACGACAGCAACATCTTCCACCACATTTGTTGAAAAATGAACATCAGTTCATCTTTTATTAATTTTATTCGAAAATTAAAAGATTTTGATATCTGTGGTAAGGGCTAAATGTTATAATGTACATAATATTAAAAATTAAAACATTCTGATGACTCTAAAGCCTAACTGTGATACACTAAATATCTAGCATATTGATAAGCATGGTATATACGTCAATGCTATAAATACCTAGCATAGTGATAAGCGTGCTATGGATGTGCCTAACTCTAACGCCATAAATACCTAACATATTGATAAGCGTGGTATGGATGGGCCTAACTCTGACATCATAAATACCTAGCATAGTGATAAGCGTGCTATGGATGTGCCTAACTCTGATGCCATAAATACTAACATATTGATAAGCGTGGTATGGATGGGCCTAACTCTGACATCATAAATACCTAGCATATTGATAAGCGTGGTATGGATGTGCCTAACTCTGACGCCATAAATACCTAACATGTTGATAAGCGTGCTATAGATGGGCCTAACTCTGATGCCATAAATACCTAACATATTGATAAGCGTGCTATGGATGGGCCTAACTCTGACGTCATAAATACCTCGCATATTGATAAGAATGGTATGGATGTCCCTAATTCTGACGTCATAAATACCTAGCATATTGATAAGCGTGGTATGGATGTACCTAACTCTGACGTCATAAATACCTAGCATATTGATAAGCGTGGTATGGATGTACCTAACTCTGACGTCATAAATACCTAGCATATTGATAAGCGTGCTATGGATGGGCCTAACTCCGACGTCATAAATACATAGCATATTGATAAGCATGGTATGGATGTGCCTAACTCTGACGTCATAAATACCTAACATATTGATAAGCATGGTATATAAGTGCCTAACTCTGACGTCATAAATACCTAGCATATTGTTAAGCATGGTATGGATGTAGCTAACTCAGACGTCATAAATACCTAGCATATTGATAAGCATGGTATGGATGTAACTAACTCTGATGTCATAAATACCTAGCATATTGATAAGCGTGGTATGGATGTGCCTAACTCTGATGTCATAAATACCTAACATATTGATAAGCACGGTATGGATGTGCCTAACTCTGACGTCATAAATACCTAACATATTGATAAGCATGGTATGGATGTGCCCAACTCTAACGTCATAAATACCTAACATATTGATAAGCATGGTATGGATGTGCCTAACTCTGATGTCATAAATACCTAACATATTGATAAGCATGGTATGGATGTGCCTAACTCTGACGTCATAAATACCTAACATATTGATAAGCATGGTATGGATGTGCCCAACTCTGACGTCATAAATACCTAACATATTGATAAGCATGGTATGGATGTGCCTAACTCTGATGTCATAAATACCTAACATATTGATAAGCATGGTATGGATGTGCCTAACTCTGATGTCATAAATACCTAACATATTGATAAGCATGGTATGGATTTGCCTAACTCTGATGTCATAAATACCCAACATATTGATAAGCATGGTATGGATGTGCCTAACTCTGATGTCATAAATACCTAACATATTGATAAGCATGGTATATAAGTGCCTAACTGTGATATATTGTAGAGCTAGCATATCAAGTGTGTGACTAAAGCAGCCCCTTATGAGGAGAGGTTAGTTGAGTAACGTGTGTTTGTAATGAAATCACTGTAATTTAACCCTTTAGTGGTCAAGCCGGCCAAGACCAGATAATTTTTGAAAATTTTCCACTGGAATAACTGGCTCGATAACCGAGCCAGTCATTCCAGAGAAAAATTTCAAAAATTGGATTCTCTTGGCCTGTAAATGGACATTCATTCAATTTTCTTGACCGAATTTTACCATTAAAGGGTTAAGAACATGGTATATCTACTCTCATCTACATGAGGGTGGATGATTTACCTTAGAGTAGATACAAGTTTTTGCCTAAACTCAGTCATCAAACTTGCTATATATACAAGTACCTAACTGCGATACTGTAAATATTTAGCATAGTCATCAGCTTGGAATGAAGGAATTTTATTTTTGTTTTTAAAGCATTGCTGTGATAAAAATACATATCAAGTTAATAAAGTAATATAAATTTATTAAAATACTTGAAAAAAACCCGCTAACAACATTTTGTTATCATTCGCGTGAGAGTATATAATAAATCTTAAAATTGTGTTGACATTTGGAATCTGTCAGCTAATCCTCAACATCCAGCTAGTTAACTCTGACTCATGCTGGCCAAAAATGCCTCCTGCAGTGGTCTTGTGAAATGTCCAGTTGCAGACCAGAACATTATTTTTGAAAATTTACAACCTGACTGATAACCAAGCCAGTCATTTCAGTGGTAAATTTTCAAAAATAATGTTCTGATCTGCAACTGAACATTTTCTCTGAGAAAATATAAATTTTCTTTCAAACTTCAAGCGTTAAAGCTATGATAAGGCAATACATTAGGCTAAAAGAAGGGTAATATTCTAACATCTACTCTGCAATAAGTTAGCATAAAGATTCCTCTTATAATACCCATCAAACCACGTAATTCAGTCATGGTGTGGGCTGGCATTAGCGCTGGTGGCCATACATACCTCTCCTGCATACAGAATGGCTCTCTCACTTGTGTGAGGTATAGGAACGAAGTTCTCCATTCGTAAACTCTACCTAAAAAACAAGGTTATCGAGCAAATGGGGTGGATAGGTCGTTCTCCAGATTTGAATCCAATTGAGCGTGCTTGGGACCTTCTGCACAGACATTTCAGTTCCATCAGTCCAATCCACCATCCTCCAGGAGCTTGAGCAGACCTCGACAGAGGAGTGGGCCAACACACCGCAAGTTCGGTTCAGAACTTTGATTGACAGCATGCAAAAGTATCATGCTGTAATCAGTGCTAGGGATGGTATTGAGTAGCCAAGAAGGCCTGACTGTGGTACTTGGCATACTCACCCCTTACATAACTATAGTTCCACGTTTCTGTGTTGATAATTGACCTTTCCAGTTTTAGCTTTACCCCGCCCATCCCTAGTTAAGCTCCAACCATGCTTCACACATGTCGAGATCGATAGATCCCCAAATGCCCTGACTATCAATTTCCAGAAAACTATACAGGTAACCTGTTAAAATTTTGAAACTAATTTGAACGGGTGATGTTGCTGCCATAGGCAGCAACAGCGCCCATTCAAATTAGTTTCAAAATATTCAACAGCATTTTTATTAAATAGCAAAAACATACAATTCCTACAATGTGTCGGACAATTAAGCGTTAAAGACAGACTATTTGGAATCATTCATGACGTCATGTAGTTAATTATGTATATGATTGACTGACGAAATGGATTCATGAATTATAAATGTAGTTAAGGCTGTATGGATTTGTATCCACTATGTTCACTACTTTCTGTTATCATGTCACCCTTAGGGATTTTTAGTAGTATATTTTGATCATGATGTCAGATACTTAAGTGACAGATCAGATCCCTCCATTGCTAGTAAACACATTAGTTAATGGACCTTTCCAGTTTATCCATCCATCATAAGACGTCATATGATGTCGTAATCAACTATGTGACGCGTAGGATGATGTCATAATCATGACATCATGAATGACTCGATTTAGTCCTTCTTAAATGCTTAATAACACTATTGTATGAATTGTTTCTTTACTATTTAACAAACATGCTGTTGAATATTTTGAAACTAATTTGATTGGGCGGTGTTGCTGCGTAATGGCAGCAACAGCCCCCAGTCAAATTAGTTTCAAAATCTTACCTATATAGTTCTCAGGAAATTGAGTCAGGGAGTTCCGAGATCGATCGATCCCAGCTAGGGATGGGAGGGGCTAAAACTTTATACATATATAAATATATATATATATATATATATATATATATATATATATATATATATATATATATATATATATAAGATTTTATTGATTAGCCAAAGATTTATTTAGTCACACATGTCATATCTCTATATATCAATGTGACTGACACTCAATCCTAAGTGGAACGTATAGTAGATTTTAATACAACATAATGCACAAAGATTTATAGGCAGAGATACATGTTTTATTACAATACAGAGAAAGTGACATCAGCACTATAGGACACCTGTAATCTAGGGGTCATACAGACACTTATAACTGCCACAACACAATGTACACGAAACTCACATCTTACAATAGATGTCGATTTAAAGACTGATGGACATGCTGTTAATGGTTTGCTGAAAGCTGTTGCTGTCCCAGAGAGCAGCGTCTTTTCAGCAAACCATTATCGGAATGACAACCAGTTAGCATGATAAAGAGAAGTGAAATAGTATATTTACAGAATTACTATGGCAATCATTATCAAAACTATTTTGGTAGTCTAACGATTAGTAACTGTAACCATGTAATGATTATGACAGTTGAACCCAAAATAAGACTCCTTCTCGCCAAAGGAAGACAAATATACAAAACATTATCAAAATTTAATTGATAGCACTATATTAAATATGCATAAATGAATTTTCTGTTTAGTAATGATGACTGTACAATTTTGACTACTAACATAGCAGTAATAGATATTACTTAGACTCAAAACAAGAACTCCACGGAATTAAATGTCTCGCCTGTCTCCTGTTTGTTAGAGTGACCTTGACCTTTGATCTTGTGACCTCAATGTTATCATACTGCTTCATAACATTATAGGTAACCATCTATCCAAGCTTAGTTCCAATAGGATTAACCAATCCCCGAAATATAAATGTAAATGATTTGCTAAACGCAAAAACTTAATGTTGAGAAAGCAGAGTTCTGTATCAAAGTCACTGTGACCTTGACCTATGACCTTGTGACCCCAACATCATCATGCTGCTTCCTAATATTATAGGTAACCATGTATCCAAGTTCAGTTGCAATACGCTTAACCAATCCTGAAATATAATGTTGAGATAACAGAGTTCTGTATCAAGGTCACAGTGACTTTGACCTTGTTACCCCAACATAATCATGCTGCTTCCTAAGATTATAGCTAACCATGTATCCAAGTTTAGTTGCAATAGGCTTAACTAATCCTGAAATATAAGCTGAGAAGTTTTGCTAAACGCAAAAAATTAATGTTGAAATAACAGAGTTCTGTATCAAGGTCACAGTGACTTTGACCTTTGACCTTGACCTATGACCTTGTGACCCCAACATCATCATGCTGCTTCCTAACATTATAGGTAACCATGTATCCAAGTTCAGTTGCAATACGCTTAACCAATCCTGAAATAAAAGTTGAAAGGTTCCTAAGATTATAGCTAACCATGTATCCAAGTTTAGTTGCAATAAGCTTAACTAATCATGAAATATAAGCTGAGAAGTTTTGCTAAACGCAAAAACTTAATGTTGAAATAACAGTTCTGTATCAAGATCACAGTGACCTTGGCCTTTGACCGTGTGACCCCAACATCATCATGCTGCTTCCTATCATTATAGGTAACCATGTATCCAAGTTTAGTTGCAATAAGCTTAACCAATCCTGAAATATAAGCTGAGAAGTTTTGCTAAATGCAGAACCTTAATGTAGACGTCGTTGCCGCAGTCGGAAAAGTGATACCTATGTCTCGGTTTTTCTGCTTCGCAGGCGAGACAAAAACCAAAAACGGCTTCTGCACTGGTCTTGAGAAATGTTCATTTGCAGACCCTATACCACTGGAATGGCTGACGAGCCAGTCACTCCAGTGGGAAATTTTCAAATATAGTCTTCTCTTGCTCTGCAAAGACATTCTTCAAGACCACTTCAGACCCAGTTTTTGTTTTAAACAGTTAAAATTCATAAACATAATAATACAAGTAGCAGATAAGCTGGATATACAACACAATCTGCACACACCAATGTCAACACGGAAACAAAAACATAATCCCCCCCCATACCCCCATACCCCCCCACCACCACCCTCACCCCACATCCAGCTTTAGCACATTAGGGAAAGAGGAAAAAACTAAAATGAACAATTCAGTAATACACAGAATACAATTACATTCTTGCTGATTTAAGTCTGAAATGAACATGAAGTCATATATACATAATAGCTCGAAAATGGACATTTCCTTTTTAAGCTATGCCCCGCCCATCTATAGCTAAGCTCCACCCACACCTCGCTCGTGTTGGGATCAATCGATCTCTGAACTCTCTGACCATCAATTTCTAGAAAACTATACAGGTAAGCTATTGAATATTTTGGAACTAATTTGACAACCATGGCAGCAACAGCGTCCAGTCAAATTAGTTTCAAAATATTCAATCAGCATGTTTACTAAATATTAGAGACATACAATTCGTACGTGTCAGACTATTAAGAGTTAAAGATGGGCCAAATAAAATCATTTATGACGTAATGATTATGACATGATCCCACACGCCGCTTAGCTGATTATGTCATATGACGTCAGATTGATAGATGGGTACTCTGGAAAGGTCTATTCACAGATATAAAATCATAACTAAACATGATTCAGTGATATAGGATGATTATACGAGTATCAATGTATATAATGATTAAAATAATGCTTGCCTTGTAAGAACTATAATTTCATTTTAACATCAAATTGCAGCAACATTTGAAGATTTCAAGTCGCTTCCTCATCTTTGTTATAGAAATACCTCTCCAGGATGTCATTGGTTCGTGTGCGTAACTCCTCGTTTGTATGGTACTCAAGAAGAGCTAAGCCATCCATGCCTTTTGATTCCTCAAAAATATGTTTTCCCTGCAAGAAGTGAGATATAGCATAAAAAGATTAGCTCTTTATTGGTGAAAACAGCTATAAGCACCTATAAATGCCCTCTGTACTGGTCCTGGGTATTATTCATTTACAGGAACCACTGGAAAGATAGGTGGTAAGTTTTCTAAAATATTTATATAAAGATGTCTATGAAACACAACATTTTGACTATTGTAAGTGGCCTATGGAAGCAACACATCCCAGTCAAATTAGTTATTCAACAAAATATTCCTTACATCATAAAGAATTTGTCTTCTCAAGTCTGTGATGGTTAAATTGTTAATTCAAACGAGGTCAAACAAGATGGCGTCTGATAGACTTGGTTGATTATGTGATTAAATCGAAAATCATGATTATTTTTCAAATCATGAATTTATATGATTAAAAACCTTATAATTGGGCATAAATTATTTCAATTCCAACTGTTTATTTACTTTTAATGCGATCGGTCAATAAAATTTACATTTTGCTCATTGAATGTATGTCCATTTGCAGGCCAAGAGATTATTTTTGAAAATGTATCAGTGGCCTGAGAAGCAAAAAAATAGTCTTCTCTTGGCCTGCAAATCAATTTTTATAATATGCCCTTGTTGTTGGTTGTTGTCTTGGTAATTTCTACCCAAGCTGATTAATCAAGTAACCATGATTATTTTTTAATAATCGATTGTAATCACTCAAAGAAATAACTGCACAAGCATACTTCCTGATAATGATGCCTAACATACCTCTTTGGTCATTCTGAGTGTCATCTCAATAAATGACAATGCCATATGCATGGTCTCCAGGTCATGGGACTTGAGCATGTCTACGACCTTTGGCATAACGTCGAGTTCAAGCAGTTGACGGCAGTAATCTGAGCCATGAAATGCCATGTTACATACCAAGTACAAAGCCTGTGAATATAAATAACACCATAGTCCCAGTCCATACCCATCTATATTCAAGCACTCTTGGTTGAATGTTTATAAAGTTGATAATAAAAATTTAATTCAATACCATTTATTACCCTTACCCCCATAAGATAGGGGCGTATGTACGTGTGCGCTTGTCTGTCTGTACCTGTAGCTCAGAAGTAACTTATCTGATTTGGCTCAAAATTTTCACAGCAGAAAGGAACTGGAATCCCTAGACTTTAGTTCTGGTCCATATTTAACCCTTTAATGGTCATACCGGCCAAAACCAGCCTCTGTTGTGGTCTTCTGGAATGTCCATTTACAGGCCAAGAGAATACAATTTTTTTTAATTTACCACTGGAATTACTGGCTCGATAATCGAACCAGTCATTTCAGTGATAAATTTTCAAAAATAGTCTCTTGCCCTGCAAATGGATATTCAAAAGGGAAATATTTAGATTTTCTCGATCAAATTTGACTATTAAAGGGTTAAAGACTAGTTCTGATCCATATTTCAAGACCCTCATCTGTATCAGATTAAATTCTGATCAATGGGTATCTAAACTAGATGGACTGCATCCCACATTCTTTTAATTCTTGAAAAGGAGACAAATCACACACAAATAAACCAAGTCCAAACAATTTAAATGTATGGGGGAAAAAACACCCCAAAAATGGGGTAAAATCCTTTTAATTTTGCTACAAACTGAAAGCACTGATGATACAGATGAATTCTGTAAGTGTTGTTGGGATCAGATAAGCCAATGATAAACCAAAAGAACATTGAAAAAATTTAACATTCTTCTAATTCTTGGTTCACAACAAACTAAGTACAAACCACGTAAAAATTTTCATCATGATGGAGTTGGGATACAATGATGGCATAGAACAAATCTGTCAATTTTTATTGTAATCGAATAAGTCGTTGATGAACTACATGTCCATTGAAAAACCTTAACATTTACCTAATTCCTGTTGCAATATAAATCAAGTCCATCCCCCATACAAACATGTCAATATTATTTTAATTATGTCAGCTTGATGCAATGATGGTATAGAACAAATCTCTAAAGTTTTATTGAGATTGGATCAGCTCTTGATGAATTAAATGTCTATTGAAAAACATTAACATTTACGTAATTCTTGTTGCAAAATAGGCCAAGTCCAAACCATGTAAAAATATGGAAAAAATTTGAAAACTATACAAATTAAATGTGCAATGAAAATGTTTAACATTTATCTGCATTCCACATGCCATTTGAATCGCTATGTCAAGCCATCCTATGCGAAGAATAGGGTTGAAGCACAGGGCTCGACAAAAATTTAATATTCCCATCATTGCTCTGCTCATGGTCTGAATGAAACACTGTTGGACAAATGGTCTTGGATCATATATATCATTTAACCCTTTAACCCTTGAATTTGTTCAAGAAAATTTCAATTTTCTCATAGAAAATGTCCATTTGCAGACCAAAAGACGACTATTTTTGAAAATTTACCACTGGAATGACTGGCTCGGTTATCGAGCCAGTCATTTCAGTGGTAAATTTTCAAAACTAGTCTTCTCTTGGTCTGCAAACGGACATTTCACAAGACCACTGCACAAGCCGTTTTTGGATGATATGGGGGTTAAATGGTTAAACCACTAACTCATCATTTAAAACACTAACAAAAATTGTACACATTCTGAAAAAGTCGAACATGCAAGGGTGTGCAATCTGTGCTTACTCTTGTTTGCAATAGCATATTGAAGACTATGATTTAAGTAAGTTAGACTACGCTTTGTTTGCAATGCAGTAGTTTAACACGAAACAACTGTCTTGATATGTTTATGTAAGTTTAACTAAATTTAAGTAAGCTTAAGTAAATTTCAGTAAATTAGACTATACCATATAATTTACCTCATGAAGACATGTTTAAGTAAGTTAGACTATGCTTTGTTTGCAATGCAGTATTTCAACACGAAACAAAAGTCTTGATATGTTTATGTAAGCTTAAGTAAGTTTAAGTAAGTTTAAGTAAGCTTAAGTTTCAGTAAATTAGACTATACTTCATAATATACCTGAAGAAGACATGTTTAAGTAAGTTAGACTACATATACTTTATAATTTACCTCTGACTTGATGTCATAGGCTGCCGACAGAAGCTCAATAACATGTGTTAAGAGTCCCTCGTCAATCAAGGCTTGGCACACACTTTCAGGGCCTGAATGACAGCATAACAAGGACAGTGTGTAGTAGATAGATCACTTTGTATACAATCTAACCATCTAATCATCACGATTGATCAAGAAAATCAAAATTTTGATTTAGTGAAAATTCATTTGCTGGACTAGAGAAATTTACCACCAGAACATTCAACAGCTTCCTGTAGAGGTAAATTTCTGAAAAATAGTCTTCTCTTAGCGTGCAGGTGAATATTTCTTGGGAACGCTGTAGCAGACATTTTCAGCTATCTTGACAGTTAAAGATAGCCTATTGGAACATTTTATCCATGCTGGATTTCAATCTGATAAGAAATGTGCTTGCATTCTTACACAAAATCTCAACATTGCAAAACAAAGTTTGTAAACAAGTCACGATGCCCTTTACCTTTGACCGGGTGAGTTTGCTATCATCATCCTGCAATCCACATGGTCTAATCATCCCTGTACAAAAGTCAAGTTTAATTAGCTTTAAGGAGTCTTAAAATATAAGACAAACCCTAAATGCTTACACATAAACTTAACATTGCTGGCCATCGGCAAATAAACACCTGCCTTGCATTCTGCTTCGCAGGTAAGACAAACATGTGCAACCATTGCTTACGATGCAGAGGGACGGATACTGGATGGGGTGGAGAATAATACAGGGTTCCTGCAGGTTTTTGAAAACTGAATTCAAGGTCTTTTCACAGATTTTTACGGTCAACAAGAATAATTTTCAAGGACTTTTTTAAAGGTATGGCCTACTTTACTTCTAGCATCTGTTACTCCCATATAATTCTTTATTATCACATTTTAACTACATTCCAGAAACAAATTACAAATCCTGTGATAAATAGTTATTATGCAAATTTATATTTTTCGCTTGGTCTGCCATACCTTGGGAAGTCAGACAATGACAAATTCAAGGGTTTTTCAACAAAATTTTCAATTCTAGCTAAATTCAAGCACTTGCAAGGCCTTGGAAATGTAATATACTTTTTCAAGGAATTTCAAGGTTGTCTATATACCAGTATGTGTGCCTTACGGTATATAATGGCCTACCGTTAAAATTTGACTAAAGGACGCAGTTTCTTTGTCAAAATACATGTACTAGAAAGGGGGGTGGCGTCCTATAATCGAGAACATTCCTTCCGCACATTTTTGGGTCGAAATCTTTCTTAAAAAGTCACAGATTATACCACGGAAATTGAACTAAATGTTACCCTAGACAATTCGCGCCGCCTGACGACGATGTTTAATGTATACTCCAAAAACACCAAGCGGAAGTGAAATTATTAAATTGGGGCGCCTAAATATTGCTTATTCTTTAATACATATCACTTATTACATCAAAATTAATCCAGAATTTGACATGAAATGGCATCGAGAAAAGCTATGTGTATAAATCACGTGATTCGCCTCCAATCGCAAAAGATCTTTATTCTAATTAGGCGAGTACTCGGATCTAAATGTTCTGGACTCGGAAATTGCTATATATCATCATTGCACAATAGGAACTGAATGTTCCCGTACCCGTTTGATAACCAACTCCCGTTAGGGCATAACATCACACAGCGCCTCCAAACGCAAAAGAGTCATTACAACTAGTGACCATCTGAATATTCCCATACCCGTTTTATAACCAACTCCCGTTAACGCATAAGATTACACAGTGCCTCCAATCACAAAAGAGCCAGATAACCAACTCCTGTTAGTGCATAGGATCACACAGCGCCTCCAAATGCAAAAGAGCCATTACAATCTGTTTCTATCACGCGATTTCTATGTTTTGAAGGAGACATTTTATGCCAAAATTATATTGATTTTGATGTAACAAACAATCTTTATTGAAGATACACAATATTTAGGCGGTCCTATTTAATAATTTCTCTTCCACCATGATAATTTTTAGTCATGCATTAAACATAAGCGCTGAGTGATGGTTATTTTTTATACCAATTTTTGATTTTTTAAAGGTAGTTTTTTTCTAAATTTAACAGCGTCTTATACTTGAATACAAGAGTTTTTTGGGCGGATTTTGGTCAAATTTGGGACAGCGTCCTATATTCGAGGGCGGCCTTTAGTCGAGAAAGTACGGTAAATAATGGCTATGTTAGGCGCTTTTGCCAGTTGTGGCTTCAATTCCTGGTCAATGCCATCTATGATAGGTTAGCTGGGATGACAATCAGGTGCAGTACAGCTCATAAATAAGCTCACATGTTTGCAAACCAAAAATAAAAACATATTAGCACAATTTTTTAACACAATGTAAGAAATGTTCTGTTGAATATTTTGGACATAACTGGATTGGAAGACACCGCTGCCCGAGACAGCAATGGCTCCCAATCAAATTATGTTCAAAATATCCATCAGTACATTTTATTTTGTTTTGGAAACAATTTAACTTATCTCTGTTCTGTACTGTACAATGCAACTTGTATATTGTAATTGTGACCTCATCTGACTCCTGAGATGTAGTGCGACCTATATTTAAGTGAAACAAATTTTATGAATTTGTGTCCAGAGACATCTGATACCTGTAATGTTTGATAGCACCCACAGTGTTTCCTTCCTGATGTGGCGGTGTGAGGAAGCCAGACATTTGCTCATGGCCGGCATGAGCTGATCATTGGTGCATGCCCGCTCACTGTGTTCATTCTTACCACTACACATATTGCCGAGACAACGCAGCAGCGGAGTCAGCACCTGGCGAGAATAAGAGAAGTCATAATTCACGAATCCAGTTTAACAGTCAATCATATGATGTCATAATCAACTACATGATGTGTAGGCTGATGTCATAATCAACAACATGATGTGTAGGTTGATGTCATAATCAACTACATGATGTGTAGGCTGATGTCATAATCAACTACATGACGTGTAGGCTAATGTCCTAATCAACTACATGACGTGTAGGCCGATTTCATAATCAACTACATGATGTGTAGGTTGATGTCATAATCAACATGACGTGTAGGTTGATGTCATAATCAACTACATGATGTGTAGGCCGATGTCATAATCAACTACATGACATGTAGACTGATGCTATAATCAATTACAACATGTACGACTTGATCAAGTCCGTCTTAAACGCTTATAGTCTGTCACGTTGTACGAATTGTATGTCTTCACTATTTAATAAACATTCTGTTGAATATTTTGAAACTAATTTGACCGGCCGCTGTTGCTGCCATAGGTCAAATTAGTTTCAAAATATTCAACAGCTTACCTGTATAGTTTTCTGGAAATTGCTAGTCAGGGATTTCAGGGATCGATTGATCCCAACATGGACAAAGCGTGGGTGGAGCTTAGCTAGATATGGGCGGGGCATGGCTAAAACTTGACTCCTCCATTACATAGACGCCGACAACACAGGCACATTCATGTAATTCACTTACCAAATGGTCTTAACACGTTAATGTACCAAGCCCGTCTCTACAATGGTCTTGAGGAATGCCTTTTTTATTTTACCACTAGAATGACTCGCTCGATAATCTAGATCATAATGTGTGTTAATACAATTCTAGAATTGTTTAATTAGAAGTGGTGTTTCAAGATTTAGCAGTATGTCAGACTAGTGTGCGTGTGTGTATTTGTGCACGGCCATGTGTGTGTCTGTGGCGTGCATGTGTATGTATGTATTACCTGGGCATTGTGCTCTTCAGCATTAGCAAACTCTATGATGACAGGAATCACTTTTTCCAGCACACCTGCTTCCACTAATTTGTCCATCACATCATGACTGTAAGAAATAAACAACATCTCTAATATAGTATAATCAATCATATATACCAGTGATGAAGGTTTAGCCCTTTAATCATGTAGTCACCCGGCCCCAAAATGCTAAACTTAAGACAAATTTTCAAGGGATCAATTTTATCATTGTCATGCATCGGCGCACAGCGTTCAACATTTAGAAATGCTTGATATAATAATTTGGATTTACTAATATAGAAAGTGTTAAAATGCAGGAAATGTCAATTTCCCTTTCTCCGAGATCTAACAATACTCACCATTCTGTTACTTCTGATATACAGCTGGCCCTGACAGCGGCTCTAGGATTATAGACTTAGAAAGCTTTACCGACTCCTGGGAACCGGGTACCCGGCTCCCAAATGCCGAGTACCCGTTTACCATAGAGCTCATATTGTTTGCATAGCCACCAAACAAGAGAAAACTATGGCTTGCCTCCGTGGGGCTGGGAGGCTGGGTCCGTAACAGAATGGTGAGTATTGTTAGATCTCGGAGAAAGGGAAATTGACATTTCCTGCATTCTCCTTCGATCAATACTCACCATTCTGTTACTTCTGATATACACCAGATTTGATCAGTAACCTGGTGGGAAGGGGCAAGC